>CM073773.1:96357432-96907162 GCA_037158775.1 Hetaerina titia | reverse complement strand
ACAACCTTTACGTGGTGGGAAGTCTTTTTAAGTTTTGATGATCCCTAGACTGCCTACACTGGCGGAATTAATGATAATTGCCCCTGGTAGGGTCACCCATGACGGTAGAAGGACCATACAGGTAGAAGGTAGGAGAAAGTAGGTAGGTAGAAGGATAAGATCCAGACAAAAGGTAGTCTGTGCAGTGTCTGTTCCTCAATGAGGCGACCGGAAAGGCGTTTGACCACTTTGGGGAGGCATTGAGCGATGATGTCACGTTAAAACACTAGGGAACTTCGACAACGGTTCGCCAACCCTCCTCTTTCTCCTCGTGGGCTTCCTTTTCCCTTTCTCTCCTCTCCTCCCTACCATCCCAATTGACGGCCTAACTACATTCCCGCCTTCATGCATTCGCTATATAAAACAGTGCACTAAGTTTTTACACGACTGATAATGATGGCAACCTGTTTACTCTAAATTATGGTGTTGAGTAAAAAAACCTCCGGTGTAGCTTTTTACATTTTTTTCTTATTTAAGCACGCATCAATTCAATAATTTTACGCCTGTCTCTAACCAAATCACAACACTTTCACCACTCGTGCCAGCAAACGATTAGATACTCGAGGTCGACGTTACGAGGTTACCTACGACGTAGAGGTTAAGAGGTCGGTAAATTAATTAATGGGACTGGCAACATAGCGTTCGATCTGGCAACACTGGAGGTGCTGGACTTGGAGGGGCGGCAGGAGCGGCATTTGATCCGCCTTCAGTACAAGTTTGAACTCGCTCAAGTCATTTGAACAGTTTTTTCTATTGTGTTCTAAAAATGAATGACATCAGTTTCGATGTGCTTTCAGATTTTGCTTCAGCCATGGGCACAGTGCACCGGAAACTCTTGATAAACTTCAGCAGGCTTACGGAGATAGTGTTTTGTAAAGAGCCCAGGTTTTTCGGTGGTTTAAGGTATTTTCAGATGGAAGAGAGTCGATTGAAGATGAACCACAAGGCGGAAGGCCTTTACCTTCAAGAACCAATGAAAATGTTGACAGAATGCGGGACCTTGGGCGTTCAGCTCATCGGTAGACAGTCAGAATGATCGGGGAAGAGTTAATTTTGACGCACAACATCGCTTATCAGATTTTGACCAATGAATTTGGGGTGAGAAAAATCTGCGCAAAAATTCTTCCAAAAAACCTTGCGCAGGACCAAAGGAAGTAGTTTTTACCCAATACAAACATTCCTGTGGCTCCTCAGCCTCCTTATTCGGCTGACTAGAGTCCTTGTGACTTTTTTCTCTTCCCGAAGTAGAAAAATCACCTCAAGAGAACTCATTTTGGGAAAGTCAAACATTCAAATAGAATCAGAAAACGTTCAAACAGCTGTAACCGACCAGCTGAAGGCTATTCCAGTATCGGAGTTCCAGCACTGCTATGAGGAGCGGAAGAACCGTCTCCAGCGCTGTGTGGCTTCAAAAGGAAGTTATTTGGAGGGTGACAATATAAAATTGTAATTATATTTGAATGAAACAAATTTAAATAAACAGTCTCATTACTTAATTTACAGACCTCGTACATTCTTCTTTATTTTGGGGCGAGATTAAGAATATGGAGCCTCTCCTACCACCTAACCTCTCAGGATTGAGTGAAACCATTTTAAATTTAGTTTAACCCCTTCCTCGACCCTAAGTGTCTGAAGTCTAAAGTAAAAGTCGACATCAATCGGAATCAGGTTGATGAGGCAAAAAGTGGTGAACGAATGAGAAATTCTTAACCAAAACTTAGGATATATAACATAAGTTCTGGAGAAAACTGCTCCGCTTTTGCGACCGGTAGGTCATACACGTAAAATGGGCGATATTCCAGTGGGTACCGCGATGTACTACTGACACGAGAGCTTGCATTCTGTTCCTAGGACTCGACCCCAATTGGGTACTTTTTTAGGTTACTGATTTCTTGGTTATCTTCCTGGGAAACCGCATGCGACAATAAGGAACTGTGCCCAATGAATATGACGACCACACACTCCTTCCCTATTGCGTAATACGAGGTGAGCTCCGCCCTCGCCCATGAAACCACCTTGCGTGTTGGTAACCGTGTTTGGTTTTACATGGGGTCCGGTTACCAAGACCCATGGTTTCAGGGCAATTGAGAGCCCCCGCGCCAACCTCCTGCCCCCTCCAAATCTTGACATTGCAGAGTGAGACGAGAGAGAGCTTAATGCGCGTCGTGTTTTCTTTATTCGCAGAGGGCGGTGGAGGCGGGGCGATGCCAGCCAGCGAGGCGGTGACGCGGTGCCTCCTCCTCGTCCTACTCCTCCTCCGCGAAGCCGCCTCCTCCGCCGCCTCGACCGCCGCGCCCCCGCACCCCGGGGGCACCACATTCCCCCCTCCGCCCCCGCCCCACGCCACCCCCCACACCACCTCCGCGCCCTTCGCCTCCAGTCCCCTCCACTCCACCACCTCCTCCGCTTCGGCGGCCGCCTGGGGTTCTTCCGCCGCCCCACCCTCGCCCCCCTCATCCCCCTCCTCTTCCTCCTCCCCAGCCCCCTCCGCGCAGCACCAGAGGGTCATCGACGAGGACGACGGACGCTCCGACGGAGAGAGCGAAGACGCCGAGGGCTCTGACTCCGACCCCGACAGTGAGTCCACACCATCGCCCCACCCAGGGCTTGACTCATTTATCTCTATTTCAATCTACGGGTTTTAAAACTTACCAGATGAACCATCAATCACCGTAAGAAAGTGTTATCATGCCCTCCATTGAAATATCAATAGTAACCTATCAAAAAATTCAACATTAAATCATAAAGCTTAGATGTGTTTTTCTACCATGTTTCAGTTAATATGTGAACTAACATGATGAATTACGATAACTGCGCGGCAAAAATGCATTTTTTAATTTTCTGGAAAATTTGAACCAGTAATCTACTCAATAAATGAATTGAGTTTTTCGGCTATTATTTTGGGGAAGGTGTGTCACGAAGAAACCACCTACAGGAAGATTAAATCTCCGATATTGACGTGTCGGTCAACACGGGCGACCGTCAGTTGGGATGTGTGTGAAAAGGCTTGACTGGAAAGGGATCAATGCGAAAGTCAAAGCCGTTCTTCATGAGTAGTCGATTTCGGATGAGTGCCTTGGATCAACTCTCCCACTAGATAGGTTACTCATGTTGACAGAAACAATGATATAAATGTTTTATTTTTCCTGTTGGTGTTACTGTACGCTACGTGTTTCAGATTGAATAATAGCCATAACTATTACTTTTACACTATTTTAATAAATCAAATGATAAAAGTGCCTGAAAAATAGAATTTAAACGCATTTTTTGGCTTGATAAATGCAGGTTTTTCATATATTTCACATCCCATTGCTATATTTAACCATTTCATTGGAACACAACAAAAAAGTTTTCACATAGCGCAATGACTTAATAGCATGAAAAATAACTATTTTAACATTAATTTAAGATATTACTATACATTTTTCACTAATTTTACTAAAATCTAATTTTAATTGAAGATTTTCTTATGAGCTTTCAAAATTTCAGGAGGCATGATAACTCTTGTCTAAGAATACTAGTATTATACAATTGCAAAAGCCATATATATATATATATATATATATATATATATATATATATATATATATAAATTCACTGATAAGTCATAACAAACACAGAAACCAAAACACAAAAGAGGAAAAACTCACTGGTTCTCGAATTTTCGGTGGTCCAACCACCACTCTGAACTCTGAGTTCTGTTCCTAATTCCTCTTGAGAAAGGTGGTTGGACCACCGAAAATTCGAGAACCAGTGAGTTTTTCCTCTTTTGTGTTTTGGTTTCTGTGTTTGTTATGACTTATCAGTGAATTTACATTACACGTTTGTGGGTTTTCCAAAAAAGTGTATATATATATATATATATATATATATATATATATATATATATATATATATATATGTGTGTGTGTGTGTGTGTGTGTGTGTGTGTGTGCGTGTGTGTGTGTGTTCGTCCTGTCGTCCTGTGTTCGTCCTTCATGTGCGTTCCTACCTCCTTTCTTTATATCTATTTCTATGTGAATGAATATATTAATTTATAATATATATATTTATATATATAATGAATATAAATATTTATAATATATATATATATATATATTATAAAAGATTGTTCAACCTCAATTTAATTTTTTGCAAAGGTTTTTCATTCTATTTGCGTTTCCTTATGATTTAGCCCATTTTGTTTGCTTAAGAATAAGACACATTCATGACTTTTACAAATAGTAATATTTAGGGCCAGATTATTCTATTCAATTGTTAAAATTAATCATATTATTGTAAAATGTAAATTTCCTAATTTTTCCCGAATTGTAGATCTTCCTAAGGGTTTTAGAGTGAGAGGGTCCCAAGCTAAAATTCCCCAACCATGATGAGTTACAAATTAATTTAAGCAATTAGGAGAACAAAAAATTAAAATGTTTACAATATTGACAGTTCTATTTCGTTGGCATGACTATCACCGCTTTTTAAAAGGTAAAATAATTTAAATATCATGCGTACCTGACCTTTGGTTGCATCTTTTTTCGTTAATCTTCAACGGATAATTGCCTTAGTGGTGGTATTCAATACATATACTGTTATGTGGCAGTGAATACCAACGTACAAAAAATCTTTCATGGTTCGATTAAAACAAAAGTAACATTCAGTATTTCAATTGCGGGTATCAGTATTCGCATATTTATCACAATTTGATTGGAAGAGACTGCGTCTTAAATTTAGTCAACCCATAATCATCTAGGACAATTAGTAACTAAAATTGTCTTTCGTTTACTGCCTCTGTATTTCGAATGAAAAATGATTTGAGACAAGTACATGCAGAATTTTTATTCAATATAGGTGAAATATATACGGAATATTTCAGTAGTTCCATTCATACTAGTGCTGTTGCATATGTACTATGTTTCTATGCACATTATTTTATTAGAAACACGTGCAAATATATGGACATTTTCAATTGAACAATATGCACTGCGCGGCTTTCTTCCATGTATTTGGCAGTAATGACAGCTTTATCGTCAGTTTTCAGGAGATTGATCACTTGATCAAATTATTTAAATTACTACAGAGCAGCAGATAGTCCAAAATTATTTCGCAAATCAATCGTAATGTAAATACTAATGGAACATAACAAATGATAACTGAAGTCGAGAATTATTATCCCAACTATGACAAGAAGAATATTTTAGGTAGGTCCACTTATGAGAGTTCTAGTGTTCGACAGAGAAATAAAATAGGTAATATAAACAATAGTGGCAATCTGGAACGATAGACGTCTTTTGCAAAACCTACGTACGTATATCTCAGACTCCACAGGTGCGAATAGAGGATGGAGAGTTGGAACTGCCTCCGCTATTAAGACAGGACTTTCCATCTCCCATGATTTTCAGTCTGCGTGGAGAATGACAAAACCGACATGGGAAAACCTGGACGTAGGAGTGAAAAGTGTTAGGGAATCCATGAAATTAGTTCAACGTGTAGATGATCTAGATTTGGCTATCCAGACTTCAAAAGGATGAAGTTTGTCGCTGATTACATTGAAAGTTCAAAGTGATAGGCATGGGACGAGAGTCAATGGAAATTAAAAGAGGGTCATGGGGCTCCCAAGAAATGAAAACTAACTTTAATGTATGTATCTATAGGACACAAACTAGAGCACTTCACCCATGTAAGATTTTTTCGGAAGATCAATTGGACTAGAGAAGAAAAAATCCAAACAAAAAGCTGGATGGTGACGGTAAAGACCTTTATTAATAAAGTAGAGAACATTTTAGTTAAAACCTTGATATGAAATGTAGTTCCTTACAATGCCGAGGGTTATCCCATAATGAGAATTTTATTAGTTGGTTGATATTTGAATTGATTGCATAATAAATACAAGCAATATAATGATTGTGCTACCACATCTGTAGACACGGCACGGCATGGTGTGCTGAAATACCGATTTTCCATGCCTTCCCCTAATAATTCCCTAGTGGCAAAAAGGGCTGGGAAGCCTCGCAATCCCTCCATTTAACTCTCTTCAATAAAAATTCGGATAGCACGGAACCCCTGCTTAACGATCCGAAATTAGGTCCATGCCATCAGTGGGCTATAAAATACCAATAGCAATGCTTTACTACCACGTATTTTAATGGAGGATGAGAGAACTGTAGATGGCATGAATATTTTTCCAATATTTTTTATCCTTCAGAAGATTCTACGCGTGACAAGACGAAATTAACCTTTAGTATTTAGTTTTTGAGGATTCCGGTACAATTAACGAGTGACACAGAGATAAAGTGAGATTAGTAATTCTGTCTTTCTTTCTTAAATGTTTATTCTCTTTTAAGGCGTTTGTTTGGTTCTGTTATGTTGCACTGAATCACGGATTGATTTTTGATCCTTTTCCCGAGTCGCAATCGTCTTGAAACTTTAGTATGCGATCAAATCTGTGTTTATGCCTCCTAAATGGTAATACATATTCTCGGATAGACCCAGGTAGTTTTGAATATAGGTAGTTTTGAAAAGATCTTAGCGGCGTGTAGAGTTGAAATTTGGCCTTATCCTCTTCTTCCTCTCTATCCATTCCCTTCTTGTTTTCACCTGCACCGAAATACCTAGTCATCGTTGATGACTAAGCATGGGGTGTAAGTGGGAAGATTCACATCTCGCGAAGAGAAGATACTCGCGAGTGCTGCGTGCTGGAGTCATTAGCTTTGTCCAAATATTGCATGAAAGTTTGAGAAAATATCAAGGAGCTAGAGTGAATAAAAAGTTTTGAAAGTCTAAAATCGTAGAGTGCTTTTATTTCAAAGAATTTCATAAGAGAAAACAGTAAGAGAATCTTTATCCCAGAGTAAACTAAAAAGGAAAATGTTTTTTGGGGACCGAAATGTTTACATTTTGCAATCGTTACAACATTTTTGACACAAAGGCACCAACGTTTTTATAAAAAATCCCCTTTCAAACCTAAATTTGAAGCCATTTTTAGGAAGTATTATTTATTCTGCTGTTTTAGCGTGTTCAACAGTCAAAATATTCAACGACCTATATTTCATTTAAAAAGAAGCACTTTTTCTTCAACTTAAACCGGTGACCTTGACGATGATGATATGGTATGCTTTTGAAAATACTTGACTGAAAGGTTGGAAAATAATGCATGCCAGCTTTGAAAAGATTATGTACATACCATACTTAATGTTCCACGACAAGGCGTGACTCGAAATTTAGGATTTCACCTTTAAAAGGACTCATTCGTTTTGAATAATTTGAAGAATAAGATGATTAAAAGAAGATGAATGCATCATGTTCACCTTATTTTTAGCAATAAATATCGTACATTTAGCTTCTTAGAAATTTTCATTTTCAAGCTAAAATTAGTACACAACATAAAAAAATAAGTGCGTTGATCAAATATCTATGTAACAATGCAACAAATTCAGAATGTAAAAATCATTTACGTTAACCTGGGTTTCAAACTCGGGTCCCTCGATGTCCGTCCGAGTACTTTAGCCAGTTAAGCTACCGAGGCCACTTCTTTACACACCGAAAATTTGGGGGCTTTAAAGGAACTAGATGTTGTGATGAAATACGCTACAAAATGTCACCATTTAATCAATAATTAAATTGGTCCACTTGTGTTCCTAAATTAAAAAAAAACTTCGCCTTTTTAGAAAAAAAAATAATTTGCAGCTTTTTACACTTTTTAATCCCTCCGCACAATATCCCCTAAAAATTAAGCTCTTAAAATGATTCTTTCTGGGAAAATGGCTTTCTAGAAAACGACTTTATTTTAGCTAGCAGCACTTGACTGACTTAATTCCATTTCAGTTACCTAACCACTGCGCAAATCCTCAAGTTAACAGATAGGTTATATTAAAATTGATTAGCCTTGAAAGGGGATTAAGAAGGTAAGGTAACCTTTCTACCGTAAGGGATTAAATGCCTCAGTAAAGCCGCTTATCATTCAAAAGAGGATTGTGAGACTACGTTTTAAATGTTTATTCCCAATAATGGACTCGAAATTATTTACATTCAATCGTAAAACATCTTAAGAGGAAGGATGCTCAAGACGCTCATTTCTGATATTTATTTACCCCGCTTAAGGAAAGCTCTACGCTCCATTTGAATACAAACGCATCAATGAAAAATGAAAGAATATGAATGGAAAAAAAAGTTTCTTGTTACAATTTTTTCTTCCATTTAAGCCTATGAAATCTGTTAAGGTATATTAAGGATTCTGTTTACAAGAGTTACAGAAATATTTGCATATTAGTAAATTTGATGAGAGGAAATGATGTAAATGGTGCACTCTTATATCAGCCGGGGAAAAATTTTTACTGCAAAGTCAAATGTCTCGGGCTCGATTCCCATCTCAGGCATACGCTTTGTGAACTCTGGTGTTTTGGAAAAAAACCAGGAGTGGCTTATTGGAATCTTGAGGGCAAATTGAAATTGAATTGAAATTGACGCGGCGTGGTTGGTACGATTTTGGAATAGTTTGGAAGAAATTTGGGACTCATGTAAAACGTCATGAAGGATTAAATTGAAACAAGTATGACCTTATTTCTAGTGGGAAATAGCACTACTTCATAAGTAAAGTAATCCTTGTTGTTTTCAACACCAAAACGTAACAGATTTTTTCCAATCTATTTGGAAGTGAGAGTTTTAGGTAGCCATCTAGAAAATAACTGTGATGCAGTAATCCTCATTATGCATGTATAAATAACTGCATTGCTAAAAAAATATCTGTTGTATAAAAGTGTTAATCAAACATTTGACATTAACCATAAGAATATCCATTACATTGTATATTATGGATGTTTGATGATTTTCAAAGTTTTTTTCACGCTTTCGAATTTTTCGGTGGTCAAGAGAAGAGAGGAACTCTACCTTGAGAAAGTGGTTTTACCACCGAAAATTCGAAAACGTGTGAGTTTATTTCTTTTTGTGATATTAATATGTGGGTTGCGGTGGTCCAGTGGGTAGAGCGTTGGACTACTGACCGGAGGGTCCCGGATTCCCAGGCAAGGCACTCTGGGCACCTGTAGCTCCACCCAAGCTAGTTGATTTTTCGGGTACCAGATCTTCCTGGGAAACCATAACCGGCACAGGGAAAGGAACTGGCCCCCCTACCCTGATGTGTGAATATTCACACGCCGTCGGGCTTGGTACATGAGTGAGCTCTACCATCACCTACTAAACCGACCTTCGGGTTGATTACTGTTTATCCTACGGACGGCATACTCACTCAAAGTTCTCTCCACAAGGCATCTCAAGTAGGGATACTAGTGTAAAATACCTGTCATCTGCAGAATTTGAGCCCGGGATCTCTGGGTGGGAAACCAGTACGTTAGTCTCGGCACCATCCAGTTTCAAATCCACTTGAAAAATATCGAATACGACAGCTTACGAGAGCATGTCAGTTCTTATGACTCCCACCATGACACCTTACTGGAGATAACATTTGGCGTTGCGTCTTTATTTCATATGTTTTTGATACTTACGCATAATATTTCCCAATTGTATCTACCATATGTTCACAATTTGCGCAGCAGGACTTCTAGTATTTGTATTACCGTCACTTCACGGAGCAGATATTTATGATTGTTAACATTAAACGCAATTGCCCTTTTTACTAACGAGCGTCTAACTTATAATAAGACACTTATCCTAACATCATATTTTGCTCTGCGTAAATCGTCATGTAAAAACCTATTCCCGTAGTTGGAAGTACTTAATTTGTTCGCTAATTACTAGCATTCAAGAGGCATTCAAGCTGTAGGTCGCAGTTCTGGTGTGGAATCACACCCGCCACAACAGATATTTAAAGGGTATAATGCAGATGAAACACAGAGACTTCATACAGTATGATTCGAATTGTAGCGAGAGACCCTCAAATGGGTTCGTCACCGCCCCAGGGCGACCACTGCCCGCCTCGCGAGCACGCGCTCCCTCGGCCGGGGAACCCATTTGGAGCCGACTAGCAGCTCGGCTTTAAAAACTCACCCCAGCATTTTTGTTAACCCTCGTTTCCTTCATCTCCTCGGACCACTCCATCACTTCAAATCAGTGATGATCCCGTCTATTTCACGCCTCAAGATGTGAGGAAGTGAAGAACTGAATTAAATTGCATTTAAAAGGTAAACTCAAAACTTCGCCGGGTGGAGTTAGAATGGCGAGTTCCGGAGGTGGAATAGCTTTTTAAATGAAATCCTGGTCTCTACTTCAGGGTCTTTGTAGAGAACACATTATGTGAGTACGCCTTTCGTTAAGAGTACGCTGATTCTGACGTAGGGTTTCCCTCCACCTTTCTGTCATTCCCTCAATATCCTAATCGTATAGAATTAGCTACATCTATCATAAATAAAGCCACATCATAGCCACATCTATAGAGCCATAAAATGACTTCACCTGTCCATCCCTTCCCTAGCAACTACGCTGTTTTATTTTTGTACGCTGCGGGTGCATGAGATCCTCATGCGACAGGCTACATTTCGAAACGAAATGTAGTGAAACGTAGAGCAGATAGGTTTGTGCAAAGTTGTTACGAACAAGGTAGCAGTGTCGCAACTGTACTGGAAGAGTCTGGATGGGAGGAAATAATTGGCTGTTGGTTAAAATACTAGTTAAATTATTTAAGGATATTAAAGGCATATTATAGGCCCCGACTTACTATGGTAGATCAGATCACG
Source organism: Hetaerina titia (assembly GCA_037158775.1). Classification (NCBI taxonomy): domain Eukaryota; kingdom Metazoa; phylum Arthropoda; class Insecta; order Odonata; family Calopterygidae; genus Hetaerina; species Hetaerina titia. Next base: position 96,896,450 of record CM073773.1, on the reverse strand, counting down.
CAGGTAAATTCAAGGTGATACGTAGATGGTAGCACGGATGGATCTGAAATGTCGTTTTTTCCTCGAACGATTAGAGATCAAAATAGATTAGTATTGGCAGTGCATATATTTTGTCGATAATCTGCATGAATTTTAAATAGATCCATATTTATAGCCCTGTTCCTCGATGATTTAAATGTATTCTCTTATTGAATATTCTTGCATATATGCACCTACTTCCGTGTGATTAATTTCGTTCAAGTGCATCATCGCAATGATATCTGTGTAGAGGAATAATGATTGTGATTTTGCATGCTTGCCTGGTGACCTAACACTCTCCTACCACGTTCTTGCGGCGGCTATCAGGTTATCACGCAGATAACTACTACTAGGAGTTAGCACATGTCAGTTGGGGAGAACGACGGTGCTGTCCCTCGAAATGAAACTGTTTATGGAATGCCCTTTAATTACACATGGACTTTTGGAGCCATTGCATTAATCACGTTTCTCTAGGGAATCCTTAGAAATAACCTGACGTAAGATTTATTATTGCATTATTTCAGCCACTGCTTAAACTTCAGGTCGACTGTTAGCCGCTGGAGTGTGTTTTTGTTATACTCGTGGTAATGTTAAATGTAATGATTATCACGCAGTACACTCACTGCCTGCCTGGTCCAGCGCCTCTCCAAGTGCAAGGGCGTGTGAAAAGAGACGCTCAAAAATGGTAGAATTCTTGAATCTCTTTTCTTCGCATCTGACGTGACGTGACCACCACTCACGGCTCGATGTGTCATTTTCCTTATTCCGTTGGCTTTTCTTTCTCTCTCATATTTCCGTGCCGTGACCTAGTCGGCCATTTACCTCGAGGGCGTAATTGTATGAATGTTTCTCCAGTTTGCGGAGGCGTGTTCTCCCATTGTGATTGCACTCGGTGAGCAACAATGTGCTTCGCGGATCAGTAGATTGAAATCGTTGATTAAAAGAGCGCAATGAAAAAAAAATTAAAATTTCAACATCACGTTTAGAATGCACCGCCAATTGTGATCACAAAATGAACAGTTGATCCGGAGTCACTTTCTGAGAGCGCCATGGTCCATTCAGTGATCCATTCGTTGGGTTGACAAACTGCCTTTTGAAATCCATGTTTGCGTAATAATATTCCATAGAAAAATTTATGCAAATATCAGGAAATTAGCATTATGCCGAAATACTGTATTTAGCCGTCCGCTGCGGTTGGCGGCGCGTAAACTTCCTTGCCTTCCTGCCATAAATGCCTGCCATTTCAACCCCCGTTACTTTTCCTTCCATCTAGCCATTGAGTGTTTTCCATTGCACTTGTTTTTTAACTCATGTTTTTAATCCGATGTAAAAGGCTGAAACCTGAACAAATTTGGGGCAGGTGGAAAAATGGAGATAAAGTACGGTTAAAAAATAGAAATATTTTCGGCATTGTGTTTTAAATATTCATCTTCCCTCTGGAATTACTGCTATTTGTTGCGGCAGAACCGTTTTCAATTACTGTGGAATCAGATCACTAGTCCTGTAAAAAATACCGAAATTAATCCAAAATATTATTTTATTTAATTAATTAAACTAAAAGCTACTTACTTGTCATATCATTTAGCATAGAGTAAGGTCATTTAGAAAGGATTAATTAAAACCTTGATAAGGAGCGTGGTTATGCACGGCGTGAAAATATAATCACTGAAGCAAGCAGATACGTGTGAATTGGAGGCTTTTGAAATATGCACTTTGAGAACGATGGAAATTTGAGTATGAAAAGAAAGAAAAATAAATGAGGAAGAGCTAGGCACGGTTGGAGAGGAGAGAGGATTGTGGGAAGAAACCGAAAGGAGACTGGAGAGATGGATGCAGAGTATTCAGATTGGCGATGGGATATTGATGATTGATAGAGGGGAGAATGATAAGCAAGCGAGGAAAAGGAAGGAATAGGATATGGATGATGGAGGGAATAAAGGAAGGAAGGAAATATTTAGATATTGAGGGGCTTATTGCAGGTGGTATGGTGCCATCTCGTGTCTTACTAGGAGAAACTAAGAAACTTAGAGATATTCATTTTGTATCCATCCAAAACTTAGAAGTAAGGCTAGCAACAATGGTAATATTATTTTCACATATACGATAATATGTAACTATAAAATTATGGCGTTCAAGTACATGAAGTTAATTGTTCAATTATGTTTTAATTAACATTTTTTCGACATCATTATCTAGTAATTTGACGAAACCCAGGTACGCAGCATCCCTCTATCTACGTCAACATCCTTCTAGTGATATTTTTTTATCTTGAGTTCGTGAAACGGGAAAGTACGCGCACATTATATGGTTCTTGTGCATATCTTTTGCGACTAATTCTAAATAAAAAATGAGACTGGGTGCTGAGATTGGAAGTAACGAATGGTCGGATAAGTCGTATTCACTGCTTATCACTTAAAAGTAGAATACGTTATCAGACTAATAAAATAATTTATGCCGTAAGTTATGCATATTAAGCACTATGCATATTCAAGAAAATCGACCAATGTCGTAAAAAAGGAGATATAATAGACAGAAGAAGTTTTAATTTTTTTGTGAAATCTATCAAAGGGACCTCTGGATAGATGTATGAGGAATTTATGGCACATGTCGATAATTCTGAATTCAATGATTTTTTTTTATTTTCCGCAAGTATATTCCTTCGTATAAACCTGTAGAATCAGAGGGACGTATTTCCAAACGCTTTTGGGTAACTAGTCATTTCGTAAGCGGGGAAATTACGTTACCTACAGTCGATTGAGACGTACAGTCAATTGAGGGGCTTTAATTCTGCTCTATTTACGAGATCATTTAATGTCTTCAGTCCCATATAGGTTCATTTGAAAGTCAATCCAGGAAACTTGAGCAATGCCGTTCAAATTGATAATTTTCCAGCGGAAATTAATAGTTTCGACTTTTTCGTTACCTTCGTTGACTTAATGGCCCACTTTGTTTGTGTATTCTGTTTGCACGTTTTGTTTTCGCTCTTGGTTCGGTAAAGCACTGAAACGGCATACCTCTAAGGGAGCAGATGATGGAAAGGCTGCGAAAACACATCTGACGTGGAAAGAATTCCACATTAAATGGGTAACTAAGGACATCACCAAAGACGCAGCACACATCTCAAACCGTGCTTCACCCCTGCATTCACGAAAGATGATTTTCCTTTGCAAACATCAGAAGCAATTACGTACAAGGTAGAAGCATTTCGACATAAAATCTCCCACTTAAAATATTTAAATTCAATACAGGTGTTTTTACGCTATAATGTTCATCTCTAGGACTTCGGAACAGTAACGCCGAGGGGAGTTCTCCATCTCTCTCTTCCTTTATAATCCTGGCTCGAACTCAACATTAATCGAAATAAATAATCCACTCCCAAGGTTGCAGTTACGTGCCTGACTCTCTGCTCGCCACCGGGTGTCGGAGCGGGGCGAATCATTTCTCCGTCGTCCTCCTGCAGCTGGCTGCACGCACAAACGCGGTGGGTGCGTGCGTGAATCGTTGGTCCATTCACACTCGGCACAATTCGGGCCTAATGACGGTGGTGGCGGTGGCGCTCTTGTGGTGACGGCCTCAACTAGCGGGACAATTCCGACTCGCTTTGCAACCAATTTGGGGTTTTAGGCTCGACGGATTTCCCGCCCCTTGTCGCTCATGGGGCGGTCCCGTAATGGCCAAGCGAGCACTATGGCAACGCCCGGATTTCAACTGATGAAAACTGTGGTTAGAGGCATTGGCAATGCCATGAAGGCCGTGCAAAGAAAAAAACTGGCAAAAACTATTAAAAGAGCGTACATAACTGCATTAAGCCATTAACCACTATGCTTGTACCTATTTTAATAAATTCCCCAATATTTAAGGCCTCCGACGTGATGTTATTTAATAATTGATACCGTATTCAGAATTTCATTCGTTTCGCGTGATAAAAATTCCTTACGAGGAATGAATTGGTTGCATTATATACTTAATCGGTTCAACTGTCATATATTATTGGGAATAAATTGTTGCGATACAATTCGACGTGAATATAGCTTTTTACGTTCATTTAAATTCGTACTCGTGTTGGTGAAGACGGCGTTTTGATAAAAAATATTTACCATTCCTCTTTCCAAGGGTGAATTTCCAGTTTTTTTTTAAACTTAAAATTCTGAACTTACAGAATATATTAGTTCAAGGATATTCCCTTGGCATGTCCCGGAAACTCTTTCCAATTGTGTAAATATTTTTGCAAAGCCAATATTTATTTAGGTTTCTCTTTAAAATATTGATATTAAAATTTATTTAGACGACGAATATTAAGATCAGAACCTACTCATTATAAAAACCAGTTTTATTTTGGTATTTTGACTCATTTTACAGCATTTAGTACGCAGCCTTGATTCCTTTCGCTAGGATTCGCGTTAAAATGTTGGACGCTGTATGCTGTATTTAAATTGTTGAGAATAAGAGTTTTAAATCCGTATAAATTCCAAGTGCAATTGTTTTCTCATCTTTTATCAAAGAAATCATTAATTTTTCCGTCTAACAAAAAGTACAACTGAATTTTTATCTTAACAAAGTTAATTTTTCTCATGAGGACATTTAGCCCTTCTTATTAAGCATGTGCTACATCAAAATTATGACGTGTTACTGCAAAAATTTTATAAAGTTCATTGCGGAATAGGCTTTTCCTTTTAAGTGGTACGTGTACGTAGCTTAGATGAAAAGTGCGTGGACATTATGAATGCATATGTAAATTACTTCATTATTTAACACAACATTCATTCAATCACATCGATTCTTAAAAATGGAAACTTATTGTGGCATCCTAAATATATCTATAAACATTAATTTAGTAGGTAATCTACCGGTTAAGGTAGGTTTTTGGATGGACACAACTATCAAATAAATATTTTATAACTCCAAACAAAACCCAATCCAGCAACCTACTCTACATCAGGTCTCTCTCTTCATCTCTGTGTACTTTCCCCTCTTCATCCCGTCCAACATCCCTATCCTGTTCTTGCCCTTTCCTCGTTTGCCTTCTGAACTAATATTTTAGCAAATGTTTCACAATAGCTAGACCTAACATAACATCAATCAAAAATATAATCATCAATTCATGCCTTGTTTGAAACTATCTGCTACCTTGAGGGCGATGCATTTCCGATCAAACGTTGATTTTTCATTTAAATAACCTGATAAAATAGGAGTAATATGCTAATAAAATCAAATTGGGTTTTAATTATTATCAGACGAACAAATCATTTTCATTACAATTCATCAGAAAGTCACTATCCAAAGTTGCGAGTAATTAAAAAAAAGATCGCATTACGATTACTCTAGAGTTTCGTTCTTCATCGAGACTGACCGAGAAACTATGACTCGGGAAGATTAAAGTGGCAAAGTACAATATTTCGTGGGTCGCGACTACGCTGTAATAATTAGGTACGAATTCCGCGTGAAATATTCGAAGCCCCGTTTCACGATGGGATTCACAGGTCTAAAATAAACCGCTTGGAGTTAAAGATTAATTCCCGGGAACAGGGAGGGATTTGCAGAGGAAAATGTGTCGACTCTTCGATATAGTAGGTAAGGAGAGGGAGAGATGAGGGGAAATAGAGTTAGGGAAGGATGGAGAGGGAAGGAAGGATAGAGGAGGGAACGGGAGAGAGAAAAGTAGGGAAGGATAGAGGGAGAGAAGAATAGAAGGAGAGAGCGAGGAAGAGTGACAGGAACAGACAAAGAGAGAGAATATTTCATAAATACCAGTCCCAAAAGTTTCCAGCTAAGCTCCAGGACGACCACTGGAAGCCAGTATCCATTTTTATTTCGGGAATTTCGTGTGGGCAACTTTTTTAAAACGTCATACTCTCTGGTTCCCGTTTATATTTTATTTTTTAACTTGCGCCCGCCCACCATGACTTTCATTTAGCGACCGCTCGCTTGGCTGCTAGTTTTACTATCTGTGGAAATTTTCCGCGACCAGTTTTCCTCGCCTCTACCCCCGCACAACCAAAACGAAACTCACTTTCCCCTTTCAAGCGAGTCAAACAAACAACCGAGGCGGGTTCGCTGGGCGCCACGAAAAGGGGTTGGGGGAGGAGGGGGCGGGCGCGTGGACACGTAGGTCCCCACACCCGAGCGGCGGGCCTCCAAGGGGCTGGCTCAGCCAAGGTCGCAGGAGGCGGCGGCGAGGGCGGGGAGTGGAGTAGCGAAGCGGGAGTCGGATGCGGAGGCACCTAACCCCCATCACGTAGTGTGCCGGCCTCAAAAATCTGCTGGAAATTCCTCGCAGACCAACTCTATTGGAGCGATCTTTCAAGGCCGGGTGCTAAGAAGAATAATCGCCGAGAACGCGAATCCGACTATAGAACATCATCATGTTGACTAAATGTTTGCGTTACGCATCCTAGTGATGTAATCCAAGTGTTGAGAAACTGTTGCACATGTATTCTTTTACTGTCATGTAATTGCGGATTTTGATTCTGAAGGCAAATGAGTTATTCAGTAAAAATTAGCAACGGTTAATAGTATACAATTGAAAAATTATTTCGCTTCTGAAAAATTTACTACCTGTTTGGTCACATTTGGAACACGACTTACATTTCCTAGGATTCCAAGTAATAATGAGTTTCATTAGCAAAAGGGCATCAAACTAAGGGAAAGATGGAACAGTTAGGAATCGAAGGTAGTAGAAGTAGTTTTAGGGGAAACGACCGAGAGCTGAGGTCAATTGAACCATTAGGCAAGGATGGGAATGAAGGAAGGGTGGAGAGAAATCCGGCGTTGGTATTAGCCTACTTTTAACGAAAAGTGTTAAGGGGTCCACAGCTTAACGTCCAATAAGACGGACAGCGTACTCAGTTAAAGTGTTCTCCAAAAAGCACCTTAAGGATCAGGATACCGATAAAAGAATCCGTCTTCTCTAGAATTCTACCCCGAACTCTGTTGTTTAGAAGCTTATATATTACCTACTGCAACATCCCGTCCCAAAGAAGATATTACAGGGTAGGAAAAGGCACTGCGCAAAGAGAGCACAGTGTGGATTAAGTGTAAACGTTATAGTGAAGTCTAAATGCACTTCTATATGACATTCTTAATTTTAATCTACGACATTCAGCTTGTATCTTACGACAATATTTCATTTTATTTTACATACCTATAAGAATCTTATCCTAATGATAAAAATCTTGCGGGTAGAAAACTTAAATGAAACATTAAAGTACGAGAAAATAAACTAGAGCAGATTGAGAGATTCACATAGCAGGGAGGTATTTCGGAGGAAAGTCGACGTAAAAATGAATGAGACAATGGTAGAATAACGAAAGAAACTAATTCGTTAAGGTAGTAGATGCCATAAAATAAAGAAAGACAAGTAAAGATTAGCAAAGTCTTGAATATGAAGCATAACGATGAAAAGTTTTTAATGAACTGCACCAATGAAAAAGATTGAGAAATATGGAGCCAACCACGAGAGACCCCAGGGGTGAGCGGTGATCCGTTCCCCCTACCGAAAAAGGAGAAAGGAAAGTGGGCGTCGTTGGACCAGCCGAGGTCCCTCCAGGATGAATGGGGGGGGGGAGAGGGGTAGGACTCAGATTGAGTTGGAGCCGAGCTGGCAGTCGCTGCTACTAAACATTACGAGAGAACTTATTATTTATTATCATTGCCATTTTTTCCTTCAGCCCGACTTTATGGCCGTAATATAAGGGATTAAGCAGGCAGGACGCTCTATGGTGGGTGGACAACGGGTTGATACGTGGACGAACATGAGCGCATACACTAAAAGTTGATATAATTAATTATATATATATATAAATATGAATATATGTATAATCACGAGAGCACTATAACACTAGGGTGTCAAAACAGAATACAAATACACACAGGTTCTGTGGCAAAAACATGTGGAATAAATCCGGGGAAAATAATTCTAGATCAAAGGATAAAACTAAAATTCTTCAAACCAGCACCTGTATGGACCGACACCGATTTCGGCGCCTCAGCCAATCGCGGAACGCTTCCCGAAAGGCGCCGACGGGAACCTCGTTCAGACACCTCGTCACGGCCCTTTAGACGTTATCCAGCATGTCAAAATGGTAACCTTTCCAGCTCCTTTGTGTTCATGGGGACAAAAAGAAGCCTGGATGTGCCGTAAAAGGGTTGTATGATGGATATGGCACGATCTATGAGACCACGTGATATTATCACACTGGCAACCTCCTGATCTTCCGACTGTGTCTTAGAAACCATCTCGCAACACACCTTTCTCATGGTTGAATCTTCTGTAATAATGCAATGTGATGCGGGTTTTGAAATATTCTACTAAAATGCTAACATGCCGACACTCAGAATTTGATCAAAATTGAGCATATCTCTTACTTTTCTAACATTGCCGTTACACTCTGTAGTTGACGGGCGTACACAGTGTTCCTCTCTGCCCTTCCGGAACATCTTTTGCCAGTGGACAACCATTCCATTCAGCTCTGTAAACATTTTTAACCATTGTTAGTGTCTTAAAACCCGATTTTCGACCTCAACACAAACTTTTATCTCTTATCCTTGCTACATAGAACGTGATATCGTGAATTCGTGACGCGAGCCTCGACATAGGTCCAGTCTATCAGCATTACGAATGTTATAACGGTCCGCAGACAACTGACACTGACCGTGTTTGTTTCTCAACACCTTCTACCATCTTTCAGAAATAAATCACCCCACTCCAGCTATCCGCGTCGTCAAAAAAAAACCATTCCACTCATTTATGAAGCTGCACCTTTAAAAAACACGCGAAAGGATAGTTACATTATAGATAGTTTGAGTTTTCAACTCTTCTCTTGCATCTTTTTCAGGTTAGAATGATAGGTTTTATAAACTTTTGGGGAAAGGTATGCGAGAGCCGGGGAGGGGGGGGCACGCGGCGAGGTCGGGAAGCGGACGGGAGGGGACAGGAAGGGAGGGAAGCGGGATGGTAGTGGGAGGAAAGGGTATGGATGATCTAAAAATGGAGGTTGAGTTCCTCTCTTTTACATACAGGCGACCCTACTCCGCCACTGCTATTCGTGTATATATCGAGTATAAGTGAGAACTCGCTAATCCGCCTATGAATGGGCGTTTAGTGGATTTCAATATCCCACGATCAACCTCCGCCCTTAAAACAATTATCCCTCTTAATGAAAGAAGACACATATTCTTTCCAGGTAGATTTTTTTATTTTTATTTATATTTGTATATAACATATATACTGCATATATATTATTAATATTTAAACTTAGTAATAAATATAATATACGTGGTAAAGCAAAGTGCCCTTTCATCATGAAGGATTGTCATCATGTAACGACTGAAACTGTGTTATCTTTGCCTCTTCCTCCCCGCTCCACGCCTCGCCCTCCGCTTCATCCCGTTCCAACTCTCGCATACCATCCGTAGAGACTTTCAAAACCGATCATTTTAACCTGAAGAAGGCCCATGCGAATGACCGAAAGCTCAAACTATTGAGTGCGATTCCTTTTACGTATTTTTGTACATATACGTGCATACATATTTTGTGTCCTATTGTGAGGCCCAAGTATTATATATTATATATATATATATATATATATATTATTAAGCATTCTACCGCTTAAGGTAGATTTTTGGGTGGACACAACTAACAAATAGATATTCCTCTCCAAATAAAACACAATCCAGCAACCTCCTCTCCATCAGGTCCCTCTTCATCTCTGTGTACTTCCTTCCTCCCTTCATCCTGTCCGACATCCCTATCCTGTTCCGGCCCTTTCCTCGTTTGCCTAACATTCTCCCCTCTATTACCATCTTCAGCATCTCACTGCCGCTCAATACATCTTTCATCCATTTTTCCTGCCTCCAAAGGATTTCTCTCAACAAACCACTCTCCTCACCCACCATACCTAGTACTTCCTCATTTGTTTTTCTTTCGGTCCATTTCACCTTGTCCATTTTTCTCCACACCCCTTGGCTGACTGATAAACTAGAGCTTGACCATCAGCAAACCTGACTGATTTTACGAATTCCCCGCCGACTTTGATTCCTACCTCCAGTTTTTCCCATGCCTCTTTAATCATTTCCTCAACATATACGTTGAACAGCTCCGGTGATAATGGGCAACCCTGCCATATATCTCTTCTTTACACTGCCCATCCGGACTATACGTTCCCGAATAGCGCCTGAGCAGTCCTAGGCGTACAAATTGCGAATTAGCCTCCTGTCTTTCCAATCTATTCCTATTCTCTGCAATGTACTCATTAGGTTTCCCCAATTCACTCTATCAAACGCTTTTCGAAATCTACGTAACAGGCAAATACGTCCTGATTGTATTCTTTATTCCTCTCGATTAGTGATTTCATTACTGTAATCACATCACGAACGCCTCTCCCCTTACTAAACCCAAACTGATCATCTCCTGAGTAATCATTTGCTCAACCCTCTATCCTTTTGTTGATGATCCTAAGAACATCTTAAGCTGCGTGGGATATCAAACTTATTTTTCTGAATACGTAACATGAAATATCCTTTGCCTTTTTTGGAATAGGAACTAACACTGATCTCACAAAGTCTTTCGGTCAGGTTCCTTTCTCATAGATACTACGACTAAATCCATATAGATTCTTCCGCACACTTACATACTCGTATATGAAGACATTTATATGTATATGTGTGTATGAAACTAATGTGAAAGTCTCACGGATGCAAATATTAATGTATATGATGCTAGCAGTAGTGAACAAAAACAAAAACACAGAAACACAAAAAAGTAAAGAAACTCAAACTTATTTGAATTTTCGGTAGTCAAGCCACCTTTCTCAAAGAATAGAAGGAAGGAACTAAAATTTAAGGTTAAAGGAGAAGGGGCCGAATCTCTTGGTGAAAGGGGAAGGTAGGGAAAGGTTTGCGAGGGGAAGAGTTGCGAGGTGAATTTTTAGAATTGTGTGAATAATATGGAAGGTTTTGGAATCGCAGGGGGGATGACCTGGTTCATTCCAGGAATCAAGAATTCTGATAAATTCCAGCTGTATTATTTTGAGTTTGTTGGGTGGGATGCTAAAATGGAGACACTATAGCATTTATCGACGGAAGTATTGTGTTCAAAATCGTGCTTTGTGATTGGGAGAATCCCAATCAGGGCAGAATTCTCGCATGAGGTCCGGTGGTTATTGATTCTAATACTGAGGGGTGTGGTTCACTGTCCAATATAAAAGGCAGGCCATAGTTGTCACTTCAGTAGGTAAACTGCGTTGCTGGAAGTACCTGAGGAGTAGGGAATTGGTGGGAGAGAGTTAAAAAGTGGATTGGAGAGGGATGGGGTTTGGGTTTTGAAAATAGGACATGTATATGCAGATAAATACGTGTGTATATATATATATATGTATATATATATATATATAGTGTATACATATTTATTTACATAGCCAACAAATTCCAACGGCGTGTGAAATTAACACATTATGGTAGGCCAATACCTTCGCCTATAAGTACACATACAAATATACGATTATATGAATGTTGTGTGTATTTATATGCACATATATATATATATATATATATATATATATATATATATATATATATATATATATATATATATAAATAATGAGACGTGGTAGTCAAGTGATAGAGCACTAAATATGTATACTAATACATTTCTATATATACACACACATATGTATATATAATATACACACACTTCTATATTCACGAAAGGAGTGTATTCCTGGCGTGCTTGAGGAAAAAGTTCCCTGAGGGTAAATTTTTCGTTCACTCCTCCATATCCCTTCTCCTCTCGATTCTCGCTTGTTTTTTTCCCTTTCATCCCCGTGAAAGCAGAAGTTTTGCACGGCCATTACGTCGTCCCTTATATTTCCGAAAAAACAGAGAGGACAAGGAGACCGAAAAAAAATACGGCAAGTTTAGGACGTAGTAACGCTCAAGCATCCGTGTCGAAAAATTGGAGCCACGACATGCATTAAAAAAGTATATATTCCCTCGGCGGAGAGGGAGGGGAGAGATGGTGCGAGGTAGGGATGAAGGGAGGAAGGGGAGGAGAGGAAGAGATTTCGAGTGAGTTGGCGTTGATTTCGCCGTAGGCCGCCTCGCCCCTTCTTCCCGCTGGGCTTCCCCTCCCCCCACGAATCCGGGTAAAACCGCGCCAGAGGGAAAAATGGAAGAGATCTCGGTCTCGTCCGCCGAATATTGAATTGGAAAAATTCCTCTTCACACTCATCTCTTTCCCTCGCCCCTCTCCCCCACGTCCCTCCGCCCGCAAGCACCGTCTGATTCGTCACAGGAGCTCGCCGTCTTTATTCAACCACCCCTCTGCGAATCTGTCGAAATCCGGAGGAAATGGATGGACGTCACCCCTCCCTCCCCATTCAATTTTTTGCACAATGGCGGATTTAGTTTCAAATTAATAAAATGGCTTCGACGGCATGGGCGATGATAATGCCAGAAATAAAAATTATAAGTCTCACTTTATCCGTACTAGGCGGAAGCACTCTTAAAAATGCCCGGTGGGAATCTCTCCCGCGGGAGCCGCTTCGATGCCAGAGGATTAAGCATTTTTACACAAATTCTGGGAAAAACAAGAACTTACGGCTTCAAGGATGGTCTCAAAGTAATTCGTTCTTAATCTAATTCTGAATATAAGGATTAGTTTAAGTTTATGTAGTTAGGGTAGTCTCATTTCTATCTATCCTGCATCTAAGTGACCGACGACAGTTATTTAAAATGTATTTGCACCTACGAAAAAAGTACTAAGATGACCACTGAATATATACGTAATAAATATTATTTGATTTCGGTGGCGCCTAAATACACAGCTATAAAATGAAAGAAAGTGTATATAAAATTCTGAACGTAAACTAGATTACTTAGCTAATGGCTAAATTACCTTTTCTTCCTGGTTTTTTTCATCTGTCTATGAATGGCTTTGTTTTTACCTGGCTTGCTTCTAATTATTAATTGGTTTTACTACAGTCTTAATGACCGTAAATTTTAATTTTTAAACATTGATTAGTGGTACTGTACCTATGGTGGTTGATTTAACTGCATCTTGATTGGTTGATACTATATTTCGCTCGATATAACTGCACCTTACTCTCCAGCTGGTTACTAAATTTCATTGTAATAGATACATACCACTAAAAATAAATTCTAAACATACTCTGTAGAAAACATCAAAATTTGCATTTAAACTAGTTGAACTAACTGTTCTAAAAGCATTTTTTTAGTGTAATCCTCTGATTCCATTGAATTCACCTATAGTGTTCTCGCTATTGTACGTTCGTAGTTTAAATTACTTTGAAAATCCTGTGGCTCTGGTATTGCAAACCTTGGTCCATTGGAAAAAATATGCCCACCTAAACACCATACTTAATAACAATATAAAGCATAACTTGAAGAAATAAATACTTATTTTATTCAATAAACCTAAGAGAAGATGTTTGGAGGATAATATATTTTTAACCATGCACATTGTTGCTGTTACTGTAATTTCTATACTAATCGAAGCATTAATAATGCATATAAATTTGCTGTCACAGGTATTTCTGGGTTATCACAGGTTAAATGAAACATTTGGCGTGTCCCAAAAACAATTAGAAAAAATCTGGGGAAAAATATATTGCAGATCAAAGTACAAATTGCTAAAATTCTTCATAAGATCATCCTTATGTATTGACACACTAATGTCAGCACCTCCACCTGTTGTGGTATACTTCCTCTAAGGCATCGACAGAGCCCTCGTTTACACCTCGTCATGGTCTCATTAACATAATACAGTAGTCCAAGATGTCACTCAAAGGGGTTATACTTAGGTCGCACTCAAAGACTCATATCTCGTCACCAGTAAATGATGTACTCGTACGTATTCTAAAACCTTCGGGTCACTTTCTCAGTGGTCCACGAGGTCCAAGGCAAGACATCTGTGACCACCTTGGAGATCATCTTGGCACACCTTTCTCATGGCTAAATCATCCGTAAGAATGTAATTTACTGTGGTTCGCTGAATATTGCACTCTTCTGCTAACATCCTGGCACTCGGGGGTCAATCAGAGTTGAGCATGTGTCTCAATCTCTGCACATTTTTATCACAGTGTGTTGTTAATGGGTGCCCTCATCGTTAACCTTCTCTCTACCCTCTTGGGACATCTTCTGCTAACGGAAAACCATTCCTCGGGGCATTTTTATATCTCCCGAATCCTATTTTCCGAGGTTAACATAAAATTTTATCTTGTATCGTTGCTGCATGGAATGTGGCAACTTGAATTCGTGACGCGCCCTTAAACAAGGCGCCGGTTTTTTAGTGATCAGCACCCCACTCTAGCCATCCCCCCCCCTGGCGGAAAAAAACCATTCTACATTTTTTAGGACAGATCATGTAAAATGGTCATTGCAGAATCTTAACATTTCACGTTTAATATAGTGATAAATTATCATTTTTTAAGTTCCATCATGCCTATTTTAGTGTACGAGCCAACTTCACATTTTATTTCTCCCATTCCTTAACGTTTGGTTAGCGAGTACTTGAATTTTCTATCACATCGACCGGATTTAAGGAAAAAAGTTAAAGGTGTAATTAAAAACACGAAGTGTATACGCAGAGGCAAGAAAATAGTTTTTTTTGAGTATGGAAAGGAAACTAAAAAGGCACCGTGTCATTTTCAACAGAAATATAATATCGCAGTTCGAAGCGTCCCTTTCATACAAATGGCAACGGCAACAGACGACTCGATGAAAGCTCACGCACGCGCGTGGTTCCATTCAAACAGGATATGCTTGACTCATCTCCAAACGTTGTCATCGTGCAAGGATATAGCGTGGGGATATGAATAAGAGAGCCATAAATTTGAGTGTCGTGCTTTCCGATTCCTAAGAAATACTTTTTCTTTGAGAGATTTATTCCCCATCGTCCCTCTCGACTCTGAGACTCGATTCCACACCAAAAACATTGAATTCATTGGCCTCATTTCTTTCTACCCCTTCCAAATCCACCCCGATCCAAACAAAAAAAAAGAAAAAAATAATCTCTCATTCTCTCAAGCGGAAGGGCGACTTAGAATATTTAAGGTTGGATGTTTCACAGTCCTTGGAGTTCCCCCGCCCTTAACTGTAAAATCCATAAGTTGTTTGTTTTAATTTCATCTAATTGCGTTGTTCAAAAGTTGGTGAACTGTTTCTCTCTCGAATATGCTCAATTATATTTTTTAAATATATTAAATATTTGCGAGTAAAAGCACACTTTTGTGAATCGAATAAAATATTAGCATTATTGTCTTTTAAAGAATCGATTTAAAAACGTAGGAATAAAATGAGTAGTAGTCAATACTACGATTGAAATGCATCACTCAATACTGGAATCTTGATTCCGTTAATTGGTAAAAAAAGGTTTAAGTTTTGCATCAATAGAGTAAACATCATTGCTAACATGTATTTGGGTTTCACTAAGGATAGGTGAATAAAATTTACCATAATCAATACCATTGTTTTGGCCAAAATATCTTCCAATTCACACTGACTTTGAAGTGTTCATGCGACTCCAGAATAAACACCATGAAAGAGTATTCAAGAAGAATAACACTATGTGCGATTGGTAATCCTTGAGCGCATATAAATCCATTTCACTACATTGCAACAATTTCAGAGCGTAAAAATCATTCGCGAAAAATTTTTACGCTCTGAAATTGTTGCAATGATAATGCTAGCGGATGACTCCGTTAAACGTTACTGTTGCGGCATCTCCCGCAGTTTCCTGAAAAATATTCCATTTCAGTAGTCATACATATGCACAAGCAAACCGAAACCCTGATTAGGGAAAAGGCATAAACACAATCATGTAATTATCTAAGATTGAGTGCATGGAAGAATTTAAAATTTACAGGATTACTGAGATAATAATTGTTTGAGACGGATGGCACATTATATTCTTTCAATCTTCTGTTGATAAAATTTATAAAACCTATAACTTTTATAAAACTTCTTTTTTAACAGATGCATAAGCGTCATTATGGAAAAAAGGACGACACCTTTTTCAGTAAAGCATCTTTTTCCTCATTGAAGGTGTAAATTGCTCTAAATCCTAGTTTTAATTAACGGTGGACTGCTGTGCCGGGGAAGACCGAGCCCTTTGTATGCCGGCTTCTAAAAAATGCATCGATTGAGTATTATTGTCCATCATAGGAAGAAACGGATCACACGACAATGAAACTTTCTCTATTGCCATTTTTAAGAGTGTATTTTTTAAATCCTTATCCATTCGACCATCGAATGTAAAACAATCATTAGAGAATATCATATATTCGTAAAAAAAATCATTCTACTCCATTCAACATATAATTCAACTTTCCTATATAACATAACGCTCACAATACTCAAACGAATTATAACAGATATTTAAATAAATAAATAAAACAAAGTTTATGCGGTTTTATAAGAAGAATTATGCCAAATTAAATATTAAAATAGGAGAACAAGAACTAAAGCAAATGGAACAGCTTCCCTATCTTGGTAGGGTTTTCGACTAAAATTATAATAGCAGGGACATAGGAGACAAATCACGTTAGGCAAAGAAGCTGTCACATGGAAAAGGAAGATAATGGCAGGGACTTTGAGTATGGATGTTAAGAATAAGCTCCAGGAAACTTTGATATGGGGTGTAATTATGTGCGGTGCGGTAACATAGTCCCCGCACCCACTTCCTACTCTATCTGCCTATTCCTGGGATATCTCTCACTAAGCGCTCACTATTATTTCCCCTCTCCTCCCTTCTGAATTCACTCCCTCAGACTGTCGATTCTTTTCATTTATCATGTAACAATTTCAGCACCCAAGCTTCATCCCACCTGTCAACAAATTAAATATTTACCCTGCCCATGTTCAGTTCTCGATGTTTATTGTTATGCTGTTATTATATTGTGTCCTCTTTCATGCTTTTGTTATATTTTTCACTGTGAATTGGCACTACTACTGTGTATGAATAATGTTTTAAGATAAATAAACCAAGCAGGATGGTAGGCAATGATTGGAAGTTTTTGAAATGTGGGTGTGGAGAAGAATAGGGAAGATGAAGTGGACAGAAAGGAAAACAAACAAGGAAGTAATAGGTATGGTAGGGAAGGAGAGGCGATTGAGAGAAAAAATATAAGGAGGCAGGAAATATGGATTCCGGAGTTTTTACTGCAGTAGAAATGCTGAAGAGTGTGTAGAGCGGAGAACGCTGAGCAAACGAGGAAGGGGAAGGAATATAATAGAAATTTGGACAGAATGAAGAAAGAAACGAAGTATGCGGAACTGAAGAGGGGAATAGTGTAAGGTCCGATTTCAGCGTGAGCTTTTTATTAAAAGAGGTAAGTAAATAAATTTTTGTACATTTTTTTCGGCTGCGGCAATCCAAACCTGAACCGGTTAAACACCAATAATGATAATAAAATGGCACTAAGATTAACATAATGACTTTCGGAAACAGTCGTTGGAAATAATTTTTAAAATATTCTGAAAACAAATTTCTATCATTCTTATATTTTAAGCAATAATTCATTGGGTTGATCTGTATCTTCCCTTCCCGTAAGATTGATGGGATTATAACGACAAACTTCCAATAAAAACATATTTCTGGAGTAGTTTTCCAATTAATATTTTTTTTAGGTAATCTACCGGTTAAGGTAGGTTTTTGGATGGACACAACTATCAAATAAACATTTTGTGACTCCCCACCTAGCAAACTAATCTATATCAGGTCCCTCTTCATCTCGGTGTACTTCTTTCCTCCCTTCATCCCGTCCAACATCCCTATCCTGTTCCTGCCCTTACCTCGCTTGCCCAACATTCTCCCCTCTATTACCCTCTTCAACATTCCACTACCGCTCAATACGCCTTTCATCCATTTTTCCTGCCTCCATAGGATTTCTCTCAACAAACCCCTCTCCTCCCCCACCATTTCTAGTACTTCCTCATTTGTTTTCCTTTCGGTCCATTTCACCTTCTCCATTCTTCTCCACACCCACATTTCAAAAGCCTCCAATCTACGTCTATCCTCCTGCTTCAGCGACCACGTTTCCGCGCCGTACATAGCTACGCTCCATATCAGAGTTTTTACGAGTCTTGTCTTAACATCCCTACTCAACGTCCCCGTCATCAACTCCCTCCTCCTTGCCTAGCGCAATTCTTCTCCTTACGTCCCTACCACTTTGACCGTGTTGGTCCAAAACACTTCCGAGATATGTAAACTGTTCTACCTGCTCCATTTTTTCCCCGCCTATTTTAATATTTAGCTTAGCCTTTTTCTTTCTGGAAAATCGCATAACCTTTGTTTTATTAATATTGATTCTCATCCCATATTTATCGCACTGAACCTCCAATTCACTCAACAATGCTTGCAACCCCTTGGCTGACTGAGCAACTAATGCTTGGTCATCAGCAAACCTAACCGATTTTACGAATTCCCCTCCGACTTTCATTCCTACCTCCAGTTCTTCCCATGCCTCTTTAATCATTTCCTCTACATATACGTTGAACAGTACCGGTGACAATGGGCAACCCTGCCTTACACCTTTTCCTAACACTGCCCATCCCGACTATCCGTTCCCCACTCGCACCTGAGCAGTCTGAGACATGTACAGGTTGCGGATCAGTTTCCTGTCCCTCCAATCCATTCCTATTTTCTGCAATACACGCATTAATTTTTCCCAATTCACTCTATCAAACGCTTTTTCGAAATCTACAAAACAGGCAAAAACGTCCTGATTGTATTCTACGAGGGTCATCCGGAAAGTAGTACCCGTTCGTGAAATAAAGACACAAAAGTAAATATTAACAAACATAAAAAATTTTATTTGAAAGAGGATACTTTAAACTACTTCTCAACATAATCTCCAAGCAAATTAAGGCATTTGTCATAACGTGTGACAAGTTTCTCTATTCCTGCTGCATAGTCCTTCGCCGCCAGCTCATTGAGATACAGGGTCACTCCTTCTTTAAGTTCTTCATCGCTGTCAAATCTTTTTCCTGCCAAAAAGTCTTTAAGCTTTGTAAAGAGATGAAAATCTGAAGGGGCCAAGTCCGGGCTATACGGTGGATGGTCGAAAGTTTCCCATTTGAATTGCTGCAAAAGTTTTTGTGTTATCCCAGCTGCATGAGGCCTGGCATTGTCATGAACGAGAATGACACCAGTAGACAATAGACCTCGCCGCCGATTTTGTATTGCCCGCCGTAGTTTCTTTAATGTTTCACAATACGCATTGGCATTAATAGTGTCTCCACGGGCCATAAAATCAATAAGCAATACACCTCGTCGATTCCAGAAAATGGTTGCCATGAGTTTCCTGGTGGGCAGAACTGTCTTGAATTTTTTTGGTTTGTTTGGTGAATGAGCATGATGCCACTCCATTGACTGTCGTTTACTCTCAGGTGATGCATAACAAACCCATGTTTCGTCACCAGTAATTATGCGAGTCAAGAAAGAGTCTCCTTCATCAGAATAACGTCCCAAAAACGTCAGTGCTGCAGCCATACGCTTGGTTTTGTGCTCATCTGTAAGCATGCGAGGGACCCATCTTGCACAAATTTTTGCATAATGCAGATGGTGTTTAACAATTTCATGAACAATTGTTCGAGAAACATTGGGAAAATGCTCACAGATGTCATCAATTGTGACGCGCCGATCGTTCCTCACGAATTCGTCAACTGAGCTCACCAGTTGGTCTGTAATGACAGACGGTCTCCCCGAACGCTCATCGTCGTGTGTGTTCCCCCTCCCCATGTTGAAGTTGCGACACCACCGCCGAACAGACGACTCGTCCATTACATTGTCTCCATACACCTCCTTTAATTGGCGATGAATATCACATGGGCGAACGTTTCTTGCATTGAGGAATTTAATCACTGCCCTCACTTCACAACTGGCGGCGTTCTCAATTTTTTTAAACATTGTAAACAATCACAGAAACAACACAGGCAATGCTAGCGTCACGCAACTTGGGTCCGAGAAGGCAGACAAGCCACTGAAGCTATCAGACCTCGTCCAGCGGCTACTCGCGTCGTCAGTACTTCATGCGGCACGAACGGGTACTATTTTCCGGATGACCCTCGTATATTCCTCTCGACTAGTGATCTCATTACTGCAATGGCATCACGCGTACCTCTTCCTTTCCTGAACCCAAATTGATCATCCCCTAAGTAATCATTTGCCTTACTCTCTATCCTTTTGTTGATGATCCTGAGAATAACTTTAGCTGCGTGGGATATCAAACTTATTGTTCCAATTAATATTAACAATAAAAAATTTAACTATCCTATGACTGCGAATATCTTTTCACAATAAAATATGGTGATAATGAAATGACCAATTTCATCAAAAACGGAACGACACAAATAATTGCCATTTAAATATTTTTAGTAGCATATAATATTGGCATAGTTGCAAATTATCGATTACCTTATTTTCACAAAACTATTAAAAGTAGTGTGGGCGAGGTGATAATTGAGATTATCGTGTAGAGAACTCGCCCTAAATATAGTAATTCCCTCCATCTCTGTTCACCGACTACCACCCCATCTGCGTCGCCCTACACCTCATATGCCTTCTGTATTCCCATCGATCAGGTTACTTGGGTGTCTATCCCGATGGATTCGTCGTTTTCATGAAACTCGGGCGTCGACGTAAGGTCGTGGGCGGACTAAGCTCCTGTCTAAACAATGTTCAGGTCACAACTTAACGATCGACGAGAAGGCGATATGGCGCAATGGGGAGAAGTTGTGACACTGTGAATTACGAAATATACGCTCTTCTTGTATCCGCTTCATCACGTTCATATATAAAATGATCAAAATATAAATTTCATATCCCTCTACAACGCATCTTCAATATAATGGGGCAATTCTAATGAAACATCTATGTCAATATGTTTTTGAAATTTTATCTTTATAAGAGAGTAAGAAAAATTTTGTTGTTCGTTAGCGAGACCAATAAAACAAAATTTAAAATTAACGCATTCCCAAAAATATAACAGGATAACTTTTGCATTTTAAATGCTACAGTTTAACGGGAAGCATCGTGTTGATGAAAAATATTCGGCTTCATCAAAGAGAATTAACGCTTTTGATCCTCTGAACACTTTTCAAACATTTAACGAATGATAATAGTGTGCTTTTATCTGCCTTCTTTTGTCTGTTACTGCGATTTTTTCTTGGGAACAAAATCTAAAAACTATTTTCTCGAGCTTCAATGAATATTATATCCAACATTTTCATATAATTGGTTTTCATTTTCATTCATGCATTATTTTGGTTTTGGTCAATATTGCCGGCCCCGGTGTAGGTGGGGTAACGTCCTTGCCTACCAACCTAGACTACGCGGGTGTGTTTTCCTGTCTACACGAGTTTTCCTCCGCCAAGTGCTTGGGTATTTGTATTGTCGTCGTAGGGATTAAGTGGAAGCCAATAAAGGCGCTAAATAAATAAAGATCGACCCTCCAAAGGTGAATATTTTGCTATGTTTTCGGCGTGTGTTACTGTGCCACAAAAATAAAATTTTAAATGAGAGTGACAACTGAATATTTTCCGTATTAAAAATGCTACGAGTATCAATGGCGCGTGACCGTTTCATTTGTGTCATCAAAGTATGAAATTATTGAGTTATTACCTCGGAACTTAATTATTTGGATAAGGAATGAAATTGTATTTTTTAGATATATAATTATGTCCACTTTTCATCATACCACTTCAGAAAAGCTTGTTAAACGTCTTTTATATGCAGATTATAATATTTTTTCGACTGGATAGTTCCCTTATTAGAGCGAATGCTGAATCCTTTTCACCGCAAAAGGAAATATATTCCTGAAACATTTTATGTTTAAGAATGAACTATAAACGAGAATGATTTAGTTTTTCTTCCATAACTTTTCCTCGCAGAGGTATTCGGTGAAAAACGTTTATTAGACCAGGGTAATGCAAACAATTTCCATTGATTGGGAATTCTGCAATCAACTTTGATTATGTTAAGAAAACCGCATGGAGTAGTAATGCGGAGACCATAACCAAATGGTCATGTATGATACAATGGTTAAAGGGGAAAAGTGAAGAGGGGCCCATCTCTCCCAACCCCCCTCCCCGCCTGCTCACGATCACCTGCTGCTGCACTTGGACGACGCGCCGTCGGGGCGGGAGAGGGAGGTCGGGGACGGTAGGGATGTGGAGGGTGGTGGCGAGTGGGAGGTTTTAGGTTTGGTTGGCCTTGTGCAAATGTGGGGATGTGATAGCGTACAAATAAAAGGTCGACTCGCAGCTGCAGACCAACTTTCAGCCCGGCTGCGATTTCCGCTGCGGGGGAGACTGGGGATCACCGCGACGGGAAATCGTTTTTATTCCTCCCACACCTCGCGAATGCATGTGCCGCGTGAAAATGTGGTTACTCCGAGAACGGTTCACATTTCACAAGGGAATGGAATCTCGCTCGATACTTGAAAAAGCGCCAGTAGCCATCGAAGAACACATGGCGTCGCACTGCGTTATTTGAAAACTCTGGGCTGTGGAACGTCAGACTGCTACATTTATATACGTAAATCATTCGAGTTACCTAGTCATGGAACACAGAGGAAAATATTCAGCGCTGTATTTGCATTTGAAATCGGGGTATCAGCAAAATTTAGGGTGAGTTGACCGCCAGACAAAACGCTAAACGGATTTTACTTCACTAGAACATTTTTCACGACTGCGAAAGAAAGAAATTATTGGAGTTATCAAATAAAAGTTTGGAAAAAACGGTAGACACATATTTCAGCGGAAGCAGGATATGAATCTTCAAGTATTTAAAAGTACATTTGATGCTTTTATTTTAGTGTTTTTGTAGGTCATTACTAATTATCCATTTACACTTATCATAATTTGGCTATTTTTTTAAATAAATCACTGGTAATTTACAATCATCGGTATTGATTCCCACCTTTTCCTGCTGGATGCTACCTCTTACGCCTCATCTCTTTTCTCGCGACCCTTGATCCATAGGCGGAGTAAGTAATGCCTGATTCTGCTTCGGTTTGTGCACACGCGAGAATATTTAAATTCCATGCGCAGTCAGACCAACGTTTGCCATTGGGAACGCTAAGGAATTACAGAGCTGACACCAGAGTGAATCTTCCCCCAGGCACTTAACTATCGCACTCGGGAATGCGGGTTAGCACGAGGGCAACAGGGCCTGGCTGCATATTCATGGGAAGATGGGAAGGCCGGTTGACTGTGGAGTACACGTCTCTTCTCGTGCATTCACGTCGATATCTCAAAAGGAACCCACGTAGAGGATCTCTCGATTGCTGACGTACTAAATCCGCTGACTTGACACTCCTTCATCCGTATTTCTCTCCATTTCATCTTATTACCATCAATTATTTAATGATTTATTTTATTAATAAATGACCATATTAATTCTTGGTTTCAAATTTATTATTCACGATATTTTAATTTGCAAACAAAATCCGATGAAAATATAATACGTGTTTGAGCAATTCAATTTTGCACAATTATAAGGATTCTTTTAGAATTTTTGATAGGGTGTCACACATATTTTTTTATTTCTGCGGAAAAAATATATAATTGATCATTCAAATACGTGTATCTGTTTTAGTTAAATATGTCATATGAAATTAATAAGCATATTTTTACATGGGTGTAAATAAAGTATCTATATTCACTGGAAGCAGAGGGGATACTGAGAATATCGATGGAAAATTGCGGGAACAATTCGATCGATGGAGCAGTAGTCACTATGTAAGAGAGAAGCTAATAGGATGCCAAAGCGTAGCTACTTCATATATTGATAAGGCTACTCATGGAATGAGGAATAAAAAGAAAACGAGGAAATGTATGTTGGCGATTCAACGAAAGTGAATGAGGATGTCGCGAAAGCCAAGTTCTTCATCATTTTGCTGGAGTTGATGAATATCGAGAAAGACATGAATTTTCAAATGGAAATAACTTTTCAATTATTGAGAGAATGAAAACTCGTGCGGCAAGAACTCATCTGCCACTCTTGACTGATTCAATATCACCGCTGCTGCCGAGTTATGCGGATTTTGCAAAAAGGTGTAATTACTTACACAAATAAGGTACATTTCCGCAAATTATCCTACCCAGGATCATATTTCAATGATCATATAGAATTTTTTATAAGGTCAATTTATAATAGGTATACTTTTCCCCCTATTCTAATTATAAGGAAAATCAAGAAAATGTTACCGAAGTTTTGAAGTATAACGCTTTGAATGGGATGCTCCTAAAGACAGTAAATCTTTTACTAAAAAGTTATCAACTATCTGAAAACTCCTATGTAATGATGAATTAATATTCTCTTTGGTTAGCTATTAAACTCGTAAAATGATTACCTTTTCCAAACATTTTCTCGTCGAACGTTATGTTCCAAAAGACTTCTTTTACTAAAGATCTTTTACTAAAAGACTACTAACTTTCAGGCGACTCCTACACATTGATGAAATGACATTCTCTTTGTTAGTCTATTAAATATGTAAGTTGATCAAATTTTCCAAACATCTGCTAATCGAAAAAATTCAACTCCAAGCTAAAGGGAAGAAAAACCGACATTTCACGGAGTTGTTCATTTTCTTTTAATAATTCCCTGATTTTGAATAATAATATAGAGATTATTACTTTTAGTTTACCATAACTCGCGATATGTTTTAACTTATGAAAGGAAGCACCAAAAACCCCACTAAAAGTGCACCACTGAACCACTGAAATTTCAGTGGATGGAAAAAATGATAATTATTTAGAAATTGAAATTGAAATTACAGTTCAATTACGGCTGTCATTGTACGAGTAGTAGGGGTTCTTTAACGAGGATAGGGTAATTGGCCGTTTGAGTTGAGCATATGCGATTCTAATAGAATTCGGTTCGGTAAGTCGCTAAATCAGTGCTCCCTACCATGGAGCAATAAACGCTTTCGGTTCATACCGCAGCGCACTTCAGCATCGCCCGCCCGGGATGTAAATTCCCTTCACCTCCCCCCCCCCCCAAGAGAGCGAGCGCTCTGCCCGCTATGAACTCAGACAGCCAGTGCATAAAATTCCTCAAAACGGAGAGCCGGCGCGAGAAAAAAAATATGTCGAAACACTCGTGTGATTACTGTCATTCTAGTCACACAAACTAAGCCGCTGGCGTTTGGAGCAGAATGAATCCGCCCACAGTATTTTTTGCACGGTAGTTTTATGAACTTCGAAATCATCATTTCATTCGCTCGGATGAGCGCGGGGAAATGTTTCCCTTGGGGATCCTTTGATTCGTGACTTTAATGCATCGGCGTGCATGCACGAATGCGCCAGGCATGTCGTGTGTTTGTTCGCGTCCTTCAAAAGGATCGCCCGTGTCTAGAGAGAAACAGGGCTGAGGCCCCCTGCGACTCAGGCGCCTCCTCTCCTCCCCGGCCCGACGTAGCTCCTCCTTCCTCCCCACCCTCCGCCGCCTCCGTGCACCCTCAAATCACGGGCCTGCGCTCTCCCGAATGCAATGTTCTGCTCTGGGGCCTCTTTCCCCGAGTGCGCCCCGCCGACGAGCACCGGAATACAGGTATTCCAGGGAAAGCACACCATGCATTCTCCTATTATTTTTTTTATTTGAAACTTTCCCGGGCCTAAATCCCGAGCGCTCAATGAGTGGCCGTGAAATCACTAACCTTTACCTACAGGGAAACGCCATGATTGAGTAACATGATACATTTAGCCCAACAAAAAGACAGCTGAATTTGTTCAAAAAGAAACAGAATAGATAGCGAACGAGATGACACAAATGCACCCAAATGCCGCGGTTTCATCAAAACACGCGTATTTCCCCCAAATCGACCGATTGCTTAACGCGTTCATTGAACTGAAAACTTTATCTAGAAAGGTAGGGATAGAAATCAGAGCACTGGTTTATAATTATTATAACATAATTATCATATCATAATAACTAAATAACTCCACGCCCGTGGCTTATAAAGTGACTATTGATTGGTTAATACAATGATTAATTCCAATGATGAATATTGAAAGCTCGTGAATAAACTGAACGAAAGGCGAGGATCTTTTTTTATTTATGCATCTGATCACTTTAAACTATATAATAATATCCTCGAGACTTCATTAATTCTATGCCATCTTAGTTATTTCCTTAATTCGACGTTAAACCGATTATATGTAAAGGGAATCAGCAAGAGGAAGTACATACCTTATGGTACCGTTTTGAGAAATGAAAGGTATAATGAATAATGCTGATAGATTTACTAACTATATATCTTGAACATTCATAGATTAAAGGCAAAATTCACCGAGAACTTACCACTTAAATGAAAGAAGTCACAGGAAATAAAACTGATTACAAATGTCTTCAAAAGTTACAAACTCAGAGAAATGTAAAACTACTATGTTCCTAAAGGGTGCATATTAATTTGCTGCTTCTATTAACCGAAAAATACTGATGCCTGGCAGATATAACGAAAAATTTTTTCTTAGAGTCTATATGATATTTGATTCAATCAAATTTCTCCTCAACCTCACTAAACAATTTACTTTCACTAGATTTCATATCAAAATTTATTATTTTCTTTTTTTTCAAAAAGTAAACACTGCCTGCGTGTTCGTCGAGACCAATTGGGTTTTCTGTGACTCTGGGTTTCCAATTGAGCTCCAAGGGTTGGGAGGGATAGCCCTACGATTCCTTACTTTATTTCTTTCAATCGAGAGAGAAAAATCAGTAGACGACAAGTTAAGTTCATTGGCAACCATCTTGATACTCAATCGACGGTCAGAGTCCAACAATTGTCGAACACGAGCCATATTGTTGTCGGATTTGCTGGCTGATGGTCGCCCGGAGCGTTGTTCGTCGTGAACCTCGTCCCGGCCCTCCTTAAAGGCCTTTAACCACCTAGAAAATTGTGAGTAGCACAGAGCAGAGTCTCCGTAAACCTCATATATGACTTTTTTAGTTTTCTTAAGGGATTTTTTTTCAGTTTAGCACAAAACTTAGTAATCGCGTAACTTTGCTCGATCGCCGATTCCATTATTTTCGTGGCACAGTCGGCGTGCAGAGTTTTACAGTAACGGACGTCCTACCACTTCCACAGCTTGGTGAGCACTGAGACCGGTTTTTCTGTAGAGCTTAGCTTCTTCCCCACTTACTCTAAGTGGTTTTATCCAACTGCAACCAATACGAGCGGTGCGGGAAATTTAATTGCATTACTTTCGGAAGTACCCTGTAGCTTTCATGAGTTCTGTTTTTATCTAGAGCCTTACGTATATGAGAGGAAATGTAACCTTTAAGCTTTTATCATGCTTTCGAAAGTTAGACGTTTCAAATATTTAATATGTGCCAAGAAGGTTGTTTTATGTCCTACCGTTGATTGAAGATTATTTTCAGCTAAAAATACCCATCATAAAAATAGTGTTTTGTAAATATAATGAAGCCAACACCTTAGGAATAATTCATTTTTACTTGTTATATCCAAAAGTCAGCATGCATGTAATCTTAAAGAAAATTAAATTCAATGACACATTAAGCATTCAGATTTTAAGATGTGCGAATTGCACAGGGTACGCCACGAAGCATTCACAAGTAAATCGAAATTTGATTGAATTAATGATCGTGAATATATAAACTAATTAAAAGTCACTTCAAACCTTGACGCAAATTGAACGCAA
This sequence comes from Hetaerina titia, assembly GCA_037158775.1. NCBI lineage: Eukaryota > Metazoa > Arthropoda > Insecta > Odonata > Calopterygidae > Hetaerina > Hetaerina titia. The sequence goes on along the minus strand of CM073773.1, from coordinate 96,868,754 downwards.
CACTGTTTCGTCATTTTATGTGTCCGTTTGAAGTGACTACCAACATATGTGTGTGTGCATGCGTGCGTGTGTATGCTTGTGTTTATTTGTGTTCGCGTGTGTGAGTGCAAGGTTAACGTAAACAAATTAAAACATAAACATGCAGTAGAGAAACACGCAGCAACACGACTGGCATAACATTTCAGTAGCCCCATCGACCTTCAACATATTATGAGGACTAACACATATTTTCTTTGTTTATATAAACGTTATAAAACTTTATGAATTGTTTATTTTAAATATATATATCTTTGAAATGGATATGTGTGTGTGTATAATCCACCGATGATAATAAATGGAGGCAGACTTATTCTATAAGCTGAGTGGATCATCCGACCCAATTCACTCACATCCCCAACGAGAGGGAAGATGCGAGAACTCCTCCGTTCGATCGGTTACGCAGAAGTGCTGCAGAGTTCTATACGGGCACATAAAGAGTTGGAGTAAAATTTATGTCCAATGAATTAACCTCCCTCCTTCTTATACATATCCCCTCCGTGCGCCTGAGTCTCACGAAGCAAATTATGCCAGGTCTTTTGGAAATTCCGAACTTCCGAAAAGAATAAATTGAGTTCATAGTTCCATAAAAATCTTTTATTACATTGGGATATTATATCCTAAATAAGAACTTACTACTGAATTGATGGAGATGGTGGGTGGAGAGTGTAGCTGGAAACTATACCGTGGAGAATGATCCAATATATTTTATTCCAAGTGGAGTTTGAAAAGAATTTATACATTCCAACGCCCATAAAATTAAAACTATCTATTTGACCTTTTTGGGGTTCAAAATGAATTTTTAAAGATATATGCATTACCTGACTCCTTCTCTTTGTCTAGTGTTCATTGAGGTATTTTATACGTATAAGACCCAAATCTAACATTTTTCTCCTCTAAGCGCGATGGAGAGAAAGAGTATAACCTTCATTTCGAGGGAAATGAGAAACGAAATTAAGGCAGTACGTTTTAGGAAATACAAGAAATAGGTTATCGAATGAATAAAAAATTATGTGATTAATTTCTACGCATGTGTTATGATCAGGAAAATTACTTGGATACAATGAACTGATCTACGTTTTACAGTCAACCCAGGAACTTGACAATTTTTAATGTTTTCATTCTAACATTCAATCTTTATTTTACTAAATATTTACCGTTAGACACAAAATATCGTGGAGCTATAACAATTTTCATAGCCACATATTTATTTTCACTGAGACAATTTTTCTGAAACCTTAGTGCCCGTCTTCAAAGCCAACAAGCGACCTAAGCCCGGCCCACCCGCTTCAGTCGTGAGATCAGAGTTCTACTGCTGCTGATGCGTGATCTACTATATAACCCGAGATCTTTGAAGCAGAGTGTCATACAGTTGCTTCCATGAGCAACCCTCATGGTCATTCGCGCCCCCCAGTGGTCTTCTACTTTGGACGTGTACCACTGACATCCATTCTCTCCCTAACACAAAAACAAGCATTGTATTCCGATCATTGGAGACTAAAAACCGGTCGTTCGATTAGTAACATGTAACCACTGACACGGACATTCGGATGCCTACCTATTAGGTACTGACAAAATACTATGATGAGGTAAAGTACACGACACGTTAAATATTTTCTTCGCTTCTTAAATTTAGGTCGGAAGTTGACTAATATAGCTACGAACAAAAGCATGCAATTATAATCTTCGTTGACAACATCTATAAAATAGAGCGCTGCGCTGTCTCTAAAATGAATCTCTGATTCGACGAAAAAACGGATAGCTTGTCGACCGTGGAAATGTAATCTCGAGTAATGACTCAAATTAGAATTTACCATTTTTATTCTACACAATTTACTTATTTCAAAATCAATAACAACGCCAATTCGTCCACTAAGGAAACAAAGAACAAAAAATCATATCAATAAAACAAGGATAAAAAAGAACAGTAGTATATAAACAATGAAGTTTGGTTTACATTGATGAGGAAGACTAAATGATTATTAAAGGAAAAGGAGCTCCCAAGAAAATTAGGAGGGGGAAAGAGCGCGGTAGGAAGGACGGTATAAGGAGTTTGAAAAGGGTCAAATATGTCAGAGAGACGTGTTTCATCATTGTATTACTAGTTGATAGAAGTTTAAAGATCAATGGGCACTTAGTGATTGAGAGGCGACGGATGACACAATGAAAGAGGCCATTCTACCGCTTCACAAGCATTGTTGTTGAATTAAGCCCAAAGGTGACAAAGCTTTGGAGGAAATACGTTCCTGTGGTAGCTGATACGGAAATCATAGTTGATTTTGGATTTAATATAAGAAAGCGAAGAAAATATTTAACATACCGTCTACCTTACGTCATAATCTTAGTTGGTCGGCCCTTAAAGGTAGGCATCGGAAGTTCTGTAAAATTTGTTACGTATAACGTATCGCACGGCCATTTATAGTCACCAGTTTTCGGAGGATGGTTGTTTTTGTGCTATAGAGAGAATGTACAGGGAGTACTGAGATATATAGTGATTTGAGAGTAGATTCTAGTGGCAGCCGTGCCAAGAGGAAGACTACGGGGGAACGCGGATGGCCATCAGGGCAGCTCAGGGAGCATCAGTATAGTACTCGGCTTCAAAACTCACGGCGGTCCGCATGTACCTCACGCACGTGTAGGCAACTCAGGCCCACGAAATTGGGAGCTAAGCTTATGGGTCGACACGGACCGCCGTAGGCCGGGCGGGACGCAATCTCGGACGTACTCTTGCGGGTCGCCCATACCTCTGGCCTGCTTTATAATAAGTCTTTCTTAAAAAATCTTCCAACTGCACACCTACTTCTGACCCACTTGAAGTAAGGTTACAATTATTCGGCCTACAATATAGTGCCAGAGTACTTGGATGTACCATCGATTTAGAAACCATCTTTTAACATATTTATGGATACTCATATATTGAAAGTCTCGTAATTTAAAATCGATTTTAAAAACAATTTAAACAAAAATATTAAACACTGTTCTTACTTTTTGTTACATATATAAAACAAGAAACACTAGAGTATAAATAATAATTAGATTCCATCGACTGTGAAAGTTTTCACTTTCCATGATATTGGAACCTATTGTTCTCTCAACAAAACAAAAATCCGGAATGAACTGAAATATCTTCGCAACTTCACGTAAATCCATGAAAGGTGTGTACGTTGTCAACAGCCCATTAAAAAACTAATCACATTTTTGTCAAAATAAATTTAAAAAGTATAAAATAATAAGATTAAATTAAAAATAAGAAAGCAAAAAACATATAAAAATTACTCTTTTTTAAAAAGAACTATTGTTGAATGAAACCAGCTGCCTAGAGGTTTTTTGAGCCCTTTCCATCCACTTATAGGAGTTTTAAGAATAGGTGTAAAACAGCCACTGGGTGATAAACTTCATTGATAAGTGATTATTATACTAATTTTCTTGTTAAAATATTGTTTGTATGTGATATGGACGGCGTGAGAAGTTGTATTGCAAAAGGGAATTATGTATTAACGGTGCGTGATTTTGAATGGCATATGAAATTGAGGAGTGCGTGATTATGGACGGAGTGCGGCGATGGAAGGTGCGTTTTATGTATGATGTGAACGTAGCTCATGTGTGATGGACAAGGTGCAGTTGGTAATCCTGAAGTGTCATTGTTTTTAAGAGCATTTTGTTCTCTATCTGTTCCTCTTGTGTATAGACTAAGTTTGTGAACTGTCAAGAGTGTCCGTCGACCAGACTTCACCGTTGCTACCAGGGCAATTGTCTAATTGCAATGAGATTTATATAATAATAAAATTAATTTTTTAAAGGCCATCAGTGAAACTTAATTGCTATTCAATTGTAAATTAGTAAATTTGCAATATTGGAAACGAATTCAAAGTTTACAAAAAATGCATTTAAGAATGTTGGTTATCTCGATTACTGCTGATGATAGTGATTAAAGTTATATAGTATTACTTCAAAGTTAAGACTGGCACTTAATTTGTACTTCGAAACGGATCATCAGGCCACAAACTTTCTTCATAGGAATTTTCAACAGCATTTAAGAAATAACATTCTTAAACTAATACTCATTCCTAAGAAATATAAATTTTGTTCAACCATTCACAAGCAACTTCACCTTCGTAGAGAATTGGCCATTTACGACATAATATCAAATGGTAATTGGTGATTTTATCATTATTATTTTGCATATTTTTATTTCCCACTAAATGGATACTGTCATATTTACGCTTTTCATATTACTCAAAAGACATGCTTCTCCCTCTGTTTAACAGGATAAACCACCCTAAATAACCTGTAGATCTCACTACTGAAGGGGCCCAAAGGTTGTAGAAAGATTTCAAAGTTATTTTTCAATGATCCCCGTTTGACTCCCTGATGGCAACATAGTCGATACCACCTGAAAATCTCTCGATTCCCTTTATGTTGCACGCTAGCTGAAAAAACGAAGCTCTTGCGTTTAATTGAGCTCCCCCTGTCCACCAATCTGTTCCGCCGGAGTCTGAATTTTATCGCTCTCCAGGGACGTGGATGGATGCCGGAAGCAATAAATGTTCCCTCTTCCGACAAAGCAAAATGAGAGACTCCCACTGAAAGGCAGGGGCGATTGATTCTCATTATGAGGATACATTTTATTAAATGATAATTTTATTAGTGTCAATTTTAGCAGCAGGTTTTTTTGGAAAATATACAAAGTAATAATCGAAATGGACACTTTGCCTTGTTATTAAAAATAAAACCATGCTCAAATAATTAGTTAATTACTTTCTCAATATTACGGCCCAAAGCCTGTGACAATGAAAAAAGTCTACTTTGTTTAGTATAAGAAACTGCCATCACCTCGAGAATATTAACAATAAGAACTGCTGTGGGGATTTTTCCCATAGCTGATATTTCAAGATATTATAATATATTAAGGATCACGGTGTTTATTCGAAGGAATACTGCAAAGAATTGAGTACTATCACTGTTACACTCATTATATATCACGTGATGATAAACCGTAAGCTGATTGACCGCCCAGATGTTTAAGACATAAAACCGACCCCGACGTACTATGGTGGATCAAATCACGTACGTAAAACCCGGGAGATAGCTAGTAGAACGGATGGATTTAATTTGTCGTATTTTTGTCCTACGATTCGAGATGGAAATATACATGTATGTGATCACAAGCGCGAAGAAGATATTACCATTTGCAGTGTATATATAATTTTTCGCTACCCTGCATGCATTTTAAAAAGACCTATCTTTATATTTAAAATTGTGCCCACATGAGTCGAACGAATACTGCTGCTGAATAATCCGGTTATCGAATATTTTCGGTGGAATAACTTTACTCGAATGTATGATTGAACTAATATCTTTGTAGAGATGTAATGGCTGGGCATGCATGGCTGGTGACATAACATCCCCAGCCACACGCACTCGTGGCAGCTGGAGAGATTTTCTATAGATGATTTCGAAGTACCTTAGCAAAACATTTCATGATGGATAGTAAACGAAGATATATAGCACGGAATTCGAAAAAGAGAATGCGCATAGCAATCTCTGAAAAATGATAATGATTTTTATTTCTTTTTAATTTACAAAGAACTGAAAAGACAATAGGTCATTATATAACATTTATTTGAAAATCAGATGCTATTCATAATCCCTTTCTGATATTTCCCTACGGAAAAATCTCCAGATGAAGGCCAGTTATCAATAGTCAGCGGCTTAAAGGCATTTTTTCGCATCTGAAATTACCGCAATTCGAGCAAAAAGTGGAATTTGTTAAACTAAAAAGAATAGATATTCTTCCGACCGAAATGCGTAAAAACCACTATGAAGGAGTGGAATAATGATACCGAGTTTAGCGTTCGCGTATGTATGCCTCTAATGGCCGACGCTACTTATCACCATCTTCCGGTTTCCTTACTCAGACCTCACAGCGGGCATTAGTAACGCATTTGCTTTCTATTTCGGGAGGGCACCCTTTTGGATTATGGGGCCATTGTTTTTTATTACACGGCGGGGAGAGAGATGGAAGAAGCTCAGGGAGTGGTAGGTGGGGAGCAAATGAGCAGCAGCACCACATGAGAAATACTGACAGCATTCGGGAGAGAGAGGAATGAGGGAGTCGAGGGAGGACGCGTCGGCCGACGGGGTGCATGATACGGTAAAAAAAAACAAACGGAAAACCAAAAAAGAAAATTATGTATGAAAGTATCCAAGCATTTTAATTCGAATGATAATATGCGATAAAATTTCATTTTTCGGTGATCTGCGGTGTCAAATTGATCTGGGTCGATTTTCGGGAATGATTCTCCAAATAATTTATTCCCTCAAGTACTAGTAACCCTTTCTTCGTATATCCCTCTACTAGCACCGGAAAGGTAAACTACCCTTTGTTTTAGAAAAAGCAATTGTAAAGTTAACTGCAAAATATTTATTGAATATAACATTAACGGTGGTTACCTAAGGGTTTGATCCCGATGAAATTAATATCAGCTAAATTCCAAGAAACTGCGGGAGATGCCGCAACAGTAACTTTTAATGGAGTCATCCGCTAATATGCATATGATCTTGCCTGTTTCGTCAATCCAGGTGCTGCTGCAGAGTAAATAAGTAGCTAACTGAAATATTTAGTCGTAAGCGCAACGTATAGGAGGATAGCTGGAGATAATGTTTCCAAGACCTAATGCGCATGGTAACTTCTTCCATTCATTTAGAATCGAATCAATTTATAGAAACGAAACAATGGTCTGCATTTTGTGAATCCCGAAACACCACTTGATGCTCTAACGGGCACCATAGCAAGGAAGTCCTGAATGATGTAACTTCAATCGCCCTGTGGTGTTACCGCTGTTGGCGGTACCGATGGAATCTACACCTCTTTGGCGCATAATCAGACGTGAATGGCATGCTGCGAATGTTGCAAATTAGTGGAAGAGGATAACACGACCGCGGCTGGTGCACTCCGATCCCTCGGCGAGTCCTCGGGTAGGAATCCGGGCGGCGGCGGGTTCCTTGTCGGTATTCCGATACCAACTCGGCTGCCGCGTGGATTCACCTCAAGTGCATCAGGTACTCCGTCCTGCGGGTAGAACGCCCTCTAATTACACCCCTAACTTGATTGGGGCTAATCAAATGAGCAGTCGGTCGCTTACGCTGCTAAGTATGAGTACGCCAGTACGAGTGCCCTGCAGAAGATTCGCTCTCAACCAGTTTCCTGTTGATGAAATAACTGATAGCTTATTCGACGTTAGTTTTACGAAGGGTATTTTCTTTTATTTTTTAGGACTGGCAATTAGAGTCTAAATATAGAAATATATTTAACAGATTGCCTATAATAAATTCAATAACACTGCTGTAATTATAATCCCAAAGAGCAAACGTAGCCCGCATGATTTAATCTGAAATCTTCCCTTTGACCATCAAGATTTTGATGAGATCTATGAGGTAGTGTTTAAAATAAAACTCAGTAGAGTAAATAGTTGTTCTGGTAAAATTGAAAAAAAAACAACCTCTAATAATTGTAATCATGAGTCAACTGCAATATTCAGGTGCGAAAGGATGAACCCGGTTAATATTCACTGATAATGGCTTTACTTTCTTTTACAATCACTCATTCTATTCGGGACTTTAACTGTCAAAACAAGTTTCACGCTGCCCTACATACATATCCTTAGAAAAACCCCAACCTGAACAATCCATAATGAACAACAAACGTACCTTATTTTTATAGTTACTCGATAGAGTTATTTACAGAGATTGGTATTTTAATCCTTACTACTATAAAACTTGTAATTCGTGGTGCTGTGATTTAGGGTGTCTGTAATGAAAGTACCAAGGCCTGGGACTGGGTTGAGCGGGGCTACTGTGTCGGTGAAACATTTCTGAGATGCTTCTTACAGGATACTTGTATACCTTTATACTTGATAACCTTAGCCTTATGTTATCTTGTGCATTGGGGGAGGAAGTCCTGTTCAAACCAATATTTGGTTTAATTTCCATGGTGTGTAAGACATTTTTTGGGTGAATTTTAGTGAAGCATTTATTTCAGGCCTCAATCTGTCGCCGGTCCACCTTAGAACGAGTGCTGAACCCTTATTGACCCACTGCTAAAACTTTGCAGCGGGCGTGGTAGTATTAACGTCTTATCCGCCGAGATACTGAACGGTATGGAAAGGCCCTGTTTCAAAACGAGTGATCTCTCTTCTTTCTCTCTAAAGACTCCGTCCGAGGATGAGCTGTGTCATATTCTGGATACCAGAGTTTTGTGCTCAACCAAATGAGTAAGAAACTTCGTACGGAATTCAACTAGAAATATCTTCCATTAACAATACATTACACCTTACTCTACAAGGCACCGCTACGGTGTGTGGCAGGGAGTCTACAGCAGACTACTTTTCTAGATACTGACTACTTCCACTAGAAACACCAGACTACTTTTCACACAAAATACTTTGTCGCTATCGCGGTCGGACAACAATATTGTGATCTCTTATAGTCCGCGGAAAGATGACATCTTAAATTTAACTGTTTTTACACTTAATCTCTCTAATTTTATTTACTTGATCCATCCTACTTTACCAAGACCAGGCTAATATCACATTTTCAGCATCATCGCTAAAGACAAATGCTTCCAATTTATGCAAGATATTTAATCCGTAATTTTAACGTTCACCCGGGAAATTTAGTCCGTCAATTGATCCACTGATGATGACTGAGGAAGAGAAGGTCACGCTATGGGATTAACTGTCTTAGAAATGTTTCTCTCTTATAATTCTACTGTTCAGTGAAATAAATTTTTTGTTCAATTAAAATTAATGTAATAAGGTTTAATTCGTTGTCTCGGGCGTGACTTCATGGAATCGACTTAACATAATGGAAAGAGAAACTTTATAATTCCACATAGATTTATTAGACGGACGACCCAGGTTTCGACGTGGCAACGGACGACCCAGGTTTCGACGTTGCCACGTCGAAACCTGGGTCGTCCGTCTAATAAATCTATGTGGAATTATAAAGTTTCTCTTTTCATTATAACAAGGTTTAGATTACTTACTGTGATGATTAAAAACACGTTTGAAGATTTTCAATAATAACAATTTTTACTAAAACTGGATAAGATCAAAACTTTTTCCAGCAAATATTTGTGCCAAATATTTATTATTCTGCAAATAATGCATTTACTTAATAATGATGAAATAGGTCGGAACAGGTGGTTGTTTGGGAAATTACGCGGGTTTTTCAACCCTGTCTCCAGTTACTATATTGCAGCGTATGTATTTTCATAATATTTCCCGATATTGTAATGGCCCTTCTCCGCTAAATTCACGCCCCTAAGCCACGTGAGGAGTTTGCTGTGTGGGGATCGGGATGGTGAGATGGCTAACGTACTGGCTTCCCACCCCGAGGTTCGGTCTTGGAGATGGCAGATATTTTTCGGTGGTATCCCGATCCCTACTTGGGGATCTTTGTGGAAAGCACTTTGAGTGAGTACGCCGTCCGTCGGATGGAACGTTAAGCGAAGACTTATGTTAAGTTTAGAATAGACAAATGCCGACGCAGGATTTCTCACCACCCTTCATCCTTTCCTGTCCATACCTAACGGCGTAAATGTCCTCAGCTGTCGGTCGCCTCCCCTAAAGACTAATACTACTAGAGTTTGTTGTGATTGCCAGACTTCCATACGCAATTCGCGAATTCTTGGGTTGGATGTACCCTCACAATAGAACTGGCTTCCAGGGTATCATGTCGACGTTGAATGAATCCTCCACAACACACTCAATATTGATGTTGATGACTGGTGCCATTGAAAACTGAAAAATGGGGAAAGTTCAATTACTTTGGTAAATTTTGAGAATAAATAATTAAATACTCCCCATCATATCGTGGCCTTTAATTATTCCATCCACAAAAAATTTCATCCCTGCCAGGGACGTGCAAAATCCAAATTATTTAGTCCAATTAACATCCATCCATTAATTCTCACCGGGTTTTCGATGACAATAAATCAATCGTGTCGAGCTGGGTGGAGTGAAAGGCTCTCGTTTCCATTCTTACAATACTTCCGCAATTCATCATAAAAATAATAATTGCCAAAAATCGTCAAAGAATAAGGACCGTTTGTAAATCAGGACGAGATTCTCTTTTGTAAGCTATTGTCATAACATACACATGCCTCCCTATATTAAATATACCCCTTTAAATTAAACTTAATAAAACGACCAAAGTTTTAGTAATATATGTATTTTTCGTGTGCGATACATAGGTATTTTATCTTCTATAACCACTCACAAACTACCCTCGATGAATGAGAGATCTCCATGGTTTAGCTTTGGCGAAAAAGTGCTTGGTCATTTATTCTCTGGTATATACTCATGGTGGATGGAATAAACGCTGAAATTATTTCTCAGAATCTTTTAAAAACTCTTACGTAAATCGTGTTTATGATTTAATGCCCTCAAGCGTCCTCAGAAAGGAAGAATAATCAGCCCTCCCCCGGCAACGGCCTCACTGCTGTTTACGGCAGCCTGCTAGGATAATGAAGAAGGTCACCCTTTAGCCCAAGGTTATGCTCGCATCAAACGCCAGGGGGGCTCTCCCATCTTTGAGATCATCGCTTCTATTTAAGCACTCCCTTTTCTCTCCACTTCGGTCCCTCCTAAACTCGCGGCTATTGGCAGGATATGGCCGCACCGTGGGCCGGGAAGGCGCCCCGGGAAAAGAGAGAACTCATCCCTCATGGAAGTGCCCTATTTGAACCAAGCGGCGAGGAATACACACGGTAAATAATCCCGTATGATTTCGAATAAATTACAACTTCCAAATAGGCTCCTGGTTCCACATTCACATGAAACCATGAAAAAATATGGGACTAGCGCACGAATCTTAGCAAATTACGCACGATTATTCAACGATACTTCCTCACCCTTGCTACATCCTTAGTATTTTAAATACTGATTTTCTTACAACCACTCCGACCTCAAAAAGGATAATTATCTAAGTCTGCACTATGTTATCTCTAAGTACAACCACTACCAGCTATACCAATGATGCACAATAATCGTCTTTTGATTTGATCTATTAACCTTTATGGGTGGGGACCATAAGTTACATGGCCATGGATCAATAGAATTTTCCAATTATTGCTTTCCAGCTCTTCATAATAACTTTTTAGTTTTGATGGAGATCTATCGTGTAAGTGGTTGTGGTTTATTTCTTATCTATTTTTTCGCATACTGAGAACTTTTATAGTTGGTGAAGTTAACACTTGTTTGGGACTATATTTTCCACTTGCAATGTATTGGTATTGGCACGCTTTTTAGAGATTTTAGTGAATGTTTTCTGTTTTTTCCTTACTCTTTAAAAATCCTTCTTCCCTTTAATCCCTTACCTATTCCAGCTGGTTCCAATACCTGGCCACAGACCTTTTTTTGTGGATTACAGGTTCTTTATGTAGACGTAGATCATCTAATTATGTAGAGAAGTCTTACCTCCTCTCTTTGAGAAATAAACGATTCGTAATGCTTACTGCAACATTAAAAGATAGCGTAGTTTCTTCATAAATTAATTAACCCAATGACAAATACTATTACCCTGTAATAAGCCTCGTTCTCGAGTTCCTGATCGGACTGAATATGTCGTCGTATCTTTAAGTGATAAAATCTAGCTAGGATTTTAATTTAACGTATTTTCACTGAATGAGGGTGAAACCATTAGTACCAATTTATTTTATAAATATATTCCGAGGTAAGAGAGAGAACTGGTCTGCGTGAATCCCTCCCGGCTGTTGCACCTGGCGCAGTCGGAGCAGGAAAGAGGGGGGATGGTTCACTCCATGGTAGACGAGGTCCCGAGGTAGAGAGGAAAGACCCCCGGGATCACCATTCCCTGTGGCTCTGCCTTGACGCTTTGCATCCGAGTCACGGGCGGCCGCCGCACTTGGTGCCGCATTTCGAGCGCCGTCCCACCTTTCGCCGCTCTGTTAGACAGCGAGCATGGTGCACTCGTTGGTACTCTAGCGGGAACCGCCTGGAAATCAGTCGTGGTATTGCGAGGCGGGGGTGTCCCACGGGAGAGCAACGATTAATCTTTACGGATTTCTTCGTCAAATTTCCCGCCACCCGCTTGGAATTAATTGGGCATTTAAATGTTAAGTACAGTTCCTCTAGCACTCAGCAAAATTAAATAAGATTTTAAAGTATTCCCTTCCTTCAAGTTAATGATTTAGGGAAACATATACGTATATCATCGTTGTTTATAGCAATAATCGCTAGTTTAAATCTAAGTTCCTACTTCATTAGGATTTGCAGGTTTGGTATGATACTATTCCTGAAATCGTACTCTTATGGATGACCGAGAAGAATATCTTTAATGTATACAAAAATGAACGAAAGACCTGTCAAGGTGAAATACGGATATTATTCAAAATAATATTAAAAGATGCATTTGGGATGTAGTTCATAATTTGTGTAATTGCCTGTCTTCATGCCATACAGCCTTCCGATAGGTGGTGGATTCTATCAAATGAGTGACGAGGGGGATGTGTTTTAGGAAGATTTCACCTTTATCTCTCCAAAAATTTAGTCAAAATTATCCATCTAAATTTCTGCATCTCCTCAATACAGTGATCCACGAATATTGGTCCGCCTGCAACAAACGCTTAGATAAATATATTCTGGTGCTTTTGTTCAATTTTGTGATGATCGTTTATTATACGAGGTAAAAACGATTATCTACACTAATCCGTAACAGACCGAATCTATAGCCCGCATTTGGAAACGACACTACAGTGGCCACTGACCCTACTCATGTTTATTATGGCATATTTATTGCGGTAGACCATGCATTACGATGTTCCAGTTTCTTTGTAGTGATAGCGCAGCCGTTTCCGGACTTTATATACGAATAAAGTGCTGCCTAACGAACCCTATATAGTTTAGAGCCAATAACGAAATATTTCCGATATGACAATATATTTCCAAATTTTTCGATATGGCGAAGTTTATTGCAATCTCTTTAGAGATTGCAATAAACTTCGCCATTTAGTTCTCCTCAGAGGCTATCATATTACCTGTATTATTGGCCATTAACAAAGTGGTTATTTTCCCTAGATGTGTATTACTTTTTCAGGCAAAAATTGTTTGGCATATGTGTTATTGATCTTTCGGTGATATTGAGCCTAAATTATATATCGCCATTTAGTTTAATTGGCCTTCATCTTGAATGGTTTTCGTCAACCAATGGCGTCTGATTTTTACACCAAAATTATGGATTGAATTCCATTATTTTTAACGAAGTAATAAAATAAAACTACCAAATATCAAAGCCGAAATCCATTTATTTTGTAAACTAAGTATTTTCTCTCTGTGTGCCACCAATTTACTTTCCTTTTTCATCAACCCATTTTTGAGAAAGAGATACCGCTATGAATTTTTTCCTTTATATTTTTGATTGAATTTTAATCCTCAATAAGCGCTAATTAAGTATCTTCTCTTATATACGAAAATTAGATTTATCAAGCTTGTCCATGGCCCTTTTTGATCCGCTGAATTCTGGTTAAACACATGCCTCATGGAAATTAAAAAATAGTTTCAATTATACGCGTAGTAGTTAATTCGCACATTATTCACGAAAATTAAATATCAGAAGAGCATGCCGAAACATTTCGGTTAGCTAACAAGCCACTGTACGGTATTTGTATTTTACTAACTACAACGCATTCAATCGTTTCCTGTCTAAAATAATAATTTTCGTCCGATGAAACGTCTGGCTCCTAATGAATGACTGCTAGATATTTTATAACTTGTTTCAAAATAAAGATAACTTTTTCAGGAAGTGCCTGAAAAGAACAGGGACTTGAATCCAAGCCCTCGATGTTATAGCCTAAAATGTTTTGGTGACAGCCAAATTCCACTTCAGAGCCTCTTTCACTTTTGTAACTAAACCGTATCCTTTCGTGAAAATGTCCAGATACTTTCATGCACATGAGCAAAAAAGGAGTTTTACTGGAAAATCTCTCTAAAAACTGTTATATTGGAAATACTTCAACTTGATATTTTGCTTCACAATTAATATTTCCATTACCGACCGCTGTAATCATCATCGTTTGAGTATCTTAAAATTCATATTTTCTTAATTCAACTTGCCATTTTGAATATTTTTGATAGTATGAAAGTTTTAATTTTTAGATTAAAAATCCTAGTATTTAGGTGCCAGCTAACATTACCTTGCATGCGGGATAGACTGAAAAGCATCGACTTTATTTAATATGTTACGAATTACCTTCCAATGATAGGAAGATAACACCATATCTACATTTAACGCACATTTCTGTGAGTATCAGAGTATGATGATCCAGGATCTCAATATAAACAATTATAATACACCTAATGTGTATAGAATATTTCTGCAAACAAAGAGCACTGATATAACCTACGTTTCCTTTCATCCCCTGACGCGGGTCGACTCGTCTGTTAATGTGGGAGATCAACTCTTACATTGTTATAACTGTGACAGATATGCTTTCATACCTGGCTATAATTATGTGTTACGTTCTTATCTGTACATTGGTAAATAGTAAAAATGATTCTCCCTGCCAGTTTTTCCACAACACAAGTGTGGAAGACAACCATCTCCAGCAAAAATGATACGGATGCTTTAGAAAGAGCTTTCCCTAAAGCTAAGATCAATTAATCTAATCGCCAACGATACAAGCCACCTTTCTATGTATCGCTATTCTTGGTTGCTCAATTTGTGAGTGGAAGGCAGATTAACCGAGTATAAAGCGCTTTTTACTTGCATCGAGAGCAAGGTTTGATTTTCAACTGGGGCAAATATAGTATTTTATTCTGCATAGAAATTATCTCCGGAAGAAATGCACCTAAGAGTTTACACTGAATGCGTGAGAGAAGATTAAAACGCCTAAAATCCACCAGAAGTTGCCTAATATAAGATATAGAAAAAAAGGAATGAATGCACAAAAGGTATCCAAAGATTTTGGGGAACACAGCTAGAGTCTTGTTATGGAAGAGGAGGACCTGGAGATAAAAGAAGCCGCAGCCATGTTGGAAAAAACAAAAGTGGGCATGGAAGCTGGATAGGCACTGAAGAGAGAGAAAGCGAGAGATATCGCCCGACTTTCATTTCTTTCGGCGTGGTATGAGAATGAAAGAGACATTCCAAAGAGGCACCTTTTGTAACACAATTGCTGTGAGCGACCCATTTCAAACTAAGGTGCGGTAACCTAAGTGAACGAAAGGCCATCAAATTACAAAGAGTTGATTGGGAGACAAATATCTTCAAACGGCCTTTTCGTTGATCTCCCAAGTTTTGTACGCTGGCTGTAACCGACAGTAGTACCATTCTAGTGGGTAAGATTCACACCACAGAGCACCCACCTTGAGTCCTTCGGCATCGCAACCCCGTCTTCGTCATCACTGAATGGTCGTAGCGGTGATGATCCGATGTACCCCGGTATCCGTGTCGATTCGGCTCTCGATGATAGGAGTGGCTGACCTTGGTGAGCCAAGCTGTGAAGTGGAGACGCTTCATTATCAACTACTCTAAAATTCCAACTTCCAAGATTTGGTTTGGAATATGTTGATACCAGACTAGTATTTTCAAAGGCAGTAATATATTTATCATAACAGAGACGAAGACTAATAGAATTTTCCTCGCATACATCGAAACTGGTCGTGAATACATTTTTATTTAGTGGGAAATTTTAGTACTCTACCTCTCTGTTATAGTTCCACCACATGACACATGAATCAGTAACTTATAACATACTTATCCTCGAAGTATTGAAAAATAATTGTAGCTTTAACCAAATATAACTGCGGTACGACCAGTTTCATCACATTTGTGACATCTTCAGGTGAAGTTCTGAAAATGTCACGTATGAGATGAAACCAGCCTTAGTGCAACCAAATATGGTGATATCTACAATTTTTTTTCAAAGTTCCTCATGATGCAATTTCCCGAGGCTTGAGCCTGATGCTATTCAACTTATTCTAAATACTCTACCAGCTGTGCCAGAAAGATTGAATTTCTAGATCAGTATGAGATTTTTGACCATGCGAGAATTGAAAAAAGCAAACGCTTAATTGGCACCGTTCGTTCAAACCCATGGAAACTTTTTAATATATGCGTGACCCCCCTTCCCCAGTCAACATCACTCTACCCCTCTCCTTCCGCCGCCGACAAAAGAATCCTGAGAAACCCCTTGCTTATCCAATGCCATATTCACCTGCCGTAATCGCTTCCCTATTCCTTCCCTTTCCCTCTTTTCTCCACATGCCTCCCTTTTAATCTCGTCAGTACGTTAGTCATACGTCAATGCATTTTAACTTTGCACAAATTATAATGGGAGTGCACTTCAATAAATAAAGTTGCAAAAATATGAAGTGATTTTCTATCACAATGCTTACTTCCATGAAGTAACAGTGACTACAATTGATTCAACCCATCGACTACACTTTTATTTATCCTTAACTGAGGTTTCCCTAATCCAGTTTGCTGCTTTCTCATTAATATCATAGTTTACAAGTATACATCAATTTCATAAGAACTGCCTCGCAGAAGGCCTTACATCTTCTTAACTTTGATTCCAGGTTATTGTGAATGACATACCCAATTCTGTGTCGTATGATATGCTCTTCCTAAATATGTTCTAGTTACGGTAGGATATGCTTCTAATGACGAGAAAAACATTGTTAAGGCTAACGATGATATTTTCTAAAATTTTTCAAGGTTTATGACGGAAAATAAATCGGTCAGTAATTACTGGAAACCTGAATATAAATAACTGTATTTGTAGATTATTCCCAGTTATGTGAGCTAGCTATAAGTTGCGACGTGATAAACACTTTTTCTCTTGAAATAATAATCGACCATGTTAGTAAGGATTCAAATTTTTTAGAAAATGCCCAATCAAACTTCTCACTCTTCTCTTGTCACAATTCGTGCTGAAAGGACGAAACCACACCTCGGTGGAAGCGTTACAACAAACCGTGAGGAGGGAGCTTAAGAGCATTCCGGGAACTACCTTCTAGAAGGCGTGTGAGGCGAGGAAAATCCTCTGGCAGGGGTACATAGACTATATGACGTTAGGACGATACGATAGGACGTACATGGATGATATTTCGAAGATTTCTGTGTGAATTAATCAATTCCGGAAATAAATGTTTTCAATTGACTAAGTCCGGCTATTTTTGGGACAGACCTATGTTAGTGTTGTGAGTTCCTATTCTGAATGACTGCACTTCTCGCCTTAATTTCTCGTGAAGCTCATTAAAGTTTAATTTAATGAATAGATAGTATACTTAACGATTTTCATTAATCATTTTCACAAACTTCGTTTTTATTTTCCCTTGCATGCTTCGTGGTCGCTAATGGCCGAATTTACGTTCAGATTTGTAATATTTCCTGGGGTATTAGTTACAAAAATATGGTGATTATGCCGTTAACTCGTTTACGAGATTAAATTAATTGTTTAAACGAGTACCTGATGAATAAATTGAGACTTGTGTTCACATGAATTGTTTTTTTCCGGTTTTCCTAAACAATATTTGTTCCAATTATTAAAGGATAGATTGAAGTCACCGGAAACCATAAATATGAGTATGTTTTTGCTGTGTTTAGTGAAAATGAGAATATTTCACCATCGATATTTGGAGAGAACATCTATCTATGAAATATATGCAAGTATTACGGGAATAATAAAAATTTTAATATACGAGAGTCTCATGATTCCGGAAAATTGGAACTCCTTTGTCCCAGAAATCTAAGAAGAACACAATGTTAAAAAATATGGATTGAGAACACGGAATGCTTGAAGAGAAAAAGTAATGAAATTCTCCAGTGTATCAGAAAATTTTTTGAATGACATGCCTTATTTACAAGTTCACAATATTGCTACGCTGAATGTGACATTGACTTCCTTTTTATTTGTGTTTTCCTCGAAGCTGTGAGCCCATATACACTGACGTTATTAAAGCACGTAAGCAAAAGCGCATAAGTTAGGAAAAAATGAAACACGATATAATAGCTGAAGACTATGTGGGTAGAAACTTGCTGTTAAGAGAAGTACATTTCAAGTTAATTACGTTATTATTAATTAGCTCTATTTAAACTAAAATTTAAACTAACCAATATTACCCTATGACACCTACCCTGTTTTAGATATTTACTTGAAATGCGAAGTCAGCAACACCACATTCAAGATGAAAATCGCCAAAAATAACGAGTTCAATTGCCCTAGAAAAGACTTTTTCGTGCCGAAAATGCTCCTAACGAGACGCTAATTCTACCCCACGGAATAACATTCAAATTTATGTTTTTTAATATTAATGGGAATAGCGGTATTTCTCTTGAAACGAATGCACAACGTTAAATAATAAAATTAACAAAATCAGATTAATTTCAGGAAAGTGCGGGAGATGCCGCGATAGTAACTTTTAACGGAGTCATCCGGTAACATTGTTGCATTGAAAATCAGATAAAGTTATTACTATGCAGTTGATGAGTATTTCTTATTATCCAATCCCCAGTTTTCCAAGAGAATACTTACAAGTGTTTTAATTGTTTCAATATAATGTAAATTAAGAAGGTAGGCTTATCTTAACTATGATTGCATGAAATAAAAACAGAAAATTAAAAGCTCTTAAGCATTAAAAAAGCAAGAACATTCAATTTTATGCGTTAATAAGTCCCATTTCAATTTTTTTAAATAGATGATTGAGTGCAAGCTCGCGTCTCATAATTAAAGCAAGCAAATACACTTGACTTCCGGGATGTAGGATAACCTTCTCTACCAAATGCCATCTCACTCGTTCAACGAACGGGGAAGGGCTCCAAGCACACAGGCAATTTAAGGAAAAATAAATGCTTAACAATTAAATATGCAATATTTTCTTCAAGTGTAGATTAATTTTTATTGAACCCCACTCATTTTAAATGAAAATATCAAGAATAATTTAAAAAACAACAGAATTGTTTAATATTTCTTCAGGAAATTGTACATTAAGCATTGTTTCCCCGTAATTCATTCATTTTTACCGCTAATCTAGATAAACGAAACTCTAATCTAAGCACTATATTTTACGATAAATTTCAGAGGTTCTATTACGGAGAAATGTGAATACTATATAACAAAGTGGTTAAATATCCGTAAAATATTAATGTCGGGTTACAGCAGGGATAACTAAACTAATTTCAGCGAGAAAGTAAGAAGAAATTCCGCGAAACATACTGCTGTCACTTTTCGAGGCGACGCTGCGTGTAAATAATAAAATAGAAAATTGTGCGACAGATCTAGGGTGCTATCTAGGGTGTTCAGTGCTCCCTTCCAAATCACATCAGTTATAAATTACGTCGAAAATCGTTGGAAACACCATGGACGTTCAAGTGCCAAATTTTGGTCTAGCAAAAGCACCTTATAAGAAATTCAGATGGAAATTACATTAAAAACCTCAGAAGCAAAAGACTCAAACTTTGTTTTGATTTATTCAAAGCTCGCACCAAAACACATTTAACCACACTCCAACAATCCATAAATGTACCTTTTTGGTATGTACGAGTAACACTTAGAGTATAAACAAGCAAGACTAAGGCGAGAAACAAAATATGTTTATTCCGTTTTAAGATACCGCTAAGATAAAATTGAAACGCCAGTTTTGTTTACTGGTATTTTACTCAAGCATTCATTAAGCATTTGGTATAATTGCAAAATTGTAATGGTCACATCCTGGGATCAATAAAAAATAAACGTTTAATTGGTAAAGTGTGGTAAGCAGTATTAACATGAAAAGATGGGAAATTCACTTAAAATGATGTGTATGTAAAGAAATGGAAAAATAGATATCATGTCTAAAATTTAAAATACACACAATGAGAATTTCTCGAAAGGCAGTTTCTACTATATATAACAACTACTTTACTCTTCTACGAGCCTTTTCTTAACATTTTTGCTCAACGTCCCAATCAAATCCCACTTTTTATAATCTTTGCCTTAAGCAATTCTTCTCCTACATTTTTGTCCAAAACACTTCCAAGAAAGCCATACTGTTCCACCTACTTAAATTTTTGCTCTTCTATTTTGAAGTTTTCTTTAACAGCCTGTCTCTTTCTCGACAACCGCTTAGCCATTGTTTTATTTTAATTTATTCTCTTATCCCACTAACGTACTTTCCAATGCACTCAATAGAGTTTGCAATCCTTTGGCTCACCGACAGACTAAAGCTTCATCGCCCGCAAACCTAGCTAATTTTATGCATCCCCGCGGACTTTCAATCCTATTTCCAATTTTTCCATGCCTTTTTTTACCTTTTTACTCACATGTTGCGTTGTTAAAATCGGGTGATAATATACATACATGTCTTGTTTCTATTTCTTCTATTCCTAAAACTGATAAAGTACGGATCTGTATGCACAATCCATGAGTATTCAATATAATCTAGTTTCAAATTTTTAGCTATTTTCCCTGTCTGATTAAACGAAAAGAGAAACAAATCCACATATTATATCGATGGTGAAGATAATACATTCTCTCTTTCCAGATTTAATACTGCATGAATTTAAGCTTGAGACTACATATGTTCAACAACTTTAACTATTCCAAATTCAGTATAGGCCTATTTATATATTGTGCGTTTATATTCTATCATGACTTAACAACTTTTGATTTGTATCATACGCGGCTCTCACTGGTAATCCGTAAAGATGCTTTTCCTTGCAATTGTGTAGAAGCTAACAGGAAATAAATTTGGATAAGAATATTTTGGTACGTCACTAAAGACTTTCTGCCCATAGGCAAGGTCTCAAGAGTAGCCGCGGAGTGGTAGTAGGAAGGTAGAAAATATATGTAAAAAAATCAGCATGAAAATCTTGAAGGGGAAATCGATCCAAGCCCTTATATACCAGTTTTAATGTTTCGAATGAGAAGGGAATTTGTTGACTTCAATTTTTTGACTACAGAAAATGCATCCAATACACTAAATTTTAAAATATAGAAGATAAAAACTGAAGTGTAGTTGCTGTCAAAAAAGCAGGTTTCTCGAAATATTTTTTCGTCCGTATTCCTGCAGCATCTCCGTCCCTAAGGTGCAAATTCGTGCGTTGATAATGTACTGAGCCGTAACTATTTCTGTTGAATGTTGTTCAACTCAGAGAAATGTTCCCATTTGCTGAAACGTACGATATAATCTTTATTTCCAACAACGACACATTAATGGAGGGAGAGGTAGTCGAGTGGGAAGACTACTAATCAGAGTTAATTAAAATTAGCAAACGTCTCTTTTTACTAATCAGAGGACCAAGAATCGATTTCGGGCACCCTTAACTTAACCAAGCTATCTAAATTTTCGGGAATGATGTCTTCCTAGGAAAACAAATACAAGAAAGTAAGTAAGGGAACTGGCCGAAATTATAACCTTGCTATGTGAATTTTACATGCCGTATTATATAAGGTGATCTATGGCCTCACCTATCAAACGAAACTCTAAATTGATTATTGTGGTTTGTTTTGAGCATTATTCAATTGAAAGGAAAATCAAGGATACTAAGTGAGTACTAATAAGCAAGCACCTACCGATATATTTTTCATATTACGATAAACCCAGTTTTGTGGCAGAAACTACATTAAAGGTAAAACATGAATTCCAAACTTAGAGATAGTTATATCGTAAAGCTGGTGCAGTGTTAATAAAAGTAGTTAAAAGTAAACACCTGTTGTGTAAAAGTGAAGTAAGCTTTTAAGAAACGAAAACTGTCAATAAATATTTTCCAACGAATATGCTGGTATTTTCCTTATGACCAAACTGCCCTTACTTTTCGATTAGCCCTTGATTCGCTAGGACTGAGCAAAACACACTAAACAGGCAAAAATCGACGACAAGCAAAAACACGTCCAAGCAAAACAGCTGTCAAAAATTAACTGAACATTCAAAATGGTCGTACTTTTCGGTAAAAGTGAGAGATATAAGTACCAACATAACTCCAAAAAAATGGAATTTTTTTAAACAATTATCCGTAATTAACATTTGTCCGATACTCTTTTAACATCCTTCGCATTATATATATATATATATATATATATATATATATATATAGAAAAGGAACATGACGTAAAAGAAGATAGCTTAGGTCCAGGCATACTCGACAATGAAATAGAAAGGGCATTAAAGGAGATGGAAGCAAATAAGGCCGTGGGGGTGGACAACATACCTGTAGAACTGTTGAAATGTTTAGGAAAATGCGGGAAGAAGGCCCTATATGGACTGATTCGTAGTATCTATGAGGAAGGAATCTGGCCGGAAGATTTTGTGAGATCGGTGTTAGTTCCTATTCCAAAAAAGGCAAAGGCTTCGTCATGTGAGGATTACAGAACAATAAGTTTGATATCCCACGCAGCTAAAGTTATTCTCAGGATCATCAACAAAAGGATAGAGAGTAAGGCAAATGATTACTTAGGGGATAATCAATTTGGGTTTAGGAAGGGAAGAGGTACGCGTGATGCCATTGCAGTAATGAGATCACTAATCGAGAGAAATATAGAATACAATCAGGACGTTTTTGCCTGTTTTGTAGATTTCGAAAAAGCGTTTGATAGAGTGAATTGGGAAAAATTAATGCGTGTATTGCAGAAAATAGGAATGGATTGGAGAGACATGAGACTGATCCGCAACCTGTACATGTCTCAGACTGCTCAGGTGCGAGTGGGGAACGTAGAGTCCGGATGGGCAGTGTTTGGAAGAGGGGTAAGACAGGGTTGCCCATTGTCACCGGTACTGTTCAACGTATATGTAGAGGAAATGATTAAAGAGGCATGGGAAGAACTGGAGGTAGGAATGAAAGTCGGAGGGGAATTCGTAAAATCGGTTAGGTTTGCTGATGACCAAGCATTAGTTGCTCAGTCAGCCAAGGGGTTGCAAGCATTGCTGAGTGATTTGGTGGTTCAGTGCGATAAATATGGGATGAGAATCAATATTAATAAAACAAAGGTTATGCGATTTTCCAGAAAGAAAAAGGCTAAGCTAAATATTAAAATAGACGGGGAAAAAATGGAGCAGGTAGAGCAGTTTACATATCTCGGAAGTGTTTTGGACCAATACGGTCAAAGTGGTAGGGACGTAAGGAGAAGAATTGCGCTAGGCAAGGAGGCTTTCTCAAGGAGGAGGGAGTTGATGACGGGGACGTTGAGTAGGGATGTTAAGACAAGACTAGTAAAAACTCTGATATGGAGCGTAGCTATGTACGGCGCGGAAACGTGGTCACTGAAGCAGAAGGATAGACGTACATTGGATGCTTTTGAAATGTGGGTGTGGAGAAGAAAGGAGAAGGTGAAATGGACCGAAAGGAAAACAAATGAGGAAGTACTGGAGATGGTGGGTGAGGAGAGGGGTTTGTTGAGAGAAATCCTATGGAGGCAGGAAAAATGGATGAAAGGCGTATTGAGCGGTAGTGGAATGTTGAAGAGGGTAATAGAGGGGAGAATGTTGGGCTAGCGAGGTAAGGGCAGGAACAGGATAGGGATGTTGGACGGGCTGAAGGGAGGAAGGAAGTACACCGAGATGAAGAGGGACCTGATATAGATTAGTTTGCTAGGTGGGGAGTCACAAAATGCTTATTTGATAGTTGTGTCCATCCAAAAACCTACCTTAAACGGTAGATTACCTAATAAAAAATATATATATATAAACGGCACAATAGAACACAGAATTAAATAGATAACACGTAAAAGGACACTAAAAAATCCACAATGTGAGTGTCCTTTTACGTTTATCTATTTTATTCTGCGTCCTATAGTGCCGTCCAATTGTTATATATATATATATATATATATATATATATATATATATATATATATGTGTGTGTGTGTGTGTATATATGTATATATATGTATATATATATATACACACATATATATACACACACATATATATATATATACATATATATATATAACCTACCTTAAACGGTAGATTACCTAATAATATATATGTGTGTGTATGTGAACACGGAAGCTAGGTTAATGGTAGCATGGACGAAATACGAGTAACCAATTTCATTTCTGGAAGTTGTTTCTTAATATTTTTTGCTTCTTTTGTTGTGAAACCTAAGTGGGAAACGAACCAATTTATGCGTGGTCGGTGACTAAAGTATTCAATTTGCGCACTACGAAAACAAGCAGTTTGAGATACGGTGAACTTATCAAAATATCCCATTGGGAAAACGTATGCCCTACTCTCTTGTCATACTTCCTTATAGACTGGGAATTTTATAAGATATCTGTTATTTTTCTTTCCACGAAACTTCATGGGCTCCTTCATGAAGTGTTTTGGTCAAAAGGATCTACATGATGCGCCAATTGCAGATGCAATCGATACCTTGAATGGCCACTTGACAGTCCACCGTGGACAGCAGTGCGAGCGGAAGGACATTCTGGTGCCCCGCCGTCCGATAGTGCGGAGGTAAGCGAGCCGAAAGGGATCTTCGCCGGGTGGCGGGTGTGCCTTGAGGAAAACTCGAAGGGGTTGGGGGGACAAAGCTCGGCCCATCCGAGCGGTGGGCCAAGCGGAAGATGGGTGCGGACGAGAAGGAGGACGATCCCCTTCCGACAGGGCAGCGCTCTCGCACCAAAGGAACCCGACACCGACACCCACACTTTAGCCTTCCCCCCCCCTCCGTCCACTACATCTCTCGCTTCCGACACCGCGTGACGGAGGGCGGATGGGAGAGGACAGAATCCTCTACCCCTTTTCCTTCCCTCCACCCTTTCCTTAACACTGAGGAACACCTGCAGCTTTACTCCCTGCAGATAGACTCTGAAAAAGGTGTTTGAACGCAGGGAATCCGAGAGACATTAGTAAAACGAGACACGTCATCCTAGTAAATGGATGACGTCGGCTCTCTTCTTCACAAGGTCCCATATGAGACTGATTTCTGCAGGTTCCCCAAGTTATGAACAACGTAGAGGCCACTTTCGCAAAAACATGAAGATGGGGATCACGAAATATAGTACTCTCAGCTAGAAAGCCAGTTCACGCAATTTCTCAAGTTGACAACTACAACCGCGTTTGTACAAGTTTTTCTTCAGGAATAGTAGTAAAAAGATCACTAACTCTCACATCACCCATCTCTCTTAATTTTTGGTATGTAATTACCCTTTGGTCGACTCCAAAGAAACTTTACCCTTTTCAATTCCCTGTATAATATTCTTAGCGCAATGTTTCTATCCAGCCAATTGTCCTAAGGTTACACCAAGTCCACAGACTCTTTTTTTCCTTACTGTATTCTATAGAATCTCTTTTTTGTTGATCGACGACCATATCTTGTATTCTTTTTACCAATAATTGATCAGAGATTAAGCGCAGTAAACACACGATCGGGAATTTTGGAACCTAAATGGTTTCATAGTTTTGTTGACTGACTTCATGTAGAATGTTACTTTTACGCGAACACAATGCGGCCGCAGAGTCTCAATAAAATAAACCATAGACAATAAGCACACAGCGGAAATTGAAAAGTGAAGATGGTAGTCTTCATTATCACATTCATGTTATAAAAAATAATGACACGGGTCTTTGTTACTGGAAATGAAGCATCGGGCAAATACAGAATACAGACGATGAAAATGAAAGTACGCAGAAAAAATTTTTAAAACGTGATAAGTAGCTTTCGCCTATCTCTAGCTTTCTTTCCTAGCTAGCATTCTTTACGTAAGTGGCCAAATCTCTCGTGAAACACATGTGAAAGCGTACAAGAAAGGCAAAGATTCTGCAGCATTGACATTTTTCGTTATGAAGGAAAGATGCTGGAAATAAATAGTGACCGCGATTATCTGATTATTACAGTTCTGTCAATTGCCCTATTGAAAATGTAGATGCTGAATTAAATTAAAATTAATATGATCCCTAAGTTATGAAGAAATATTCACGAAATCAGAACAGCGCCCTTTGTAAGGAAATAAATTAGAACGATAATCAAAAGAGGATTTACATTACTATGTGAATTGCGTTTGATATAAATTGCACTGGGCAAATCTTAGGATCCAATTAGAAAAAATTTTAAAAAGCTGAAATAATCAACGAATAGCGAGTTAATACTGAATAGCCTAAACGGTTGGTATTCAATAATATTTTTTGCGGAAATTGCTTACTCTCGAATTTACAAAAATATATAATATGCATCGTGAGAAAGTGATGCCTGCATTAAAAAAACAATATCCCTTGCTTGATATTTCCGCGGCCTCCACGACGAGGTTTTACTGTATTTTGACAAAATCGTGAAATAGTGGGTCCAGTGCTAACTACGGCAGATACAGATAAATATTTGGGGTTAGCCATGAAGAAACTCAGTTTCATCAAACGGGTGTTGGGGAAATGTAATTCAATAGCTAAAGAGAGGTGTTATTTCGCTGTGGTCAGACTACATTTAGTATTTGGTTGACTGGAATCAGCTGCCTGGAAGTTTGTTTGAGCCCTTTCCATCCAATTTTAGGAGTTGTTAGAATAAGTGTAAAGCAGCCATTGGGTGATAAACGTCATTGATCAGTGATTATTATAGTATTGTACTTATTAAAATACTGTATGTATGTGATGTGGGCGGAGTGACGATTTGTATTGCGAAAGTGAATAATGTGTTAACGGTGAGTGATTCTGAACGGTATATGAAATTGAAGAGTGCGTGATTATAGACAGAGTGTGGCGATGGACGGTGTGTATTATGTACTCGTATGGTGTGAGCCGATTTTTTGTGTGATGGTCAAAGAGCGGTTGATAATCTAAAAGTGACATTGTATATAACAGAATTTTATGTCACATCTGTTCTTTCTGTGTATGTATGTATGTGCTTTGTGAGAGTGACCGGTGATCAGACTGGTCCGTTGCCACCAGGACAAATGCCTAATCGCAACGTGCTTTATATAATAATATACCGCAGTTATTTTGGATCCTTGTGAGAAAGCGTTTATAAAAGAACTTACATAGAGTTCAAAGTAAATCGGTCCAATTCGCCAAAAATTATTACAATTAGACGATTGTAACAATCATTTTCGAGGAATTAGGCTAGTAGCCGCTTGAAATGTGAAGAGAAAAAGCAAAACTTATTAGCAAAGTTTAGAAAATACGAGTTTAATTATGGCACAAAGGGAATTATTATGACCCCACACTATTTGGGTAGGTTAGACCAAAAAGATAAGATAAGGGAGATTAGATTTCAGTACACATAGAGACATTTATAAATATTCATTCCTTCCTCGGACAAAGGGAGTCATACTATTGAGAAAGTAATAATAGAAAAAGTAAAGACATTCTAATTACAAGTGAGGGCAAAATTAAACGCCACGTTGACATCGGGGGTTATCCATATATGCATTGGCATCTGTATGCCAGTCGCTAGTATATACATTTGCAAGTGTGTTATTTAAAATAGGCTTTGCATGAATATATTCGTCTGTGTGGGTGTGAACTTTCATGCTTTTGTTAGTTTTGCATGTTTTGAACCGGCGAATTATATTTTACGGGTGGAGTCCTAGCACCCCCACCACGCGCTCTTGCGGTAGTTCACGGGGTTTTGAGTAGATTTAGATGTAGATACTAACGGAGGAGAACGATTGGGCAGGTAACACGCTCACCTCGGCAGTTTATTTCGGAGGAATGAATGTACGGGATGAAATGCATGTTGAAAATTTAAACCAATTGCTCCAACAAACTAGCGGGAAGGAAGGGAGTGAACAGGGTGGTGAAAAACATATAAATGGTAAAAAATTATTTAAATAAAACGACAAAACGGGGGAACGTGAGAGAGTAAAATACATTATCGTGAACTTAGCGTACTGCAACATTAGAAAACATTAGTTTCAAGGAAGTTCCTCAATCAATCGCGGTGGCAAGAGAATTTGGGCGCATATACAGGAAATTGGCAAAAAACCAATTCACCATCTCGCACCCACCCACCAGCTGCGCGGGCGATTCCTTCACGCGTAGTTCTCGCAAAAAAGACAAGTTGGGTTTGTTGGGGTACTTACGCCACGAGAACAAACCCAACCGACTTTTTGCGAGACCCTAATCAGCCGGACTGAAGTACTTTTGGCCAAGCCATCCAGGATCGTTCGCACACTCTGTTCTGTTTTTATTTATTTATTTAACCATCTTTTTTATTGGGATGAGATTGACACTGTTTAGATACCTTCTTCCACCTAAGTCTAAATATCACATTGAACACAGTTATAAACATCCGTGCATATGCGGAGAAAATTCCATCTATCCGGTAATCGAACCCGAGACCTGTGGGTTGGCATGAACGTTATCCCGCCGCCACCGGGGCCGACAGTTTAAAGAGTTTGTATCTGTAAGTGCTATCTGTAAGAGTACGAAGAGTACCACAAGCTGAATCTTAAATATGAAGTGCAATAAATTCTTGAAGTTGTTAGGCGAATCATATTTTTCCTGTATTTTTTTGCATATGTCTATTCACATTACAGAATTATTCTCGGTGAATAAATTAGTTGCAAAAGTTTAAATTTAAAATAGCTTGTGAAAATAATATTATTATCGTGCAGAAAAAGTTTTCGTTATTTTTTTATGGAGATGATAAAATCTTGTCCGTCATTCTGTTTGATTCTCGATTTATTGCCAATATCAATTATAAATAATTTGAGGGGCTGCATGAGGGAAGAGGAGTGGGCACGTTCGTTTGAAGACCGCAAAATGGAGGGGGGGGGCTTAAACATCGATTGAAACCCTTATGAGCGACCAGGGTGAGAAGCAGAAAAACTTCGAAGATATAAATCTCTTTCTGGAAAGAGATTCATATATGAATATAAATAGTCATTACCCATACCATTAATGGTAGTAGGTGTAATGATATTTCACATTACTCGTACTAGCGCGATTCAAATGTAAAGAGTGAATTTATAGAAGGGTTTCCATATGTTTTCAAGAAATGTTTTCTCTTTGGAAAAATTACAGAGGTTAAAAAAAAATTATTTTAAATATTATCTTTCACATTTTCGATTGAGTGACGCGATTTTAATATTTACGTAAACACTATAAGAATCTTGTAGTTTTGAATAAGTGAAATATAGTAAATCTGTCTGTTTAGCATTTTAAAAATATAATCGTCTTCATTAAAAATGGAAATTAATTTTCTCTATAAATTCACAAATCTTCCGTTTGATCTGCAAATATATTTGTATTTAAGACTGCATATACCTTCGGCTCGATTCCCAACCCAGTAATGTGAGGATACGAGCCAGCAGGATTCCGTCGCCTGACTTGCTAATCAAAAATGACAAAGGCCATTTACGCTACCCAAGAGAGGCGACACCAGACTAAAAGGGAATCTATGAGAAGGATGTCGCTCGTCTGTTTCGTTCCCTCTTCACTTATCAACCACGTACTTCACCGGCGCGAATTTTCCCCAGCGACTCGAACATGTGCAGGCTCCCTTTGATCCCTCGATGCAATCTTGAATCTGAAAGGGCCTTCCTCGCTGGGCGAGTAGCTACGCGCACTGGTCTTATCCACGCACATCCTGCGGACAAGGACCGGAAAATGGCACAAACCCCTTGGACCGATACACTGGATGACGTCCATTGTTCCCCGGTGGGGAAACATCCGATAATGGGAGGGAGGGGCAGGAGACAAGTTCATGAATTGCGTGTCGGGCATTTCGTGACCTAAAAATCTATTTCCTCCAAGAGTGACAGCGGTGGATAGGGCCACACTCATAGATGGTACATACACACACATGGTTGAGAAGTGAATTGGGTGGTGAAAAATGTGGATTACAAAAAGAAAAAATATATTTCATGCACGGAAAGTATCACATACTTCCGCTTTTACGGACGAAAGCGTGGATCACCAAGCCTCCCAGGAATATCTAATACGAGGCTTGCTATTTATATTTTCAGCCTAATAATGAAAAAACAGTAATTTATTGTTGAAAATGGTTGCATTGTTTTTCGAAGTATTCTCCATGATAATCAATACACCTTTACATGCGCTCGAACCAATTTTCGTAACTATTCTTCCACTCTGATTGAGGTACCTCCAAAACATGTTTTTTGAATGCATCAACGGCTTCTTCAGGCGCCGATAAACGTTAGTCACGCAATTTTTTCTTGATAAACGGGAATAAAAATAAGTCATTTGGTGCTAAATCAGGGCTGTACGGAGGATGACTCATCAATTTGACGTTTTGGCCAGTGAAATAGGTAGATGTTTCAGCCGATCTGTGAGAGCTTGAATTGTCATGATGAAGAATGATCCTTCGTTGCCGCTTTCTTTTTCTATATTTCAGAAATTACTTCTGGCAAACAAATACTCGTGTACCATTCAGAATTTACAGTTCTACGTTGCTCTAACGGTACGGTTGTCATATGTTCAGTTATTCCGAAGAAACATGAGATCGTTTGCTTCGATGTGCTTCGTGCACGAATCACTTTTGTCGGATTTGGCTCATCTTAAAAGACCCATACGGTAGATTGCCGTCCGTTTTGTTTGGGGATTATACGCATAGATTCAAGATTAGTCACCTGCGTAGATATTATACACAGATTTAGATGTACCGCAATTGTATTTGTTGAGCATTTCTTTGCACCAATTCACACGATCATCTTTTTGAGCAATTTTTGTCACAGTTTAATGTTCATGCAATATCTTATTGATGATCGTCATACGATACTAATCCCCAAGGATGCCCCTTCCTCGCTTGTTTCAAATTCTCCCGTCTATCAACAGTCTTCAACATTCCATCCCTAATCAAAACGCTCTGCATCCATCTTTACTGCCTCCTCGGGATATCTCATAAAAATTCCCTCTCTTCCCCCAACATGTCCGACACTTCCTCGGCTTTTTTCCATTCTGTTCATTTCACCTTCTCCATTCTATATTTTAAAGTCTCTTATCTACGGCTATCGTCTTGCTTCAATAGAGCGTACTATTTCCATCTTGTTTCCTGCCTGAGTTTATTAATTAACTTATCTACCCAACTCAATGTTTATATTCTTCCATTACTTTCTCACGTCTTTCTAATTATTTCTAATCATCTCGTACTTAATACATTGTTTCAGGTTCTTTTCCTATCAAGTTGTCTTCCAGTTTTATTTGCAGCTTTGTTTGCAGCTTTTGGTATCCCTTTTTTAAAATATTCTCATTTTTCTTCTCTCTTCCCTCACTTATGATTTTCTCTACATCCTGCTAATACTCCTTCCTCAACCTTTTGATTAATACTTCGATATCCTATTTTCTGAATTATCTTCCCTATTTTACTCTTTTTAATCTGATGTGGCAATTCGTTACTACTAAATTAAGATCTTATTCCGCATTCGCGCCCGGGAAACGTTAGTAATTAATCACTCTGTTTCTAAATCTGTCTGACCATAATTATTGATTTTTCTCTGAATCTCCGGCCATTATTCACCATAGCTACGGTTACTGCTGTGATTAAACCAGATGTTCGATATGAATAAGGCGTCTCTTGCAGAACTATAGTGTTTTCTCCCTGGTGTCATTCCTTGCTCCAAAACTGTACTCCCTTATCTCATTCACTTTTCCCATCGCCTAACACCACTTTCCAATCCCGCATCACCATCAAATTATTATTATTATTAAAATTTACATGTGCAAATAGACAAATGTCAGGTGGCACACAAGTCCCAAGTGTTACAATAAACTTGCCTTGGAAAAATAACATGGTTTCTGAAATACAATCAACATCACAAAAGATAATAAATAAAATAAGTCTGAAAAAAGAAAAAAAATACACTAAGGAAATTTCCAAACACCAATCTGTAGTACATAAAAAAATCCCCATTTCATTAACATTTGTTTCCCAATCAACAAGAAAACAAATTAAGCTATTACATTTAATTTTATACAACACATCAATCAAATGATTACAGAAGTTGTTTACATCTTTTCTTAAAAGTTTGGACTCTGTTAGGAAAGGGCTTAAAAATTTTTGCAGGTAAATTATTCCAATCAACAATTGTTTTATTTAGAAAAGAAAATTTCTTTTTATTCGTTCTTTGTGCCCGGCTTAAATTGTGCCCGGCCTTAAAATTGTGGTCATTTCTCCCTATAAAATTCGGGTTCCCCGCCTCTTTCCTTAGATCTGCCCAAGCCTTCTCCCCATTCAGAATGCGGAACATTCCACA
The DNA here is from genome assembly GCA_037158775.1 of Hetaerina titia. NCBI lineage: Eukaryota > Metazoa > Arthropoda > Insecta > Odonata > Calopterygidae > Hetaerina > Hetaerina titia. The sequence goes on along the minus strand of CM073773.1, from coordinate 96,836,569 downwards.
AAGTCTGCTTACTTTCCTTCTAGTTTGTAAAGGATCCCAGCCCAACGTTTTTAGCATGTCAGACACACTATCCATCCTCCTATGCTTCCCCAGTACATATCGGGCAGCCTTTCTTTGCACCTTTTCTAGTTTTTTGATTTGTCCTTCTTCATAAGGGTCCCATACTAGAGAAGCGTACTCCAAAATTGGTCTTACCAGGGTCTGATACGCCTTCTCCTTAGTTGCTTTATCGCTCCCTTTGAGGTTTCTCATGACCCAATGAAGAGTTTTCAAAGCTTTCTTAAAAATGTAATCCACATTCAGCCCCCACCCTAAATCCTTGGTTAAATATACACCTAAGTATTTGCAACTATCACTTCTAGGAATGAAATTTTCTGAGAATTTAATGTTTTATTTAATTTAATGTCTGAGGGGAAACAAATGTTTCCCCTCAGGAACACACACCGCAATTTTGGCCTCTAATTTATCATATTTTCTGTATTTGTATTTATAATTCCTTGTTGACTTGTAGACATGAAAGATGATCAAGGTCTTTGGTTCACCTTTACTTCTAGTAATAATATTGTATCCGTCGCTTTCCTTATATTTACTATAATACATCCTACCAATTGCTTCAATATTAATGCCAAATCTCGCTGGCATTCTTCCCCTTGTGCTGTATAATGCTTTATAACTGCTGCTTCAGCAATCCACGCTAACCTTCCCTCTCACCTCGCACAGCTCTAAAATATATATATTTACCCTAAGGTACTCTCGCTTTATATTCTCTTTTTTCTTGTCCTCAATATTGTCCTAACATTTAAAACCTTAATTTTAAATATTTTTGCCATCTTTTGTGACTTTTCTACAACTATCGCTTTCGTTTGCAAGAATTTCGCATAATTTCGACGGCGGAAATTATGCATATCCGACTATTGGACAGGATATGCGGCGAGTTGGGCTGAGTCCTGTAGTTGCCAGGACTCATTATCTGATCAATGCCCAAAATTGTTGCATGGAAAAATGTATTAAGGTGATATCCCGTTGGCTTCCTCAATAGTGTCATTAATCTGACACCATCACTCAATGGCCGCCTCACTGGGGAAATACTCGCGCCTTTAAAGTGGCCTGACTGAGGAAAATACGACACACGGATTACCTATCCACTGGATCCTATCTTTCGACTTATCTGGCATGGGTGACCCTACCAAGAGCAGCTCTCTCGAATGCTTTCAGCATCAGAGTTCTTGGGGTCGTCAGAACTCACAAGAATTTCCATCACGCTATGGTCCCTTGAGAGGGAATCACATAACTGAGGATACATAAAATATTCTTTGCAAAAGTCATATCAAATGCCAAGTCAAATTTTGTGTGACTTATTCATAAAATAACTTTTGCCAACATATAAGCAATTAAACAGGAGCTTTTTTGGCTGTTATAGTTCATGAAATGGAACCGGTTTTTAAATACTTTCAAATATGTGACTTAGCACTGCTCGATAAAGTTCAACTTTAATTATTGGCCCACAAATGAATTTGAAAAATATAACGTGGTAAAAAAACGTCAACATCATTTAAAATAAAGAGGGTCTAATTGACCAATGGCGGATTGCTCGACGTTCTACTCTGGAGTTTATTGGACACACACAACTTCACCCACTATATGTGATTTGTGTTTGTGTTAAAATATTCTTAGGATACTAAAATGTCAACCACGGAGGCCTCTCCTCTCCACCTGTCGGATGGGACATGCGGCTGATTGGACCGAGTCCCGAAGTTGCCTCGACTCATTCTCTGGTGCCCATCCATGGTCCAACATTGTTGGATGGGAAAACTAACTTTGCAGAAAACTGGATTAGATTTTTTTTACAATGGCGTACATTTTAGAGTATCCATACACAGCTGATAATCTGAGGATTTCCACAAGTTACCGCAAAATTTATGCGTATATTTATTTAACTTTAAGGTTGTAAAGTGGTTAAAAACAGCGTTCATCGATGGTCTTACCATCTTTAAATTTATTCGGTAGAATTGATCACTATCTCCATGATCAAATTCGTCGACATTAAGTATCATTTTCCTCGATATGCACACAACTCCATGAAAAAATATTTCAGATAATAGATCACTGGTGTTTTTTTCCTTGAATTCATTACGCTTGTTTTAATACCCCTCAGAGATTTTTTCGAGCTCTCCTGGTATATTTTGCTGCATAGAAGGTTTAATAAATAATCTCAATAAGGATAGCCTATCCGCTCATTTATAGTGAAAAAATCTAAATCCACTCGTTCTTGCTAACGAAAAATTTGCCAGTATAAATAAAATTATTTTAATATATTGACCCAAAATCGACCTTAAGTGGTTCCTCCCTTCATCAATGTCTTTGTTTAAATGGCTTCTTTCTCCCTGACCTGGAGCCCGTGCCCCAACTCATGAAGGACGTAAGGAATAAAGATTGTCGCCGGCCAATCAGAAGACTCTCGTCTCAAATGGGATTGTATATAAACGTAAAAAAAACTAGGCACACAACATCCTAAGAACTAGGGCAGAAGTAGTCTTTGAAAAGTTGGCAGTGAAGTATAAAATTTTCGCTCCGTAGAGAAAAGAAGCATGTCGACTAACAAGTCCTCTGTGAACCAAAGTAAATAATAAAACTTGCAAATCAGCATACTGCATAGTGTAATCAATAAAAAAGACATGCACCATATTTTATCATCAGTATGTTCCACGTGTGCCAATTACATCTACATCTACACAATGACCCGCAAGCTGCTGCAAGAGCATGCGGCGTGAGATGTTAGGACAAGACTCAAAAAATGGAATCAAACCACTAGTGAAACAAACAAAAATATGCCAATTCACACCCAGTACTCAAATATAATATCACTGTATATATTTATGCATTATGTCTATACAATGTCATTGAAGCCGTAGAAATAATGCAGAATGTATAATCTTTTGTGCCCCCATCCGGTTTAATTATTGAGGCGTGGAACTAGTTTTTAGACTAATTCGACATGAAGACTCCTCCATGACCAGAGGCGAAATTGTTGTCAACGAAAAGACCTAATCCACAGAAAATTTCCGAAACCAAAATTAACTCTTAACATATTCCAATAAATTAAATCATTTTAGGTTAACGATATAATTGCCACTATTGAGCATCATATTTATAACTGGTTGTGCTCTATTTATTTTGTTTTAATAATATCATCATTGGTAATACAATCCAGCAAATAACAAAATGTGATTTCAAAGACTCGGTATCGAAGGTAAGTTTACTTTCTAGTTGAAAAGATTTCTGTGTACTGGCTTCACGCCAATAATCAGCATATACTTCAAAGGGTAAATTGAAAAAAAAATAGAAAAAGATTCCATCAGATAAACACACAACGTGAGAAAACTCTCAATCCAACTTCATCTCGGGTGCGCCTGCACGCAAACACGTCTACAAGATACCGAGTTTCGGGTTCAATTAGAGTTCGGGATGAGGGCACGGACACTGATTACACAAAGGTTAGAGCCCCAATACCTTCATCTTTCCACTCCAATCTTGCTCCAGCTATTCAACCATCGAGATACCGGGCGTGGGCGGTTCGCGATCTGGATTGGAAGAGCCGGCGAGTGCATGCATGCTGTGACCGGGAGCGAGGGACGGTTATTGCCGAGACTGCCGGGTGCCCTGCGCCTGCTAATTGGACTGCTTTTGCCGCCGCCCCGGTTACGAGAAAGGGAGTAGCGGAGAGGCAAAGGGGTGTGTGGGGATGGTGTTTAACGATAATCGAATATGAATAACGCGATTAGATATTATAGGAAATAGTAGATGTAACGACTTCTGCCACAAATTGCGCGACTTGTAGCTTCTTCTCGACAGCACTTGAAGCATCACAACATCGCTGTGTTGAGGACAGAATTGACCTCAGACAATTAGGCATAACTCATTGACGTATTTCACTTCAAGGGTTTTGACTCAAGAGAGAATTTGTCAATAAAAAAAGTATGAAACTGCAGGTCATTCAATCGGTTCATCCGATTAAAATTTTTTAAAATCTCCTTTCAAGAAATCCAAATGCAATAGGTAAATTTTACATATTCTAATATTAAGTAAGGCTTTCCGATCAAATAAAAAAGAGTGGAACCTGAATATTGATGCATACGTATTTCAGATATTTGATAATCATACACTTATTTTACTCGATTTCCAATCACCCAATGGAAGATTTTTCCAAAAACAAAACTGAAAACAGAAAACTGGATGCTTTCGTGGTATAACCTAAAAGGCGCAATGCCGCAAGTTAGTCATTCCAATTTGATGTTTTACGAGAGACAATCAAAGAAGGGGCACTGATTCAGATGTGATACGGGCAAATAAAATTAGCGCCTTTTCACAAAATAAAAAAAGCATAACTTCTCCGTGCCCTCCGTCTCAGCAATTCATCATCGGGTGAAAGAATGTCAAAATAATATTTTTGATGATGGATCAGTAAAGAGAAGTGCTTATTAATTAATGTTTCTTGTAAAGAGAAAATGTAGTAATTAAATATATCTCTAATTATGAACCGTATGGAAAACTTTTGTGAACCGTTCTTTTCCACATTGATTAAAAATCCTTTTTACTAGATTATCGAATACCTCAAATCCAAATCGATAAACCTATAGATAGATAAATAAAAAATCTATAAGTAAAGGATGCAAGCCTTCGAGGGGCAGCGGGCCGGGAAAGAGGAAGGAAGAAGAGGTCACCATGGCGAGCAGGGTAATATGCTCTCTTCCCCTACCCCGCCTCTCCTCCGTGAGTGAAATCTCGGATGAATCAAAGCCGGTGTTCATATAAATTCATCATCAGTCTACTTAATGAGACTTGATAGATTTACGGGGTAATTATTCCGAATTAATTAACAGCTAGACGGCTGAGTGCAAGACCAATGTATCAATCAAATCCACATGGTGCCAATCCATTTCCGCGTGCTTCACCCAGCCTCATCTATAGCAATGTCCATTAAAAATAAAAAGAAATAAACAGCAAATGCTCTGGACGCACAGCAAATGTGAAACTTCTTTAAGGTATGAATTAATGAAATGGAAGCTACTAAGGATTTGACTTGAATAATAAAGGATTACTAAAATTTATTGCTTCCGGAAAACGCCGGACACTTGTCCACATTTTGTAGTGTCCATCGATAATCGTCACTCACTTCACTCTTAATGTGCCCCGTTTACACCGCGCGGCCAGGAGCTGTGAATTGTCGGAGCTTTGAGGGGCTACGTTCTTGTGATATTAAGGGAGTTCTTTCCAGCGGGGTCCCGTGCCTACGGGGGCGTTCGACACCCGGGGTGCCTGGGGCAGCGGAAAGGCAGCATAACCGCCGCGTCAGCAAGCGCTCCATACCATACCAGCTGGGTTTAATGGAGGGGAAGAAGACGCGGCCACGGACGCTGTCTCGATGGAGGAGGAGGAAAAGGAAGGAGAGGGAGGAAGGACGAGAGAGATTTCGTTCGGAGTGAAATGTAAGAAGAGGGGTGGGGGAAGTAGGGATGGGGGGAAGGACGCGACAGGCTCGCGCGGAAATGTGGGTCGAACGAAGTCGAGCGGATTATTTGGGGCTGAGAGCTCCAGCGTGGACAGAAAAATATTGAACAATATCCGAGGCATGAAGGGGGAAGAGGAGAGCCGGGCGATGGGTTTTCAATGAAGGGGAGAGCACGAGCGGCGCGGGGTGCGGGGGTAAGGAGGAGGAAAGGGGAAAAGCAGGCGCCGGGATCCCGGGAAAGTGACACGACCATTAGACGTGGAGGAGCTCTCCGCGGACATAGGTGCACGCACGCACATACCGTATATTCGTGTGCGTACACATTCATGTATAAATAAAGCTAGCGTTGATTGCTGTAAACTTGGTCAAAATTACTTACGTACCCCCTTTGCTGATTCATACCGACGTTTCCACCGTAGAAAATTTTCAAAATCATACTCATTTATGCATTACTTTCTGCATTGCTTTTGAAAGTGTATGCATTACTTATGCATACACTTTCATTTGTTCCACTTATATATGAAAACAATATTGGAAAATAGAAATAATCTTTTGAGAGAGCAGCATGTGTGTCCGGTCCTGCTGCTGCTAGCTCACCCCTCATCACCTCCTTCCCTTCGCGGGTCCCTACAGAGATGGTATTACAGTTCCCCTTCCTTCTCGGAAATGCGTTGGAGTTCCTTTCTGTATCCGAAGTGTGAGGGCGCTCTGGGTCGAAGCCGTGGGCGGGGGAGGGTAGTGGACTTCACGAAATATCTAGCGCATTCTTGCCTGGATGGCGAAGGCTTCGTTCGCTTCCAAATCACACCACCCCCCAAAAACACTCCCATCCAACCCCTCTCTCTTCTTCCCGCACCATACACTATTCCTTAACGCATTAGCTCCTAAATGTACGCATTTTAATTTTTTCCCGACCGACTCCCGAGAAGTTTCCATTTTCTCACCTCCCCTCTACGCCTTCCATCCTCTTTCCTTCTCCGAAATTTTCATTCTCTTCGCTCCTTATTCACTGAACCTTATTCCACGGCGTTCTTTCATATAAATGCGCTGGCATTTTGCTGGAAATACTCATCTTACACTATGCGCATCAATGTTAATCTCAACATAGTTAAATATAATCCATTGGTTTGATTTTACTTAAGAAATATAAGAAAGTGTTGCAATGAAACTTTTATGAAACATTAAAAATAGCGTGTATTAATAAACATATGTTTCCCGATTTGGAATTATATGTGGCGTACCTTCACGTAACACCTTACCCTCAACAAGTCTTTATCTAGAAGCATTTAAGTTTTAAAAAAGTCAATCAGATATTAATTGCACAAATAATGTGTTATCTGTTCGTAGTGATGCCATCAATAAATATATTATTAACGTATTCATCTAAGATACATAAGGAAATCAATGCACTCATTATTCGCTAGATTATTTGGCAATACTCAATCCATACATAACAGCTATAAACACCATTAGAACAATTATGGTATTGAATATGGTTGGAACGTCCACGCATACCGGTTGAAGTTCTCTAATTTAATGATTCCATGCATGGTTTGCATGAAAAGTATCGGGAAATTGTTTGGAAAAATAAATTTATTTGAGATTTTGCCTACAATGCCTCAAAACCCTTCAACATACTCCAAAAGTCTCCCTTGAGCGTCGACGCACTTTTGCCAGCGGTTTTTCTACGGCTCAAAGGCTCCCTGGTAGGGAAATTCCGGAAGGTCCTTAAGGGTACGCGCGCAAGCTTCTTTGACAGCACTTTGTGTCCTATGGTGATGTCCTTTGAGAGAGGATTCCCTTTTGGGAATAGGAAATAGTCCGCAGGTGCCAAGTTGGGCCTATAAGGGGATTGGGGAATCGTCGCAATGCCGTTCCAGAAGGTCTTTGCAAGCAGACACAACTTTACACTTGGTAACATATTCTACATTTCGTTTAGTACCATAAGAAAATAAAATGGAAATTAACATATAATGCTTTTAGAAATTACGAAAAAAATTAAACGAAGTCAAAATTAAGAAGAGTGAGATTATAGATTACAATTTAGAGTCACGAGAGACGATTATTAATATTGGCTACAAATTAGTTACTATTTGAGAAAATGGATGGCAGGAGGCCAAACTTTAAGGTGCTCGAGAGATATCGACAAGAGCAAACATTTTTCAAGAAGATAGAGATTACACTAAATCACTCAAACTACTTGCATCATATGGCAAAATCCGATAAAACGTTCGCACTCCTAGGCACTCACTGTAATGAGTACAGAATTTGGGTCATGCCTTACTTTGGAAGGAAAGACCTCAGCCCGAGGCGTTATTCCGATTCCCTGAATATGTAATTCAGTGAACCTGTGTCTTTCGAGGCAATTACTACCGAGACAAGACTTACACATTCGCAATACGTTTCCCGCAAAGCTCATTTGTTATCTTTTTAGGCGCTCCAATTGCAAACGTCTTGCAAAATCTTTATTTATATCAGTAACTTTATATACAATCTCGTCGGATTTTTTTCGGCGGAAAGAAGTACAAGAGTTGTATATATACGATAAAGATAATAATTATATCAGTAAAAATATAACAGCCCATAATTAATACCAGTTTAGAGTGATATAGTGAGTTAAAATTTTAATAATTTATGATTTACAGTTTGTCTTAAATTATCAATGACAATTTAAATACCGAGTTTAAAAAATAATTACGTATTTTTCTGATTTCATTATCTTTGATGATAAATACAAAATTTCATTTAAATTTTAGAAAAGCGCAAGAAGAGGAGGTGGAGCTTTAAAATATTTTGACACAGATGATATATCAAGTTTAATTCGGTAATATATCTTCCATTTTTATGCTCATAATCAATTTTGTTCTCTGAAATATTTTCTGCTTAATTTTTTACCGCTTCTTAATAAAGCTAATGATAGTTAGCCTTCGTAGGACTCTCATGCCTGCACCACTATCAGTCAATTTATTGCTCATTATTGATGAAGAGAAATTATAAATCCATTGATCAGAGTCAAATTTCCTGAGTGACATAAGAAAAAACGGACGTCCGGTAATTTTATAAAAGTTTAAATTTAGCCTCTTCCCTTCGTAATTAAGAGGTCCCCCAAATAAATCCCCGGACATTACTGTCCAGCTCACCCACTTTTCGAGGTTGAAACTACCTACATTAAATTGTATGAAGACATTTGGCTTTATAATTATTCCCCAAGGAATAGACCTGAATATTGAAGTAGGAACTGCACTAAACCCTCGCCGTGTATTGAGGAATCCTATGCACCTTCTTCTGCGATGACTCGTTTGCGTAATGAACTCCCAAACGATTAAAAAACTTCCTGCACGACGAAAGGATAATTATTTTATTAGAAAACATAATGTTAATTGAATGTTCAAAATTGTTTGCTCTATTGAAGCGATATAAACACATATAATTATTTACTGATGCGTATATTTGCGTAAAATTGATATTCTTCTCCAAAGTGCTGGATGTTTTGAGTGGAAAGATCTAGACTTTAAGAAGTCGATACATCCAACACTACATCCTTAGTGCAAAATGGTGTACAACCAAGGAGTAGATTATTAACAGTTACCATGCATGGTAATTCCTAGTTTTGGTTCATTTTGCACTCTGTAGGGTACCATATGGTAGTATTTATGCAAGACGCTGCGACAACTTTGACAACTCCCTCACCCTTATTCTAACCAACTCCCTTCCCAAGCACTCCTAACTAAACTACCACCTCCTCCGTCCTCCTTTACGCAGGTTCTGTGGAACATTCTTCATCCTCCACCTCATGTCTATAATTCCTTCTCCCGAGCCATTTCTGAAAGAGTATTGCTTCATCATCTTCACGCGCTACACGTCCACTTTACCACTTCACCAGATGCTGCTCTTCAGTTCCACATTCACGTCTCCGTATGATGCACATTAGAAATGAAGCAGTATTGCGTTTCGGAGTCATTTGATACAAACTGAGAATCATGACGATGCAAATGCTTAAACGCTCACATGCTATATTGAAATGAAATGAAATAGTTTACTTTGTAATTCCAAACTTTTCATTTAAAAAAAAAATGACCCAGGTTTCGACGTTGAACGGGTCGTGTTTTTCAAATAAAGTGTGTGGAATTACAAAGTGAATTATTTCATTTGATTTCAATTATTATTAGGTAATCTACCGGTCAAGGTAGGTTTTTGGATGGACACAACTATCAAATAAACATTTTGTGACTCCCCACCTAGCAAACTAATCTATATCAGGTCCCCTCTTCATCTCGGTTTGATTTCAATATGTTATGCAAATTCCATAAAGTTACGCCTAAGACAACAAATTTTACAAAGTTTGCATGCTATTTAGCAATGATTTTCTCTGTAGAACCTGTGGTATCTCCTGTCCTAATTCCAAGCATGAATATCACTCATGAGTAATTGAATGTCCACAGAAATTTGATCCCTTAGAGGGTATTTTTTGTGTCAAAAATTGTGGAAATAATTGATACCTGTAGCCACTTCGAGGATTAAATCAATTTAGACGCCTCAAAAGGACTCCATATTATTACTATACAAAGGCATGGACCTGATGTCATTAAAGATGCTATTATGCATTTAACGCTATAAACATTTCAAACTTATATCAGGGAAGATCTTCTTTATCACCCAAACTTTCCATCAAACTTTATACTTTGTTTTCAGCATTTATTTTTCTTGATAATTTTTTCTCTAAAGGCGGACGAATAGAGAACAACGGAATAATGAATCCAGCAGGCATATTCCAAGATGTAAAGAGATAAATAAAAGAAAAAAACGAGCATTAATGAACTCTCCACCAATGTAATTTGGAATTTCGGAGCCATGGCAGTAGGTAGCAGGTGAGTGCAGGCGATGTCAACCAAATAAAAGTTCGGAAGAGACGTGGCTCCTTCCCCGGGCACCCCGCGACGCCCGGGGGCAGACAAGATGACGGATCATCACGTAAAAGTGAGACGGATGACTCCTCGGAGGGAGAATGGCCAAATGCGCACTCAAAGAATTCCCGTATTTTATATAACTCTTGGTACTTTATAATCTTTTCACGCTGTCATTTATTTTTTACAAGTCTTTTTTCATTTCATATAAAATTGTCATCCCTCTCACTATGGCCAAATTTTTACAAATTTAAGTTGGGAAGTCACACTATATTATATATACAATGATCCTCTTAGGGAACGTCGGTTATATTCCCACGAAAAATCTAATAACATTACCTCATAATTTACTGAATATAAAAAGTACACCCAAATCAATTCATAGGTATCCCTTAAGTAGAGAAATCTTAGGAAAAGTAGAGAAATGAGGACATTTAAGTAAGTGCCTCGCAAGTGTATTGATTAACCTTCCCGCGTGTCCCCATAATGCTGACACCGCATTAACGTAGTGCACACTCACTACCAATTTTTGTTGCATTTTCAAGTTCCTCCTCCATCCCTCGTCTCCTCTGTGGGGGTGATGCCTCACGTCATCCGCTGCCAAGAGCGGGGTGCTACACGTTCTCTATGTGACGTTGGGAGCGAAAACCAAAGGTGCCATGTCCCTGAATTAATAAAACTTAAACCTTCTTACTTTCCAATTCTGTATGACCTGTCATGGTATGCCATGAAGGTCTAACCTATGAATGGATGTGCTTCATTTATTCACTCCTTTTTTATATGCCCAAGACCATTTATAGTGGGTGACATTAACACTTGTGTGGAACAAAGTTTTCCGCCAGCATATACATGGATTTTCACGTTTTTTCGGAGTACTTAGTGATTGTTTTCCTTTTTCCTCACGATTTAAACACCCTTTCTCTCTCTTATCCTTACTCGTCCAATCTGGTGCTTGCGTCCACTGCTACACATGTTTCAGTGGATCGCGGGGTATTGTACGCATGCAGCGCCATCTATTGATTATTTCTAAGCCCATTGATGTCATTGTTTTGGAATACATCTACATCAATGCCCTGCGAGCCACCAAAAAGGTGTGTGGTAGGAGGCGCAGCACCAGGAGGAAAGGGTAAGGGATGAGGAGGTTGTGGTTTTTCAAAGGGTGAGGGATTGTGGGGGATCGTACAAAAAAATATATATATATATATATAACCACGTAACGTCCCTAAGTTGTAGGTTTATACTTATTGTGTCGAACTGACTGCTGGGGGATTTCCACTACAAGCATTCTGGTCTCTTACCCTTCTTGGAAAAAAATATATTTACTCTAGGTGGGGCCTGGCCAAGGCAAGGAAACATCGTTCTTCACTTTTTCGTCGCATTTACTTTTCACAAATCCCAATTTTTTATTAGCATGACTGCATATTTATCGTATGTATTTCCCCAGGACAGAAGTATTATGCAGAAGACAGAGTATTAATCGTTTGTCTGACGGTGAATGTAGATAAAAATGCCCGCAAAAATCGTACTCCCGCAGGTGGCTAATTGAGTGGTGCGATTTAATTTTTGTATGGAAAAGTATCATCAGCTGCCCCCAAATTCATCGGTAGTTGTAACTAGTTTATGGGTATACAGTAATGAGTGAAGGGATGGTGTCGATACTTCCAAAATGGCAGCACAAATGTGCATAATGAAGGGCAGAATGGCAGGTCCAGTATCCAGACCAATGAAATCGTTCACCAAGTGGACCAATCACTACGATATGGTCGACGATCAAAGATAAATGCTCTGACTGATATATTTTCTCTTGTTGGACGCACCAGTAGTTACACCATTGCGCGGAAAAGCTCGTGTATCACAAATTGTTTGCAAGATGGTTTACGAATATGCTAATCAACCAACAAAAAGAGGAAGAAAATGTTGAGCGGACTAGTATTTTTGGACCCCACCCAACAGTTCCGACCTTGCACCTAGCGACTTGCAGCACATAGCACTTGACTGTCCTTGCACTTGAAACAGTGGCTGGGTGAACAAAGATTTAAATACGACGAGAAACAAAGGCAACCGTTGTAAACTGGTACAATTCTCATGCGGCGAACTTCCATGTTTTGATATTAAAAAAGGACGTAGCGTGTCACGGAAATGACTAAGAAGTGAACGGCGATTATGTAGAAAAGTGAAGTGGGTTTGTGGGAAACTAAATCCGTCGATAAGAAATTTTTATTAGGAATATTTATTTATAATTAAACGGACCTAGCTCAATAAATGTCCGTCACATTGGTCATTCTATTAGAAATATAAAAATAAAATTAAAACAGTTATAAGGCTCTGAGAAAAATATTAAAATATCGGGATAATAAATGAATTAACAGCCCATTTATTCCAAAAAGAATAGTCAAATTAAATTTTATGAATAACTATAGGCTTATTACCGAGTTTTAATTTATGATTCACAGAAATTTAATAAATTTTAAGCCATTTGAGCGAATTTTATAAAAAAAACAATCGTTTCTGTATTCCTCTGAAATTAATATCAATATATTTAATTATATTCACGGGGAAATTTGTCAACAATAATGTTTATTCGATATTTCTGCATGCGGATCCTCTTTCAATTCTTCTATATTGTTTACCTTTTTCCGCGGTGAGTTGGTTTTCGATTTTTCTTTTGTTGCCTCGTGAATAAATGTAAGCGAAGTGTAAGCGAACGTTGAATAACAATCAACAAATGTGATGGAATCAATAGAATCCCCACAATTTACGTACGTAGCTCACCCTCCTCCAGACCCAACGATGAGCCGATCAAAAGCGAGCGTACCCGTTCCACCTACCAAGCCACCCTCCCCCCTTCCCCCCTGAGCACCGTCGTTTTAATGAGGAGGACTGCGCGCCAGGGGATCCCGACACTTCCGTTTGTAAATGCACGCGGCATTCCATACCCCTTCGCAGCGGGGACGGGGTCCGAGAAGTGCGGGGAGTGGAGAGTGGGGGGTGGGGAAGAGGGGGGGGCTGGTTGAGAGCAGCAAGGGCGAGATTTCGTGATTGCACACGGCCGTGCTGGGGGTGGGCGTACGAGAGGGGGAGGGGGCAGGAGGGGTAGGGAGTGAAAGGCTCCCGGATGTCATGGCATCGCAAATGCGCACGACCCTTGAGATGAGGAACAAAGAGCAAAGGAAGGGGGAGAGGAAAGGGAATTGCTCATCCTCCACTACCCACTTTCTCCCGAATGATAGAGCTGTGCGATATAGCAATGCATTGAGTAATATATGGCAGTCACGGAATATCGTAATGCAACGTGCAACCAAGGGGCAATGAGGCTACCGCCATTCCAAATTATATTAAATTTGACATCAAGCAAAGTAAAAGTCAAAATCAGGTATCATGGAATATAATACGGTAGTATTAAGTTTCACGAAGTCAGTCGGTATGCGATATGGTGCGATATCACCAGTTTACACTGCCAAATTGACACTTGGCGATTTAAAATTCCAATCGATTTCATGGAATATTCAAAACAAACTCCATTCAATTTTCTGCCACATGCAATGACTGTAATACATTTTCCGGTGTCATTTCTTGCACCGTATTGAGATTTAAATGCATCGCGATATTATATAGGATATAATATGACAATATACACTATGTTAAATTCAGCGAGGTCATCCATTGTCATTACCAGGTCGTTTCTTTTGCAATAAAGAATTAACATCGGATTGCGATTTCCACTGGTTGATTGATTCTCACCGAGTCCTATCTGAAATAGGTCGCAAACTATAATTTTCTTAATGTGACGTGTCTTCTATTTACATTTTTACGTTTTATTGTGCCGCCCAAGTGTTGCATGTATAAATACCGCCGGTAGTGGGCGCTATAGTCCGCATGATGCTCTCCAGATTGCACCAGTTCACGTATTTATTGGACAGACTTCGTATATCAAGTTAGCATTAGCGGAAAAAAACAAAAATACAGAAACATACAAAAAAACGGAAGAAACTAACGAGTGGGAGTTTTTAGTGAATGTAGAATATAGCCCTACCCAGTAGCGGCGTTAGCGGCCTGGGACCCAATGAGCCGTTGTGGTTGTCTATGGTTGGCGAATCGTCGAACTATGCCATTGTTTCAGTTAAGTTAGTTTCTGTTGTAATTGTTTTTAATGTTTGTCAAAAAGGGAAATTGACGAAATCACGGAGCACGAATCGACATCAAGTTTTTGGTGAAGTGTGGTATAAGTTATCAAAAAATCACTAAAATATTGACAGCTGTTTACGGTGATAATGCTCTGAAGAAAATATCCGTTTTCAAGTGGATTAAGCATTTTAAAGATGGCCTACAAGACGCCACGAATGATGCAAGGCCGGGACAACCATCAACCCCCTGTGTTGACGACAACAATGATCATGATCGGTCCCTTGTCCACGATCGTCGAAAAACTCCGAATGATAACTGATGAAATGAATTAAAGGAAATCAACATTGCACAGTATTTTAACCGAACATGATGAATGGATACTTCACCATGACAATGTATCTGCACATTCAGCATTAATTGTTCGTCAGTTTCTAGCAAAAAAATCAATCATCCCCCTTGTCTGCCAAATTTCGCCCCCTTTGACTTTTTCCTATTCCCAAAATGCAAAAATGTGATGATAGGTCATCACTAAAAAGATGTGGGACTTCCAAGGGTGCTTTAAGCAGTGGAAAAGAAGATGGAATAAGAGCATAATTGGACATGCGTCGTATAAATGTGTGTGCTTATTATATATATATATATATATATATATATATAGAAATATACATACATATATATATATATATATATATATATATATATATATATATATATATATATATATATATATATGTTCTCGTGCTGTGTGTTACTGTCTAAGTTTTTTATTCAACACTTCCGTGTTACTTCGAAGAAATCATATATATATATATATATATGATTTCTGATATATATATATATATATATATATAATCATATATATATATATGATTATCAGTTTGTTCCTAATTCCTCTTGAGAAAGGTGGTGGGACCACCGAAAATTCGAGAACCAGTGAGTTTTTCCTCTTTTGTGTTTTGGTTTCTGTGTTTGTTATGACTTATCAGTGAATTTACATTACACGTTTGTGGGTTTTCCAAAAAAGTGTATATATATATATATATATATATATATATATATATATATATATATACCAAACACCTTTCCAAGAGGAATTAGGAACAGAACTGTTCCTAATTCCTCTTGAGAAAGGTGGTTGGACCACCGAAAATTCGAGAACCAGTGAGTTTTCCCTCTTTTGTGTGTTTTGGTTTCTGTGTTTGTTATGACTATCAGTGAATTTACATTACACGTTTGTGGGTTTTCCAAAAAAGTGTATATATATATATATATATATATATATATATATATATATAACTTAGACAGTAACACACAGCACGAAGACACATAAAAAGAACACTCACAATAATATCTTGATAATTTCTACGGACTCGAACTCCGTCTTCTTCGGAAGATAAGATATGACTCATATCTATACTCATCTATATATATATATATACTATATAGTATATATATAGATGATTTCTTCGAAGTAACATGGAAGTTTATATATAATTAAATATAACATGGAAGTATATATATGTATAGATGATTTTTTCGAAGTAACATGGAAGTTTTAAATAAAAAACTTTGACAGTAACACACAATATGAGAACACGTAAAAGGAACAAACGTTATTTCTTCATACTTTCGACGGAAATGTACTCCGTCTTCCTCAGAAGATTAGTTTGGACTGACTGGTGAAAGGTATGTGGAAGAGAGAGAGAAGCGGACGGGGGAAGGGTAGAACTGGTGGTGTGGGAGGGTGGATGGGGAAAGGGAGAAGGGAGGCCAGACGGGAGCGGAGATGGGATAGGAATGAGAGGGAGGATGTGGAAATAATCCCAAGCGGCACAGAAAACAAAGTCAATCCGCAGACATTACGACATCTACGACCCTGGTGGCGACTTACAAAGTTATCATCATTTATATATATATATATATATATATATATATATACATACATGCATACATATATATATATATACACATATACATACATTTTTATACATATATATATATTATCTTCTAGAAAAATAGGTCGCGACCCTCTGTGGGGGTGGGAGAGTGGAGGTGTCGCGGAATTATTCATGTATTCGGGGGATGATTCTTCGCGCGGAAGGAGGGGGAAGGTGACAGGGGCACATACTTCCATTCCCCCTTCCAAAATTGCGTCTTAAGTCTTTCCCCTGCCCCTCATCAACGAGAGCCAAAGTTGTGTAACGCATTCGCCGTCTAGGGGACTGAATACACAGATGCCAACCCACACGTTCATGCATGCATGCATGTATTTATTCATCTCTCCTTCCCAGAATGGCGAGAGGGGAAATCCACGCGCGCACCCACTCCGACTATTAAGGAAGCCCCGAGGGAGGTCGTCTCCCGTGATAGCCTCACACTAAAACATTCCACATTGTTTTCCGGCCCATTATTCCAGGAGACGATAATTTATAGCTGGCGGGGGATATTTATTCAGCGCAGCGTAATGGTTGCATAAGATCAGATTTAGCCCTACACATTGTCGAAAGTAGCGGTGGCAAATACGTCAGATCTTTTAGCATTTACAACGCATATTCAATTTCGTCCGATTCGCGTTCATGCATTAATTCTGTATTTCTGTATTTTCTCTTATTCTAATGGTTTTATATCTGCAATAACTTCACACTGTTGAAATATGTTTTGATTTTGAACGTGAAGAATTAAAACGCCTTCCAGCCCTAGTGTTTTCAAGTTAATAAGTACTGATTCTAAAATTAGATGACTAACACCTGAACCAAAGATGTATATTATTGTTATAAGATACTCGCAATATTGATCCAAACCAATTTTGACTGCATTCCCAATGTTCGAGTGTAATTTGCAATATTTTCTTTTATCCTCACAGATATTTTGCAGCTAATCGAGTGATAAATACATGTTTATCTAACCACTTAGCTAATTAAACAATTCTATCATTAGGAATTGATTAATTGCCGATGCTTCCAACGCTATTACCTAAAGGCAGAATGTTTAGGACGAGATATAATGGATAAGGAAAAAGAAGAATTTACCGAAGAATAATGTATTATAACAAATAATATTCAGTCAATGATGGTTTCAAGTTTAAACATTGTTGAGGAATGCTACAAAAATACCTCAATTAATTATTCCAAGATTATTACGATTAGCACGATAGAGACGATGAGTACTGGCGGCCACGAAATATGGCCCAATATGGCCTGCTTGTCATGGCATGGCCTGTCCTATTTGACATAAGCAGGGGAGAGGCCTCCGTGGCCGACATCTCACGAAATTCTTGCAAAGCGAAAGCAATGGCAGCAGTACAAAAGACATGGAAGAAGTATGGAGGATATGGTTAGTAAAAAGAAATATGGTTAGAATGAAGACTTTAAATGTTAAGATTATATTGATAACAGAGAATTTAGCAAATACACCGTGGGATCTGGAGAGAAAAAATACAGATATTTTATGGCTGGGCAAGGTGAAATACAAGGATAGCGATTATTATTGGAGAGTATAGAGTAATATACAGCAGAGGGGAAGATACCCAGCGAGGGTCGGTAATAATACTGAATAGACAGGTAGGAAGTAAGTAGACATAAAGAAGAGTAGTAAACAGAGGAAGTGACAGATAGAATATTATTAATTCAAATGAAAATGAAATGGTGTACTGTACAGAAATGTGAAAAATCTTTGAGGAGGAAGAATGGGAAATCTGTGAGCACATATAAAATACGGCAGGAAAATTACTAATTTAACAATGAAAGATCAAAGAAAGATGCCAAGAGTAAACAGAGGATCTATATGGCAAAGAAATTAGGACAGCTAGTTTAGAAATATAAAGAGAATATGACGTACTTGGATCAGATTTATACTTTAGGGCCAGGTATAGTTTATTATAAAATTAAAATAATGGAAACTAAATCAAATGTGCTATTGGGGATGGATAATATTACCGTAGAACTACTAAACGTTTGGGAAAACTTGAATGGAAACATTTTCATGGACTAGTTCGTAGATTTTACGAGTTCAGAATTTGGAGGGAAGATTTCCTCAGATCGTTGTTAGTTTTCATCCCAAAAAAGGGAAAAACAGCCATACCCGATTGTGAGGATTAAAGAAGATTAATTTTCTCAGGACCATTTACTTGAGGATAGATAAAAGGCTTTATATGCATTTTATTCCTTAGAGTATTATTAATTCCGCAATGGGAAGAGGGGAATTAGGCGGGATATCTTATCAATGACTATGTAACTAATAGAAATATACTTATGCAGAGTAAAATCAGTTTTTGTTCATCTCGTGCAGTTTGAGAAGGTGTTTTGTAGACATTATGAATTTATTACAGAATTAACGAGATTTGTGGATTATGCGAATTACCCGTAGCCTGTGTATGATTTAAACTGCTTTTGTGATTGTGGCAGATAGAGACTGAGAATGGGCAGTTTTTGGAAGAGAAATAAGGCGCAGATATAAACACCAATAGTATTCTCCCAGGGAATTCATAAAGTTAGAATTACAGATGCTCAAAATTTAGTTATCCAGTCAGCCAAAGGTGGTTACAATCATTGCTGAGAGTGTGCTACCGGAATATATGGAATTAGCATCACTCTATGAAAAAGAAAGGTTATGAGGTTCTTTAGCACAGGGAAGCTAAGTGAAACGCTAGAATAGCAAGGTAAAAATTAGAGGAGCAGGAGCAGTTTACGTACCTTAGAAGTTTCCTGGAACAAGTCCCTCATTGTTGGAAGGACATTAGAAGAATAATTGCATTCAACAAAAAAGCTTTCCTAAGAATGAGGGATAACAGGGACGTTAATTAAAGAGATTGGAGGATTTTGAGACAGGGATGTAAAGAGGGTTGGAAAAGGTGAAATGGAAGGATAGGATAGCAGACCAAGTGAAAGACATGGTGGGGGAAGGAGAGTGCGCTATTCACTAATATTCGAAGAAGGCAGGATAGAGGAATTTATTGAATTTTATTGAAGATGGAATTCTGAAGACTTTAATATTTGGAAGGATTTTAGTCAAGCGAGGTAGGACGAAGCGAAGAGCGATTGATAGGAAGGAGATGGAATGTGTGCGGAATTGGAGAACTAATTACTGCAATGTGTATTATTTATGTCTTGTTGGACGAAGCTAATAAATGCAGGAGGGCACAGTTTGTATCCATTCATAAATTTCCTTAAACTTTAGACTACCAAATAAAATGGTAAAATAATCCTGAAAAATGTAGAATTACATTATATACTTTATTATTATACATTATATATATATTTAATTGGAACCTCGACAAATAAATATGGCAAAGGATCTTGAAGTAAAATTAATTAATGAAAAAATGTACGCTGAGAAAGAAACTGCCGAGGAGTTTGTGGATTCATGATGAATGGAAATGAGAAAAACGATTATTACCAAATTTTTAACACAGGTAAAATGTCAATATTTGAAACGGGAAAAAGAGAGTTGGGAAGCTAAGGGATTGTTGTCTTGAAATGTTTTTATTTTATAATTCAAGAATTCTACGAAAAAATATCATTATGTGTTTCGGTGAAAAACAAAACAGAATGTATTTATATCGTCAAGTCGTTTCGAGGCAGTGGCTTAAATTCCAAGATCTCCTTTTATTATATTTTATTCATCTTCTTTTACTATTGGTTACATTAATCCTGTCCTAAATACCAATTTTATTTTATTCACTCTACCCGCATATTCCCTATGATGTCACTAGCCTCAACATCATTTTGCAAACCGCGCCTGTGAAATCGCCAAAAATCTACGACTTTTCATGTCTGGAAAATAGTTGAATGTTTTTAGATTTTGTACTAAATAAATAAGTATTATATTTTCAAATGAATACTTTAGTAAAGTATTTACTATAAGTAAAAGTTAATACTTTATTAAGTACACATTGGCATTATTAGTGGGTTAATCAGAAGATCCTAAGAATGAGGGCATCCATGGATCCATTTGGAAGTACATCCATGTACTTCCAAAGGCCATGGATGCCCTCATGGAAAAAAGAACCAGCTTTTTTTTGGAAGCGGCTTCCAACCTGCGTGCCTTTCAATAGATCAATTTTGCGATTTTCTTCATAACTGAGGTCGGTCCGCTTCCAACGAAATGTATACGTATCAACGAATTTCCCATCCTATACCCTTTCATCGTCGGCAATGGCGATCAATAATTAATTACATGGTTTTGATCCGTGCCAAAAGTTATTCGGTGAGGAGGATGGAATAGAGGGAACACGGTTCGCAAACTTCTGAACTCAAAGGTGAAGATGTTGCCTGGTCACAACAAGCACGCAAATATGGAATTGGATTTTACATCCACGGACGAGGGACCGCCTCGCCGCAGAGCCCACATCGTCTAACTAATTTGAGGGGAGCACACTGAGGAGCATTTATAACTTCCACGCCTCCTCCCATCTTAGCGATCCACTGGCGGCGTGATTAGTTTGTTTGAGCGGCCGCCCATTTGGTCTAAAACCAGAAGCGTGGAGCTTGCGGCCTTTCCTAATACTCACTCCGGTCTTGGTATACTTTGCGCAATCTTATTTTCATTGGCCAAATCTAATAGAGTAACTTATTAGCCATTAGCTATTCCATCAATTTATTCTTTCGTTTTAACGTTAATATCATTATTGTGGAAGTATTTTTAACGTTGATATTACTTTACTGTAATTATTTTGAATCATTTATTTGGAATTATGTCATTTTAAATACCCTAAAAGGCACGGAAAAAATTACAGAGAGTTCATTTTAAATGCAAGCTCCCCCATCCTAAATTGAGAATTTTATCACCAATGTTCTAACCTTGTATCGCCAAGTTGTATTAACTGTGATACGTATCTAAGTAGAAAGATCCACCTTACATTACCCTTAGAATAGTAGAATATGCCAATGAGAATTTTATCCCAATCCAACAATTTATTTGAGAATAATGAATATACTGCGAAAATGGAAGTTGAGTTCTGTAACAATGAGCCAATTTTCGCTAATAACCCTTCTATAACTTCAACAGATATTAAACTATAATAAATTAGACTCATTGATTATGCATATCATTTTAATGATTTCTGAATGTTTTTAGAATACCTGATAATTTAATTTAGCGGCTACTTTAGCAATATTAAAGCATTACACATTCAATTAAAAGAATGTCTTGAGAAAATCAAACTTTATTCCATAATAGACAAAATAAAACTATTTATGTTATTGTTTCAGCACCAATCGATAAAAATAATATCGGAGACGGAGAAGTCTGGTCATTATTTCTTTCCTCCTAACTACAGCAGCAATAAAATGGACACATGGATGAAGGAATACGAAAGGAAAGATGATGTCAAAATGTGGTATGACCTTTAAATGATTTTAGCATTAACGCAACGGGATTCAGCGTCTTCAACAAATTTCGCAGCTTTGCAAAGTCATTAGGTTTAAAGGAATAATCAATAGCATGTACTGAACCATTGGTCTTATGAGTCATAATTTCTCCTCATAGTAAAATATATGACTAATAAAAAGACAGAAACGGAGGTGCTAAGGTAATCACTGCGAGAGTAGATAGTCCTTCCGAGTTTCAAGTATCCTGAGTCGTGCCGAGGAAAATTTTTCTTGCCACATAAATAGAAAAATAATATCAAAATGTAAGACTTTACAGCCAACAGAGACCGAAACTTTTCGGGGATTACGCATCGATCCAACTTTGAGAGCAGGGTGTTCCTCAGCGATTAATATTTTCCCTTCTCTCGCCGTAACCCCTGGACTCATCAGCCAAAGAATCCCTTCGCTCCTCCCTTTCCCCCCTCCCAACCCGCCGCCCCCGCCCCATCGCCACACATTCCCGCCCACAAACTCCTATCCCCATCTGCTTCAAAGCAAGGGGAAAGAAATATTTTCATAATGCCTCGAAACATCTTCCTCTTTTTCCAAATACAATTTAATGTTTACAGGTATGCCGTAAAAACCTGCATGCAAGGCTAACATAATTAAACTTGGCAATTTGGGATATTATATTCCCAGATGGCTTAGATAAAATTGAGAAAGTACTGCGCTCATATTTTATTTTTAAGAGTTGGACTAAATACATATTTGTTTCGAGTGTCCCAAATTGTGTTGGTACAACGAGAACAGAACTCCGGTTCATACAGGATATTACCTCTAATTTTGTCAAAATTAAACATAGAATTACACACTTTAAGTTCACTCTTCATATTTTTTTTACTTTGGCATAATTTAAGAAAATCCAATACTTTACAAATGGTTGCGTGTGATGAGTAAAATTATAAAAAGATGCTTTGACTATTTTAATAAATCGAATCTTTTAATATTTTGATGCCCGTCTAAATCGTATTTGCAGTCCGTCAAAATTCTATTTGCACTATGGACTGCATTTGAGTTAATTTCAGTTGTGATAGAGGATGAAATACAAGAGCAAACTTTCAATTATGTGTTTGTACATAATATCTCTTGTAAGTCTATGCCCCCAAATTTCTGGCCACTGTTAAGTCCGATTCATAATTGAGCTCAAGGCGTCTCCACAGTCGTTAACCTTCCGAATCCAAAACTCTTCTCTCCTCACGTGACGCCCTCATTCGTTTATTTCCAGTCTTATAGGAGATTCTCCCTCCATATTGAAAAGCTTTATTTCAAATTGCGATATAATTGGTTCTTGTCTTCTTGCTTTACTTTGACGCTTCAATGCATTCTCCATTCCTCTTATTTCCACGTAAAGAATCTTACTTGTTCATCTGTGTTTTCCAATGTATCTCATTCTTTCCTATTTATAAATAAAGAAGTAGCAATAGAAGAAGGAGCAACTATAATTATATAGTTGCAATATATAGTATATAATAATAGTCTATATAGTATATAGTATATAATCATTATATAGTATATAATAATAAATAATTGCAGAAATACTACCAAAATTGGATTAATACTGAAAACCCCATGGCGATGTAAAAGTTATTAATAAGACCCGAACATCTGAAACGATTCATTTTTACCATTTGCAGCGGCATGCTGGAATTAGTAGATGGACTGAATAAAAGATTCCAATGGTTTATTTTCTCCAGGGACTTGATCAAAATACATCAAATTATTCACAAAATTGGGACCTAAATCGGTAAAATTGGTAATTGATGAAAACAAATCCTAATCAGATCAGAGTTGTAACTCCATACTGTCGACAGCAGTGCCCAATTTAAAGATATGGTATAGAGAATCGAATCACAACTGTTCATCTATGCTCTGAATGCTTTCAAGAGTTACCACGTATATGTGTACTGACAATTTTCGGATCAAAAATGATCATCTATGCTCTGAATGCTTGCAGGAGCTCCCACGTATTTGTGCACTAGCAATTTAATGAACGCGAAACGAAAGAAAAACAACACTGGAGAAAGAGAAACACAACAGCAATTCGCAAACGGAAATCGGACTTGACGGCGTAGGACTCCTCGGCGCCCGCAAACTTTCATTAATTACGAATTTCGCAGACCCTTTTCCCTTCACCCATTCCCCCTTCCTCTGTCCCAGGGCTCATATTCTCCATCGGGGACCTGCAACATGGGTCGATCCGGGCTTCTGGGGAACGAAAGGGAAAGGGAGGGATACTGCTCCGAGTTCATGAAATTTATAGTTGGGAATAACTCAAGTGATGAGGAAAATATCGGGCAAGGAGCGGCCGCCATCTACTAATGCACTCCGTTCCTGCGATGGGAAAAAATTACGAGCATGAATTATTACCCAATCATTCACGAATAAAAGGGCTTCTCCTCACCGGCTCTAAAGATAGTCGGAAAGTGTGCAGAAACTCGTCTTGTATAACGCTGAAGGGATACACTTTTTACGCGTAATTCTTTTTTTTAATGTTTAATCTTTCAGAAACGAAAATTCTGTGCAGGAAGTACGAGCTCACCAAACTTATTAAAGAAGGAAATTCGTTTTTTGTCCCACGCTTAGGGCATAAAGAAATAGAAGATGGTTGGTTATTATTGCTTTTCGAAGAATGTGATGCCTCAGATTTATTTTTAATTACCTGTTCCCGCATGTTGTCCAAAAAGTGAAAACAAACATACAATTTCACATAATTGGTAAATGCGGAGGACCCACTCTATTTTACATTATCTGATGGACTGAATGATACTTCAAGTGAGGAAACTGCATTTTTAACCCTGGATGGGGTCTTCAATTCATCAGGAATAATGCCATGTCTCATTCAACGTTTAAGTTATAGAGGAAGAAAATGATCAAATATTTTACATCTTTGTGCTATCGCACAAAAAACTGGGTATTTCGGTTCAACGGTCTAAAATCAACGACTTTGAGGTGTAATAATTTGTGAGTGTAATGATTTACGAATTATCACGGCCACGTTCTACTCCTACGCATCGGTGAGTGCACGGTTGTGTTCGTATTGGTATATATATATATATATATATATATATATATATATATATATATATATATATATATATATATATATATATATATACACACACACACATGTACACATATATTACTTTTATGAAAGTCTCACAGACGTGAATAATAATGTATATGAAATTGGTACTAGTAGACGAAGACAAAAACCCAGAAACAAAAAAAAAGAAAAGAAACTCACAAGGTTTCAAATTTTCGGTGGTCCATGCCACCATGACTCTCTTAAGGAAGAGAACGACTGAACTCAGTCCTCAGTCAGTTTCTGTGTTTTTGTCTTTATCCATTGGTGCTGACTTCATATACATTATGTATATGTATATATACATTATATATATATATATACATTATATATATATCTATATTCAGACAAATATACTTCAGACATCATGCATATTTACCCATATTCACGCATGGTAACTGCACCTTTATCTGTTTTGCACATAGAAATTTGTGACTTTCTTGTGTAACATATATCAGTATCCCTCAACGGATGATTATTTCTGTTGTGAAAAGTTACATTATTTTTATCGAGGTCTCAATAATTTTCTCATCTCGAGGTCATTACTCTCTGATTCTTAAACATTTTTCTTTAAATCCTTTCCAGGTGTCACCTGCTACACGTGTGTCAACGTTTCAGACAACCTGGTCTGCAATCGCTTCGCCATCGATCGCCCTTGCCCGAGAGGTGGGTGGTCATGTTTCACTTCCTTCCTGTTACCCAAAGTTTTACTGATCTTTTCTACCTTTCTGCTCGCCAAGGACATCAGTTTCTCTACCATATCCACCCTCCCTTGTTCGTGCTTATCAAATGAAAGTTTTTTGACACCGCTGGTTGCACGTACTCTTTATGTCACCTATGGACAAGAGTGTTTGTTGAACGCCATAAGAAATAAAACTGACAGGGCCAGGTCACATTTCTCCACACTGTAAGGTTCGGCCTAATAAGAGGGAAATAAAGGAATGATATCGAAGTCATCCCCCTTTACCCATTTTCCTTCAAGACTTAGTGTTTTGGAACTCGATTCTCTTCCTATGCCAAAAATTCGACGATCACCCTATTAAAGGGAATCAACGCCGACTCATGATCATGAACGGCGGCAGTTACGTCCCTACTGTGTCCTCAGGGAAGATAATTAAATGTTAGAACAAAATATGCAAGCTATCCACAAAAAAAAACTAACTATTAATAAATAATTCGTGCCATATACAGTAAATATCAAATAGGATCAAAAATATCAATCCCTTATTGATAAAACCGATCTCACAAAATTATCCCCATTTACGTGTAAATGAGACGAATAAATGAATTATTTAAGGAAATTTGTTTCGGTTTTAATGAAATTAGTTATTATAGATTTTAGATATTGTTGAAGTGGCGCTTTAGCCACACATTGGAAAAACGAAAAACCGTAACTTCCGGTGGTTCGATTCAAGTAAAAAAATCAGTGCATCTACTCTGAGTATATATAAGTGTGTTTCGTTCACAGAACGTAGGTTTTATTGAGTTTCTGTGTCCGCAAATCAAATACAGGCAGTCTGGGAGCGGTGATAACCGTGCTCAAGGAACCTAAAACTCTGTATTTTTGTTAAGCTTCAACGATATTACAGCGGAATATTTCTTACTAAAAAGTAATATACTCTTGTTAGAGTAAAAACTCGCTAA
Organism: Hetaerina titia; assembly: GCA_037158775.1. Classification (NCBI taxonomy): domain Eukaryota; kingdom Metazoa; phylum Arthropoda; class Insecta; order Odonata; family Calopterygidae; genus Hetaerina; species Hetaerina titia. The sequence continues at coordinate 96,809,938 of CM073773.1, read as the reverse complement.
ACAATAGTGAAGATACGGTCACACCTCTATGAGACAACCCGTACGATGAAACATACCAACGTGCGGTGTCCAATATCCTAAGCTTGGACTAGGAGTAAGCCATGGGAATCAGAGTTTCACATCCAAATTATTCTGGAGAATTTAAAAAAAAAATACCTGTACATATTCAAAACATTAAATTGGTGATTACGATTCACTTGCGTTTATTCTTTACGTGCTTTATTGAAGATATAGAGACCCGAACGTTTTATTAAAAACTCTGAGGATATTCAAAGTCTGTCCCAAAAGTAGTAGGATTGAGTCAATTTAAACATTCATTGCCAGAATTGATACATTCACTCAAACGTCTTCGAAGTAGCACCCTTGTGCGTCCACACACCGCTGCTAGCGGGTTTTCCGCGCATCGTACGTATTCTGAAAGGCGGTGCCTGGAATGCTAGTAAGCTCCCTCGTCACAGTCTGTTGTCAACGCTTCCAGCGAGCCGCGGTGATATCATTCCGCTTGTATATGAGGCAAGAGAAGAAAAAGAAGTCTGGTTGGGCATCATTCAATAAATTTGAATCCTCACTTACGAGTACGTGGTCGAGAAGGTCTTGACAGGTCCGCGGAGATTTTCCTTTAGTTCGTCCGAGAGCACTCGCGGCACCAACTTCGCACAAACCTTTCTCATGCCCAAGTTTTCGCTCACAAGTCGATACACATCACTTGTACGGATGCCAAGGATATCAGAAACTATACGAACACGAATCAGTGATCACTGTCCAACAAAACTATCACTCTTCCAAGACTTACGTCACTTTTTCAAGTCGAATGTCGTCCTGAGCAATCAGCGTCTTCTCTCTCCTCCGGAAACAACTTGTGCCACTCAAAAACACCCGATCTACCCATCAATTTATCACCATAAACTGCCATGAGCATGCCTTGAGTGTCTTTGCCAGTTTTATATAGTTTCATGCAACATTTGATGGGCAGCGCTGTTTCAATAACAGTTTCATGACGGGCGCAACGAGGTCACGTTATAGAGGTTACGCTAACGTATATTCCGCAAAGGCTGGGAGTCAACTGCCACCGGTCTCCAGTTTTTCCTGAGACTCCTCTCCCTTGTACTCAGCCGGAGAAACCATCGCTCAACCCTCCGTCTATCCGGGAAAAAATAAGTCATACTACTACCTTGATCAAAAAGTTCCCGGAATTTATTCAGAAAATTAAAAATACAAGTTTATTCATCTAAATCTATATTGTCCCCTTCAAAGTAATCCCCATCGACTGCAACACACTTATGCCAGCGCTTGATCCAATCCTCGAAACATTTTTTATATTCGGTTTTCGGTATGTCCATCCTTCCTGCGATTTTTCCATTACTTCCTCTCGGCTGCTAAAACGCGTTCCCCGTAATGGTTTTTTAACTCGATTGAACAGAAAGAAGTCACAGGGAGCCAAATCAGGTGAATTCGGTGGCTGTTGGATGGTATTTGTTGCATTTTTCGTCGAAAAATTACGAATAATGATAGCACTGTGCGACGATTTCTGGTCTCTTTCGGCGAATTGCTTCACGCAAACGTCTCATAACGCCCAAATAATACTCTTTGTTTACTGTCTGGCCTTCTGGCGAAAATTCATGATGCACTACACCGTTGTAATCCATGAAAACCGTCAGCATTGCCTTCTTTTTTGACTGAAAACGACGTGGTTTTTTTGGTCTCGGCTCATTTGGTGAACGCCATTCACTTGCCTGATGTCTGGATTGCGAGTCGTACTCATAAACCCACGTCTCGTCTCCAGTAATGATCCTTTTGATGAACGTGGGATCGGATTCAGCCTCGCAAATCATGTCTTTTGCGACGTCAACACGGTCTCTTTTTTGCATGAAATTGAGGTCTTTTGGCACCAACTTTGCTGCTACACGACGGAAACCCAAATCATTAACCACAATGTCTTGGGCGGATCCATAGGCAATGTTCAAGTCCTCCGCTATTTCTCTGATGGTTAATTTGCGGTTATTGACCAACATTTCTTTTACTTTATCAATTTTTTCACCGACTTTCGATGTCGATGGTCTGCCACTGCGTTCATCATCTTCGATTGACTCACGACCACTTCTGAACCGCTCGTGCCACTGGTAAACGACCGTTTTTTTTAGAGAATCGTTGCCGAAACACTTTTCCAACATTTCCAACGTCCGTGCGCCACTAAATCCGTTTTTTACGCAAAATTTAATACAAGTTCGTTGTTGCAAATTTAAATCCATTTCTGCAATTGTAAAAAATCGCCAACACACACAGAGATAGATGTACTCTTGGCTACGTAACTTTTGCAAATGTCAAGTTATGACACTAAGATTTAAAGGGAATATCAACAACAGATGTACCAATTTAACAAAAAAAAACAGAACTCAAATCGGAACGATGGGAGCGCCACACGGTGGTTATTCCGGGAACTTTTTGTTCAAGGTAGTATATTTGAGACAGACATTGTAGATGCATATGATGACAAGTCTCAGTGTAAAAGAGTGCTATAAAAAGAAAAACTGCACTTGAATAGGGAAAGAACGTTCGTATGAATGAGATGGCTTTCTTTTCTTAGTAAATATACGATAGAACTTTAACATGACCACTTCCAGTTAGTTGTTACTGTTAGCCATGCATTATATCGAAATTAATAGGTGTTTTACTTGGGTAACCATCGCATGATATTCCTCCTGTACCTATGTTTTAAGTTTTTATTCGATTTTTTTGCTTGCCCTTCCTAATAATACCCTATCCCTTCCTTGTAATCGCTTGATATTGAGTTCTCTGGGCGCTGTGAGTTCTACCGTGTTTTCCGATGACCCATCTCGAAATCCTCCATCCCTTCCGCTAACTCCGTTTTAATTGCCTTTCCTCCGTTAACTCCGCTCTCCATCACAGACGAGGTCTTTCCACCCTGTTCCCCTCACACCCTTCCTCAATCTCATTGGATTCCTCCCCACACATCACCCTCGCCTCCAGCACATTCATTCCCACCCCTTCTCGCCCTTCTTCGCACAACTGCGAGATATTTCGATGTATCGATTGAAAGTGAGGATATTCTGTTCATATCAGTATTCTATATCAAACCACCGAACATGTGGCTGTGTTACATTCATCATTATATGATATGGGTTATTATGCGATAAGTAATACCATAAGCAACTCGATACGACGCAACAATTTGAAATACGATGTGGTACGAAATGTAATACGTTTGTAAATTCAAGTTCTTGCGAAAATATGTGACATAATGTGATATACCTTCGCAAATACATCGTCAAGTTGATCGGCGTATAGTGACATAAAGATGAAATACAACTTGCTTAGCAAAGTGATATTTAAATGCGAACATTGAATAGCCCTACTCCTTTGACCGTTCTTACCCAGCTCTCCGCTTCCTTCGTCCCTCGCAGACCTTTATTCCCGTTCCTTTCGTTCCGCTCTCCCTTTCACAAAGACCTTGACTATCCTTCAGCCTTAGACACTCCGGAGTGTGTCAAGACCACGCGCGCCCTCCTCCCATTAACTGCCGATATGGCAGAGCAAAAATTGGACCTCTCCCTGTTTCGTGCGTTTCACGTCCGACTCCATCTGTTCAAATCGAAGGGCTCATTCAAAGGAACTCCCCGGGTCCTTCCTCTACTCATAAATAACTCTGACTTCGCTGAAATGTCTGAATTCTCCTCGAAGTATAAAATATCTAATGCTCTCTGACCTTTAATGAAGAGTTATCTGAGTACATTTGCTGCTCATCTATGACCGCTTCCAAAAAGTAGCTCACTTCTTATTGATTAAATTCTGAAATTTGTGCTTATTATAATCATAAATATATTCTAGAAATTTCTAAAGCGATGTAATTATTATAGTAATGAGAAGAATTTGGTGTGAGGATTAGGCATTTGGGATTAGAAGAGAGCAAGCATTTAAATTTCAGTTTTCAGACATCTAAAAAAAAGGCATGCCGTTTTCTCATTCGATTAGAAAGAATGAGAGAGAAAAAAGGCTAATATTATTTTTCCGCAAACCAGATTTCGATTCTTTTAATTCAGGTTAAATAAAATCGAGGTGTGCTAAATCGATAACGAAACTTGGAGCCATTTGGAAAGTTTCATTCATTCGTCTAAACCAATGCTATCGAAGCAGTCTCTTCGAATCTTCTAATTCAGCATTTTCTAATCCTAGAAACACTTACGGAACTCGATCTTTGGTATTGCTGTTAGTTCTCTCAGCGATACGTTTTGAATTTCATCTATGATTTTAAAACGACGACCCTTCAGAGTCACCCTTTATTATTGGTAATAGTAAAAAATCACACGGGGTCATATCTGGCAAATATCGAGACTAGAATCATTACAGTGATCTGTTTAGCCAAATATTTACGCTAACAATCAGTGAGCAGCTGAACTATCGTGGAGGTAAAGCCCATGGAATTTTTTTACCACAACTACGCACGTTTTTTTGTATTGCTTCACTTGTAAGTTTCGTATGTTCAAACTGTAAGTGGTACTCTTTATTGAACCTTTGACTTTGTGGCAAGTACTCAAGGTGTATTATGCGAGATCACATAATGCCTGTTTCTTCTTTAAACACCTCTTACAATCGATACGGCAGAAATAAGCATAATGAGGAATAGGAACAAACATAAAGGACGAACACAAGTGAATCGAGCAGATAACATGTGCGAAAATATTTCTGCACCGGGACTTGAACACCGGATCTTTCCACTTGCCGAGCGGATGCTCTAACCACTTAAGCTATCGAGGAAACTTATTTCACCTTCTCTGTTTTACGTCATTTTTAATTTGTTCTATGTACAATTCTCTTGTTCTTCCTCGTAAAATCTTCCCTTATATTATATCACTATATATATGTAAATCTACGTCATTACAATAAAATATTAATGGCCTCAAAAATGGTAAATTGAGTCCTTCGGTAAAATGGATAGTTTCCACAAAGTTAACCTTGCAACCATTTATAAAACATTCTACATGCATGCATGTCAAAAATTAATGAACGGAATAACAGTGAAGTTTTATTTGCTTTACGTTCGAGGAAAATTATTATTAAATTACCAGCATTTCAAATTACGCAAAAGATGTCACCTTTTCTTTATGGCTATAAAATTTTTATCGTGAAAATGGAGCATCTGCGTCAAAGGAAAAATCAATCAACTATTTAATTGGATCCTTTAGAATATTTCGAATTAATTTTTTTGCGAATTATCTAATGGAATCCATTACCTATTTCAATTTAATTCTTGTTATCAAGCGGTCAGAGTTCAAAATTATGAGCAGGATTCGAGGATCAAAAGAAAAAAATTAAATTTCAGCTATCTTCCCTCATATTTTCATCTATTATTTATGAAACAGACATTGGGTCATTTTAATTTTTCACGGCAGAAGTTAATTGTGAATTTCAAAACATTAGGAACAAAATTATAAACCTAAACATATAAGCTTTCCACATAATCTGTGTGATTTCTATAAATAGGAAAAACCAATTGCTATATGCATAAATTTTTCCAAAACAAAAATTTATAGAAAAATATTTCATAAAACTTTCTTAAATATTAGTGTCCTTTTATTTATTTTCTATTTATATTTTTGTGTTCTCATGTGGCATCCAAGTGTTATATTGCTCACGTGAGTGCTTCTACATCATCTATACACACACACACACACACACACACACACACACACACACACACATATATATATATATATATATATATATATATATATATATATATATATATATATATATATATATATATATATATATATATATAAACTCCTGGCAACTGTGGGACTCGGCCCAAGGGGCCGTGTGTCGTGCCCGGCAGCGGGGGAGGCAAGGCTTCTGCGGTCGTCATCCCACGAAATCCTTGCGGGGGAGAAATAAAAGCAGCAGGTCAGAAGACGCAGAAGAAGACGAAAGTAGTTAGAATAGGAACATGGAACGTCAGGACAATGTTGAGGACAGGAAAATTAGAAAATATTAAGCGAGAGATGGAAAGAGGTAATATAGATGTTTTAGGTCTCTGAGAGGTGAGATGGAAGGATAGCAGGGATTACTGGAGTGACAATTATAGAGTGATATACAGCGGCGGGGAGGACAGCCAACGTGGGGTTGTCGTTATATTAAATAAAGGGGTAGGAAGAAGCGAAGTCAGCATAGAGCAAGCGACAGATAGAATTTTACTCGTAGAGATTAAAGCAGAGCCGACGAACTTGGTCATTGTTCAGGTATACATGCCACCGAGCAACCACAAGGAGGAAGAAGTCGATAGGATGTACGATGAGTTAGAGGATATAATCGCGTGTGTTCCTGCAGGAAAACATTTGATAGTGATGGGGGATTGGAATGCGACGGTAGGCGAAGGAAGAGAGGGTGGTGAGGTGGGGGCCTATGGGTTAGGCACGAGGAATGAACGCGGGGAGAAAGCGATTGAATTCTGCAGGAGACAGGGGTTAGTCATCACTAACACATGGTTTAGACACCACAAAAGGCGTAGGTATACATGGAAAATGCCAGGTGACTCAGAAAGGTATCAGTTAGATTATATTATGGTTAGGCACAGGTTTAGGAACAGTGTGATAAATTCGCACAGTTTCCCAGGAGCGGATGCGGACTCAGACCACAATTTAGTTGTTATGAAATGTAACGTCCGTTTCAAGAAGATAAGGCAAGGGCGGAGGGTTAGGAAATGGAACGTAGAAGCATTAAATGGATTAACGAGGAAGGAGTATCAGCAGGCTGTAGAGAAAATAATGGACGACGGTAAAGAACAGAGTACAATCGAAGAAAAATGGGAATGTATCAAGCAAGGGATATCGGAAGCAGCAAAAGACACTATAGGAACCATTAACGGGAAAAGAATAAGGAAACCATGGGTCACGGATGAGATGATTGCAAAGATGGATGAGAGAAGAAGATGGAAAAATGTAAACACAGAGTTAGGCAAAATGAAGTACAAAGAGTTAAACAATAAATTGAGAAGGGCCACAAATAAAGCAAAAGAAGAATGGTGGAAAACGCAATGCGAGGATGTGGAAAGTTTACAGGAGAAGGGTGAAATTGGTGCTTTATACAGCAAGGTTAAGTTATTATCGGGAAGTAAGAAGGCAAGATCTGTGCTAACAGTGAAAGATAAGTGTCGTAAGATAATAGTTGAACCAGGAAAAATCCAAGAGAGATGGAAGGAATATATAGAAACACTGTATGGTAAAGAACTTAGGCCGACAAGGTTAGACATAGAAAAGGAACATGACGTAGAAGAAAATAGCTTAGGTCCAGGCATACTCGACGATGAAATAGAAAGGGAATTAAAGGAGGTGAAAGCAAATAAGGCCGTGGGGGTGGACAACATACCCGTAGAACTGTTGAAATGTTTAGGAAAAGGTGGGAAGAAGGCCCTTTATGGACTGATTCGTAGTATCTATGAAGAAGGAATCTGGCCGGAAGTTTTTGTGAGATCGGTGTTAGCTCCTATTCCAAAAAAGGCAAAGGCTTCGTCATGTGAGGATTACAGAACAATAAGTTTAATATCCCACGCAGCTAAAGTTATTCTCAGGATCATCAACAAAAGGATAGAAAGTAAAGCAAATGATTACTTAGGGGATGATCAGTTTGGGTTCAGGAAAGGAAGAGGTACGCGTGATGCCATTGCAGTAATGAGATCACTAGTCCGGAGGAATATAGAATACAATCAGGACGTTTTTGCCTGTTTTGTGGATTTCGAAAAGGCGTTTGATAGAATGAATTTGGAAAAATTAATGCGTGTATTGCAGAAATTAGGAATGGATTGGAGGGACAGGAGACTGATCCGCAACCTGTACATGTCTCAGACTGCTCAGGTGCGAGTGGGGAACGGAGAGTCCGGATGGGCAGTGTTAGGAAGAGGTGTAAGGCAGGGTTGCCCATTGTCACCGGTACTTTTCAACGTATATGTGGAGGAAATGATTAAAGAGGCATGGGAAGAACTGGAGGTAGGAATGAAAGTCGGAGGGGAATTCGTAAAATCGGTTAGGTTTGCTGATGACCAAGCATTAGTTGCTCAGTCAGCCAAGGGGTTGCAAGCATTGCTGTGTGAATTGGAGGTTCAGTGCGATAAATATGGGATGAGAATCAATATTAATAAAACAAAGGTTATGCGATTTTCCAGAAAGAGAAAGGCTAAGCTAAATATTAAAAAAGGCGGGGAAAAATAGAGCAGGTAGAGCAGTTTACATATCTCGGAAGTGTTTTGGACCAATACGGTCAAAGTGGTAGGGACGTAAGGAGAAGAATTGCGCTAGGCAAGGAGGCTTTCTCAAGGAGGAGGGAGTTGATGACGGGGACGTTGAGTAGGGATGTTAAGACAAGACTCGTAAAAACTCTGATATGGAGCGTAGCTATGTAAGGCGCGGAAACGTGGTCACTGAAGCAGGAGGATAGACGTAGATTGGAGGATTTTGAAATGTGGGTGTGGAGAAGAATGGAGAAGGTTAAATGGACCGAAAGGAAGACAAATGAGGAAGTACTAGAGATGGTGGGTGAGGAGAGGGGTTTGTTGAGAGAAATCCTATGGATGCAGGAAAAATGGATGAAAGGCGTATTGAGCGGTAGTGGAATGTTGAAGAGGGTAATAGAGGGGAGAATGTTGGGCAAGCGAGGTAAGGGCAGGAACAGGATAGGGATGTTGGACGGGATGAAGGGAGGAAGGAAGTACACAGAGATGAAGAGGGACCTGATATAGATTAGTTTGCTAGGTGGGGAGTCACAAAATGCTTATTTGATAGTTGTGTCCATCCAAAAACCTACCTTAACCGGTAGATTACCTAATAATAATAATAATGTCTATTTTGTGGTAATTTAGTTTGATATTACATTATTCTTCCTATGGTAGTGTTATTTAATCAGTAATAGAACACCTTTCGTTTACCTAATAATAATATATATAAACACACAGACACAGAACATTAAAAACATAGAGACACAAAGAAAGTACACTCACAGTACTTAGTTTACGACCGTCGTCATCAGATTCTGGATTGAGAAATTTTCATTGCTCTCGCCAGCACAGCTCCAAATGTTACCAGAACTCCCAAGCTCTTTCACTACGTCAAGGTTGCAGTCCATGAGAAAGGACAATAATTCCTATTTGAATTTCATTCATTATTTATTTTTCTAAGCTTTTTTAATGTTTGAACGTGTTGCTTTGGATAATAATCAACAGTTTTTTCTATATTTTCACTTATTTCCCGTTATATCGGAATAATTTTTACTAGTTTTAAAATGTTTTATAACAGCGTGAGAGAAATTACTCACTGGGAAATGATTTTGGGAGCGCCCTATTCGATAAAATTAAAGCCCGCTAAAAAAAACTCTCGCTACTTCTCCTTGGGTACGAGCCACTCTCGAGTTATCCGAAGAGCAGACCAGAAGTTGCGGAGACGAGATCCAAGACACCGGGGTTCCTACACCGAATTTGCATCTCTTCGTCCGAAAAGTAACGCCTCCCTCTGCCGCACCCTCCTTCCTTCCCTCCCTCTTTCTCTCTCTCTCGCACACCCCTCGCCACCCTCTCGGGACGAAGGGAAGGTTTCTTCTTGTATGCCAAGTTCGCCCGCCTCGTACGTTTTGCTGTTCAGAAGCGGGAAGCCCTCAGGATATGGCGTGGTGGGAGGGAATGCTGTTGAACCCCTTCAGAAGCAGCCGAAAGAGGATTGTAATGAAAGGGCGCCCTCCCGTGTCCTGCCATCTGTCTCCCACTCCCCCGCCACTTCCCTCCCCCTCTCTCCTACCCATCACCCTCTCCCCCCCACACTCCGTCCTCCTCCCAGCCCTAACGCATATCCCTCCGCTTGGGGTGGTGACGCCATCGTGAGGAGGCAGAAACTCCCGGTGGATCACGTCGTGGGAGCATTTTGCAATGAGTCGAAAAAAAACGAGTGTCGGCAATTCGGAATTCCATAGTGCTCAACTGAGCGACCACAAGACAAACTTTGATGTGGCTAGCACATCTACATCTTTCGACTCGTATTAGCAAAAAGTAGAGTAGTATTCAATAATTAATGACAAATCCCTATATTTCTTAGGTCTCTTAAAAAACACTGGCGACTCTGCAAGATTAATAAATTAGGAAAGGCACGAAGGGGGCATTTACTTATATTAGTGCATGTATTTTGTTAACATCGTGCTTGATCCTTAAATACTAGATTAATTGTTTTAAACATTGTTCCGGATTATTCGAATATATCCTGTTGTTGAATAGCTATTTATATAAGTACCTTCTTTCGTGTGATTAACTTTGTTCGAGTGCATGAGCGAACTGATATGTGTAGAGGTGTGAATGAATATGCATGCATAGCTGTTGACCTAACACGCCCACCACACGCCCTTTCAGCGGCTTGCGGGGTATTAGGTAGATGTAGATGAGAGTTTCAGGTTTAGTGTAGGGTCACTTTGTGTCTTGAGTAGGGTAAGGAATATTTGGATGCAAAATTTGGGCGCATGCGAAAACTATCCCAAACGGCAGGCTTTCAAATGAATAAATGACCGCGAATATCTTTTTACATGCACGCTTTCATTTAGTCGTCATCCAATAATTAGTCGAAACGTTTTCAATTAACAACAAAATATACCTTTTCGAAAATTCGGAAGGTAGTTCGTTCCTTAAAAGTTGTACTTTCTCCTGTACAAGGAATGGATAATGTAATGGCAATTGAAAATTGTAAATCTATAGGGTGCGGGAACATAACTTTCTTTTTTGAAACACAAAATGCTTTCAAAATAGGAAGTTATGTTGCCACACCTTGTATGTTTAGCTATCTTTAATCGTATTTAATTAGTTTATCATGATATTTCTTGAGTAATTATTAGTGTACTTTTTATAATCATAACCTTGTTCGAGGGCTTTATAATTTGGCAGCATAAAAACTAAAATAAATTCTTTTTAACTTATTAATTTTGTGGTACTTTCACTTGAATTGTCCGTATTGAATCTTTATAACTAGAAGGTGATATTAACAAGCAGGTTTGAAATATTCGTCCGTCATTAGGTTCGTGGCCATTCACCACAGGAGCGGATGTGAGACGCAAAATTACAAAACTACAATTATACTGACGCGTCTCATCTACCCCCGGGTCCCTAAAATGCCTAACCAGCCATGTCACCGCCTCCAGCCCTTAATCAACCCTTTTCTGGACTCACACTATGAAGAAACTCAGGGCCACCGTGCCGCTCTAACATTGCCTTTTGTGAATCCATTAATTTAAAAGGGTAGCGTTTCCATTCTCCTCTCTCACACGTTACATTCATAACATATTCTCCAAGTCTCAACGGAGTCACGTGCCAGGAGCACCTAGTACACCCCGTGTTTATTATAAAAATGGTAAATTAATGGAACACGCACCAGTATGCAATCAGTTTTTCAAGTCTAGGGGAAATTCATCCCACGTTTTTTGTGATTGTATCCATTTGTGAGTTGTGCTGGTAGAAAAAAATTATCGTTTTAAGTCTCTCGTACCGAATTTCACCTCTCTTCATTGTTCATGCGGGTGGGTGGATAATCCAATGAAGTGATAGTCACTCAAATCACGAGTCACGAATAAATTCGAACCTCTCTCTGATTCTTACTTTCGTGTTGGGAGGGAATCGTATTTTTTAAAAATTATCTCGAAAAGCTTTAATTATTTTACTAAGACCTTTTTTCAAATTTATTGAATATTCTTTCAGATTTTTCTAATTTACTTATTACCTGTATTTTCGTTAATCCTTCACTTTAAATCAGATGGTACAGAGCCCCGGTATAAACAATGAAGAGAAACAAGGAATCCGTTTTTACTCAACTTATATCAAGGTTTTTACTTTTCTCTCTTTCATTTTGAAGAAAAATTATCTGTCAAATTTGAAAGAAGGATTAATTTTTCCGAGTATCAGATGAAAGTAGAGAAGAGGAGAGGCAATGCCAGATTGAGACATTACTCATGTTTGCTACCGATACATTAATGACGCAGCGATGAATCTTTAAGTAAAACAGGGTAGCATTTAATGAACCCAAAGAAAAGCAGCCTCCAGAATTTAGATGGCACAACTTATAAGCTCAGATTCTACATACTGTTCTTAGATAACTACCTGCTGCTGTAAAAACTACGGCCAGCGTGCTGAAGAATATTAAGTAAAGGACCCTAATGACTGAAATGATTTAAAATTTTCCATCGATTTCATCTGTCAGTACAAATTCGTGGTGTGTAAATATAAAGGTGCTGCTAAATTACTACATCAACAGTCGTGGATCAATACTGTGAGTTAATACGGCATAAAAATAGCCTCAATGAGGTCAGAAGTAACAAAATAGAGAGTTTGAAAAGTGCCACTTTTATTTAGCGAGAGTGCAAGATCTTATCTACGGTAACGAGGTCCATAAATAACCTGAAATTAGGCCAGCATGAATTTTCATTGGAGAAATATTTTGCAAGAATGGGTAAGGCAATTTATCGGAATACACCGACCTGCATAATATTTTAAATCCCAGAAATAAACATCATCATAGTAGTAATATTTCGTCCTACATCAGCAGCTCTTTTGGAAATGATGAGTGGATGGAATATATGAAGAATGCATGCATGTAAGTAGGAATGAATTATCGTAGGAGACATTTGAATACTGAGGCAATTCACTTAATGAACTATTTTTAAGACCTTGCAGCACGTAAGTGAATATCATTTCATAGTCTACATTCAATATCAATAGATTATTAACATTAAAAACATTTATGTGAGAAAATCAGAAAAGGACTAAAGTCCTTTTCTGCAAAGGGAGCATTTGCAAAGAAATAATTTCCACAAAATATTTCAAACTAACATTATACTCGTACTATACTCTTTAACTATATTAGGCTTTTTCCACATTAGCGTGAACTGAAACAAAACTCTATCAAACCTACCTCTACGTATACATCTTCTACTTCCATAACCGTGTTTGCTGGTGCGATGTGGGAGTAAAAGCTTTGCATCGAAGATCACCTGAAAAAAAACACAACTAATGTAGAAACAACGTAGCAAATAAATAAATAAGAATATAAAGATACGTATTAAATTGAAGAGTTGAGGATATAAAGATAGATGAGATAATACAGATACATATCAAAAGAGTTTATATGAATTGGATAAAAATGTAACGAGTTAAAATTTTGTTAACAATGAAATCTAGCCGATTAAAAATTATCCTCATATGGTACAAGTACAAGCACCTATTCATATGGCCAATAAAAACGTAATAAAGAAGCGTCAATTAATTATAACACTTTTAGCCTACAATGATAAAAGGTACCTCTAATTAAGAGAAGAAATAGATGGAATAGCTTTCTACAGATTAATAGGAGGTTAACATTTTCTATTTATCAAGAATATGCTTACGCTAAGCGAACGACTGACTTTGTGTTTTTGACATGAAACATCCAAGTATTCAACATGGGACTTAAAACCATCCACCCACAGTTTATTTTTACCCATACGTACATCGGAAAAAAACGATAATCAGTCTCATTTTAAATAATACGTTTATGACATCCACAAAGAATACCAAAACACAATTTCCTTCCGCCTGCCATCAAAATCCTCAAGCAATAACCTTATTGATAATGTCAACCACATGAAAGACAGAATGGCAACTTTGCATTCCATATTACAAAGGAAAGTGAACGTAAACTTCATGAGAAATTTTCACAAACAGCCCACAAATATTAATTACGCAGCTTAATTAATGTGGTTTTCCGGGTGGTACAGTCGAAAAAACAGTCAATAAAAGACTTAGTTGGTTTCAATTTGAAGAAGGAATAAAAATATATAAAATTCCTTTTCAGTGGAGGCAAAGAATTACATAATAGCATCAATAACATCATTGCAATGGTCTACATAAGTAACAAGAACTTATAAAAAACAATTGGAAAAAAATCACAAAATCCAATTCAGAAATCTGAAAATTTCAACATACAGTATTTTTGGTGACAATATTGACCTCTTGCTGTTTGCCAGAAAAATATGACATATGGCAGAAAAACGTGAGATAGTACCGAACTTTACTGCGAGCTTTCCAACGGAGTAATGAAGGTGCAATATGCCATTGACAAATTGTCTTGTACCTACTTTTCGTGCTTAAGAAAAAACATTTTTATGCGTACATATTTGAATATCAAGGGGTCGAAAATTATGCTTATATAAACTTGTAAAAATTTTAATTTTTTTGTTTTATTGATGGAATTTCGGCTGTTTCTCCGTTAAGTAAACATTTTTTATGCTTTGTTAATATTGCTCCAATTTATTTCCATGAAACGATGTCAAGAAATATAGGACTACAAATAAACGTATTTCATTAGCTACCCAAAGTGAGAAGCATAAATTGTTGAGAAGAAATACAATCTTCACTCCACGATAGTTGCTAATAAACAAAGATTAATTCCAAATATCCTCAAAATAACACTCAAATCCTTTTTCGGGCCGTTATAAAGATACATTTGAAAACTACCTTTGATCAACAGTGATCAAAAGGCATTTTGTAAATTTGTGAGGCATACGTAGGTTTAAAAGTCCAGTCTGTAACAACTCGCACTCTCTCAAGATAGCCAAGTAATGGAAAAATCCGAGAATTAGTTGTTTTGCATTGATCAAAACTTTCACACTCGCGACAAAAAATGCATTCAATGACAGAAATGACTCGATTCCTTTACAATTACAATTACCTACAATGGACATGATATTCGAATCTCCTGGCGTTATCCCTACCCATTACCTCTTGATTCATCTGTCTACACCCGGTCTGATCTCTGAGACCAATCATACTTCAGCCGTTCATCTTCTATCCCTTCCCTCCTACAATTATCTAATAATCGAAACCATTGGTTGGAGTACTTTTTCTTCAAAATATATACATTCATTTTTCTTATCTGCCCGGTATCTGGTGAGTTCGGGATATACGAGTAATTTTACAGCATAATACTTAAGCACCATACAATCTCACACATGAATTTAAGTCGGGAATTTTTAGAATAGCGTTGTCGATTCAAATAGTAGTGCAAAAATTACACTGTCTGCTTTTGTCATGATAAATAGACATGAATGTGAAAATGATAATGAATATTCATAGTTGAACGCATCAACGTTTATGGCTCTGAAAGTTGGCTAGTCAAATAATAACAATGAATAATTGAGACTTAAGAAATGGTTTCTTTACGTAGATGGTGTTTAAAGCCAAAATCAGAATCTACTGCAAATGAAACAAGGCCAATTTTATGTAAAAACCATACAATTACTTGCATAGAAAAACCGAATAGAACCAATTTCAATGATTATTTGAGAAGGATGGACGATAAGAAATGCCCAAAAATATTTTAAGACTCTAGATAAAACTTATCGAAAGGAATGTAGTGAAGAAACAGAAAAAAAAAGATTCAGAAGAGTATGGAAGAAAGAGTTGTGACCGATTAAGCTGGAAGTAGAGAAGCGGAAAGCGACGAAAGTCATATGAGCCTCTTATCATCGTAAATCAACTCCTCAGCCCGTTGGCGGCGGGATAACGTCCTCGGCTGGTAACCCAGAAGCCACGGGTTCGAATCTGTCCTAGTTATATTTTCCGCTATTTGGGGCATGGTTATTTGTAATTGTTTCTATAGATACATTCTTAAACGTCCGATGTAAAGGCTAAATTGCTGTTTTCAGATTAATATGCAATACATAAATTAGTTCTTAATTAAGGCAAACGGTCATACTCGAAAATATTCCTTTAAACACTCATTACTGTTGACCATAGATTTTACGAGGGCAATACATCTCTTGGATATTCACTCAGTCTCCCAGGTTCTTCGGAAAACATTATTGAGAATTACAGGAATCCGAGCTACTCGCTGTCACTACCCACCGAAGGCATTCTGTCGAATTATATTTGTGTGCGTTTTTTTTAATTCTACACCAACCCTGTGTGGTTGTCGAATTTGTACAGCAGGCTGAGACTTGGAGTATGGATCACACATGCACTGGGTTAATTGACAATTTCTTGAGCATTCGATGAATGCATTAAAAATGTTTGCGTCATATGATAAATCAATATATCTACTTAATCTATATTAAAGTGCACATATCCTCGGATTTTCTCTGAATTAAATTTCATGGCATATATCGGCATAAAGCCGCGATGAGAAGGCTCTCTCGTATTGAACTTAGGCACCAAACTATTACTAATTACTCAGAATAACGATTGCGAACGTTCTCTTCACCTCTCCGTTATATTCTTCATTTAATGAAGGAGTACTCCGAACTAGATCATAAAATTGCATGAAGGCCAAGGGGCAAATGTGATTTTCATCGATTCAGCTCACAGAATAAGAGCAGCCCTTAGAGAATGATTTTTCATCCCTTCATCCGGTGGCCGAGCGGCATTTGACCTCGTGGGGCAATTAGCGAGAACTCTTAAATCCTGCTTGATTGGAGCGCTCGCACTTCTCCCTGACCCTGAACCCTTGCGCGTGACTCCTGGCATGATTCTCAGACATGAATTTAAGTTCACCCGTTTCTCAGACGGTAATGGGAAGGCAGCACATTATAAAACCCCTGCATTTGAAAATGAAGGATCTCTTATAATGGATAAAATATGGCAATAAAATTAAACGAAAACTAAAACCCAAGCTTACTTCTTTTAACAGGAGCATTTCTTTTTTTAGGAAAATGTTTTTATGACAATAGATCAAGTATAGTTGAGTCATTGACTTTGTACTTACTTCCATTTGCATAAAAACTTGGATAGGCAAAAAACAAACTTAACACCAGTACATCTGTACAATATGCTGTATAAAGAACTATGTAATCCCAGCTGCAAAAAACCGAACCGCATTATTCTTCCCAATACTTTTACTCTGTCAAGTGATAAACACTTGATCAAAGATCAGTTGTATTTTGAATTGAGTTTCTTTGCTCAAATATAGAGAACGCATAGAATTAATTTGTAGTTAAAATTATTATCTGTGACACATTTTTTTATTTAAAGGTTTTTGGGAGGTTTTTGCTCCACTCAAAATTAGCGCATGGTTACGCAGTAACTCATTTTTGATGAGGACCAATCTACCACGGGGTAAGTTGGAAAATTAGTTTCGGTACAACTCAACGTGAACGATGGCAGCTGCGGCTTGTCAAATTTACGCATTCAGTTTGGGGTTCCTTTCCCTATAAGTGCTATAAACCTCTGGAATCAGAAAAAACGTAGACTTAAATGGGATTTCCTATTTGTATAAAGCCGAAATTTGAACACACGGCTTCCGGCCGTTGCCAGCTCCAACAACTCATCTGATATTGCACGAAATTTTGGAGGGAATCACCATGAATCCGTTAGTATTTTCTATCGCGTACAGAGTAGCGACATCATTTGAAAATATTTTGCCCTTCGCACTTTATATCTAATCTGAGGCAGTACGTTTCTAAAGTTTATTTTTTTAAATGAGAATTTTTGAGGAGTGGGATTAGATAATAGTACGTTTATTCTTGAGACTTTTTAAAATAGAGGCATTACTCTTTCTCTGTTTTTTTATTTCATTAGTTGTTTCTTTTCAGTGTTTTATTCATGACAAATATGCACAAATGTGAAACTCAAAAGGAGAGTAATTTCTGTTTATATAATGATCAACTGAGTATTTAAAAAAATAATAAACAATATGTAAGTCACCTAAGTTAATAAAAATATTAAACATTTAATATATGAGGCATTTTTTATATTCTGCTAGAGGCTTTTTATCGATAAATGTAAAGCCCTCCTTCCTTTTTTTTGTATAATCTCCCATTTTAGTGTACCCGAAAACTTTTACTGTGTATAAAATTAACACTTATTTGGCACTAAGATTTTCGCCGGCATATATAGTATGAATTTGCACGTATTTTCAGAGATTTTTCGTGAATGATTTTTCCATTTTCCTAACATTTTAAAAAACCTTCTTCTACCTAATCTCTTACCCATCTCATCTTGTGCTCGTACCCTCTATTATACATTCGGAGTAGTCACGCAAATGTAGATTATCAGGTAGCAGAACTGAGAAGTCCCCATGTTTGAATTTCTAGGATTATGAATTTAGAAATATATTAACGATTTCGGAGTTCTTTATATATTCTTTTTTGCTTGAATTTCAAGTTACGTATTTGTTCGGAAGGTTATTCATTTTCATTAGTTTAGATAGTAACCTAATCCCTTTATATTTCCGTTTGGCGCCTCTTTTCACTCGTCCTAATTCATTTCCCTTCATCATCAACCCTCGCAAACTCCTTGCACCCCGCGGCATGTCCTCTCGGTTTCCAACTTCGCCCTCGGAGCACAGGAGTTCAAAATACGTAGAGAGAGCACTCACCGTAACCTCCGCGCAACTCAGTTTTTCTCACTTAGCGGTGCCCTTCGTTTCGTTACCATTTCCGTAGAAGGAAAAAAAAAACTGAAAAAATTCGAACAAGTCATATTTCATCCCTTCGCGCCTCCATTCCCCTCTCGATTGCTCCACCCCTTCCACCCGGATCCCCCCCTACCTCCATTCCCTCTTCCCATTTTCCCCCTTCTCTCCCGCCCCTAGCCCTCGCTCACACCTCCATTGTTCCCAAATGACGGGGGCGCGGTTAGAGGATGAGGAAGGGAGGGATGGCGGGAGCCAGCGAGCTAGCCATTATTCTCCCTTTCACTCAAAATTTTTTGTTTAACCTTTCATCCCATTATCTCCCTCGTCCGATCTAACTGAATTATCGGATGTTTAAGGAGTCCTCTCAAAGACGCCCTCCTCCCAAGAGAAATGGAGCTTGGTGCCGGCGCGGGAATTAATGCATCGAGCGCGTTGGCTCACAATAAAACACCTTGCCACGAGTTTTTAATCAAAACTGAATCATCTTATAATTATTGATTTAATTTCCTGAAATAAGGAAGGAAGGGAAGAGTAATAAATAGCTTCACGAGATATCTTCGAGAGGTAATTCATTTTACGCTCGAGCAAGCCAAGAGCAACAGCGCGATCGATTTTTTTAGCATTACGTCATAGCCACTTGGTCATGGAGTATCACCCTTCATTTAGTATAATATCTTTAAAATATTAGAAAGATATATTATATTTTGTGTCGGGAAAGCTGTGATTCATCTAGATAGTATTTTAATCCGAAGAGATTTCCAACTGCAGCTCTTTTCTGTCTAATATTAATTCATTGCACGGCCTAAATATCACTCAGCCTCTACGTACATGCTATTTACTCCTTGATCTTCCTCACAGTGAGTTCTATTCTACTCGACCGATCGATGAAGTTCTTATCCAATCCGTTTTCTGTGAGTAACCAATCCATCTGGCTTTTATTTTCTTTACCGTGCACACCATTGCCCTCCTCCTCCCCCTATTTTTCTACACACCTGTTCATTAATATTTTTTCTATGTTTTTTCTTCAAACTCTAACGCTATCAGGTTTTTAAGATATCCTCTTTCTCTGATCTGAATTTAAAATAACGCATATTTACGTACCCCAAACGAAAGTATTGATTCAATGATTCCTTGTTTCTACGATAATCTTCCTTAAACTCTGTATTTTGGAAATTCCACGGTGAGTGCCTTCTTATATTAGCTTATATCGGCTTGACAACCTTCCAGCTCCCCTGTCATCCAATGCTACGAAGTTTCCGAGGTATTTGAAAGATTCCAAATGTTCTCAGCACACTTCCCTTTAAGGACTACCTGTCACCACGTTCCCTTCACCGAATTCTAAAAGTTTTCTCTTTTACTCTTGATTTTTGCGTCAAATTTCATTGTAAAATCCCTGAAGTACTTGACCCATTGTGTTTACGTATGTCTTCAGGTGCTTCCAATTATTGATGCTATGCGAAATCCAAACAGAGCTTTCTAATTTCTTCCTTAGTTAAACTTAATTACGTAAATACGAATTTTTTTACTTTTTTTTGGAAATTTAAAATCAATAAAATGTTTAACGTTAAAAAAACTGACCCTTCGATTATTTTAACAAAAACAATCCAAACCAACAATTTCTCTGTCATTTGAAGAGATACATCATATATCTCAAAGGACGCACAATTTTCCTAATGACAAAAAAATATTGTAAAATTATCCATACTCTTAGATTGTTTACGATTTTCAATTGTTATGTGTTTTTGTTATTTTTTAGAACTAATCTGTAAAAGACCAGGTGTTGACCTTTTACAGTGTAAATTCAAAAGGACCACAGATTATTGTTACATGGCTTCTCTTTCTTAAACACACGTGAACGACCTAACGTCAAACGTTAGCAGTAACCTATGATTATAATCACGTATATAAACCTATGATTATTATCTACAGCTGACATCTTGTTTTACAGAGAAATAAGGACAACCGATTACTACTTTCTACTCTATAGCGATTAAGCATTAATTTTGAAATTTTGTAAAGAATGAGGATTAGAATAAAGCATTAGGAAATTTTACAACAATAAAGCTTTGGAATGAAGAAAATCGTGGGTTTAAACTAAGCAACTTAAAACAGGTAAAATACTTGAGTGTAACACACGCTTTCATGGGGTACAAAAACCAGAAGAATATGTCCCATAAGAATATTGCGAATGAACCTTACACAACCTAGGTTTACCTAGACCGGTTGTAAGAAAATGTAATGAAAAGATAAGAGATGGGTGTTACCCTACTTAATGTAGGCCACACTTAGAATTAACGAAATTTAATTCAAAGCTTCTAAATGTTCAGATCAAGTCCGCAAGATTTGTTATTAATTACTTCACAGTAATCACACTGAATTGGAGGTAGTTAAATTTAAACCATCAGACGCTACTGTGTTATAATTTCTAATTGAAGTGGAAGGGTATTCAGAGGTTATTGAAGGCTATACAATGGTAAATCTAAGTGCCAGTTTTTTCGTATTTAACGGGGGAGACAAAATGAAATAAAGTTTACGACCTAAAATAAATTGATATCGAGAAGTACCTGTTGCCTTGAGAATTATTTTAGATTCGCCAACTCTAATATTCTAAATGAAGGCATACATTTGAATTCTGATCAGCACTAATGTAATTAGTCATAGCAGTTCCATAATATTTTATATTTTCCTTCCAGACAACATTAACTGTCACATTATTGAAAGAAATAAATGCAATATTCAATATAATTGCGCGGAAATTTTAGATATTGATTTGAGGTTTGCACGCGAAGAATGCGAACAATGTACTTCGCCATAACATTTCCTGTGTGAATGCATTTATTTCCGAATTTAACCTCCTGACCCATACTTAATTTATCCTAATCTATACTATGGCTAATATTTTCGGAACCAGTTTCTGGATTGTCAATTTACACCCACAATTCTATTCAGAATGCAGCAGAAGGCAGAATTTTCAGAGGAATTCCGGCGCAGTGAGGTTCAAGGTCAATGGATGCCAGAAGGAAGGTGCACTGAGTGACTCTCTGGAGATCGTTTTAAGCCATGACACACAACTTGACGACTAACCCGTGAAAACCCTTTCTCTGAAGAGTAATTCATCATAACAAGACACGATATATCCCGAAAAACCTTTACAGCAACAATATTCAATCACTCAATTGCTAACAAGCGGTCTTTACACTTTATCTTCCATTTATTTTATCGTAACTATAGTGATATAAATTATATGCTTTGAATGAAAAAATACAATTCTCACAGAGAAGAATACCATCATTTATTTTGAACTAATTGGAAACCACGAAGTAAAAGTAAGCAAAAACACAGGAAATGTACGAAATATGGAGACCAAAATTTAATATTTAAAATATAAGGCAATTAACTTCTTACAAATACAAACAAGGACAGAGATAAACAGAGATGGATTTAGATATTTGAAGTTGCTCAATTAAGTGTACGTGGAATTAGGAAGACGCATGTATATTATTTTCGGTGACATCCTGAAACTGATACAACTTCAAAAGTAATGGTTAAAAATAGCTTAAAGGGAATAGCTT
Organism: Hetaerina titia; assembly: GCA_037158775.1. NCBI lineage: Eukaryota > Metazoa > Arthropoda > Insecta > Odonata > Calopterygidae > Hetaerina > Hetaerina titia. The sequence goes on along the minus strand of CM073773.1, from coordinate 96,787,953 downwards.
CGGAAACCTTATTTTCCCCCCAGCTAGCCCACACCGAATATGAACCTTCTAGACCTCGAGCCCACTCACAGAACATTGCTTCAAAAACTGAATAATTCATTGGAAAAACTTGACCGGTTGGTGAAAAACTAATTGATCGATGACTCAAAGCGTGTCGAAAACATTACTAAAGCACCTTGAGTATCAATCTCTTAAAAACACGAATACTCAATTACTCTACAAAGCTCATGAAAGAGGCATCAATCTTGGTATTTTATCTGCGATGCTGCGGGAGTACTTTTAAATATGGAAATTCCAATAAAGGAGTCAAAGATACATCTCGAGAAGAAATTGACGATACCTCATCCACCTCTTTGACAAAATAGTGTTGAATTAGTATTAATTATCACAGTTTAACTCATTTTTCTTTCTTATATATTTATTGCAACAGTATTTTTCTCTCTTTAACATGTACGTTATCAAAATACGCATGCAATTCACATACTATGATTTAGATGACTATTTGCACCATTATGGCTATGTAAAAACTGTCAATTTAAACACTTCTTAAGTGACCATAGCAGATTTCATACTAAATAGTAGGCGAAACATACACATTCGGCGCTGATAAAGAAAATACCCAAACATAAAGAGATAAGCGTCTGATCACATTCCATTCTTTAATGTACACCTATAGAATACCCCACAAGCCTCCGCAAGGGCGTGTGGCGGGGTGTCAGGGCATCATTCATACATGTAGAATTATTTGCTCGCGCATCTTAGTTCATACGCATTCAAATCTCGTGCACATAAATGCCTACATTCAGTAAATGCTAAGCTTGACCAATTCATCAATTGTTAAATACCAAATCAATTTCATTTTTCTGGGTTATAGACTCAATTTACTTATATTTGCGTCTCGTGTGAGGTAAAAACGAGTTTTGAATCTTATCTTTGGCGGTTTCTAAATCTCTCATTTTATCTCGATCGTCGAATCTATCAATATAATATAGAGACATAACAATTTCCTCGCTGTCGCTAGAAAATTCAAAAGACCTGGGTCTGTCTTTCTTGCTCACTTCAATCAGAATCAGATCAAAATATTTTTCTTTCTAAGAATCAGTCACGCTACTTCACATCTTGTAGAATTTGTATAAAAATCTAGTAGATTTTACCGGATATAACGTCTTCTTCCATAAATAGGCGGGTCTAAAGCACTTTCCACGTATTTCTAGTGCGTTCTAACTAAAGAATTTACTTCATCTACATCTACATCAATACCCTGCGAGCCACCGAAAAGGTATGCGGCAGGGGGTGCAGCACCAGGAGGGTAAGAGATGAGAGGCTTGGGGTTTTTCAAATATGTGGGGGCAGGTGGGGGGAAGCTGAAAAAGATCCATCCACACGCAATCCCTACCTTGTAGGTTAATACTTATTGTGTCGAACTGACTCCCTTTCCACTACAAGCACTCTGGTCTCTTACCGTTCTTGGAAAAAATTACATTTTAAACCTGTCAGTCTTGCAGTCTATCTCTCTATCTTATATTCGTGATCCCTCCGACCGTAATACATTGGGATTTGCATTATGCTATTGATGTCATCGGAAAAGGACCCATGTTTAAATGTTTTTAATAAGTTTAATAATAAGTCTAACCATCTTTTATATTGCAAAAACAAGGATGTTCTGACGATTCATTGGGGATTAACATATCCGTGGCGTCTTCCAACCTGCTCCTGTTTATATTTTTGTGACATTATCTCCCCTTTTTATACAAATTATGCTGAAATTCTCTTTTATTATTGCAAATTTACGCCATACTTACATCTGATTCGTAGTGGAGATGAGGCTATTACTGGTTACAACTTGTACTAAAATTTGGGCCTTAAAATGTTGGGAGTAACTACGATTAAGTTAGAATTATCCAGTTGTTTACCTACATCTTCTGAATCATATCTGAATCAAAGAGAGAGGTTTAATCGTTTTACGTGAATAGTGTCTCTGAAATCATATTCAAAATATGATTAAAATCGGGCTATAATCACTATCAATCCGGAGTGAAACTATTACTACCCCAAGTCCCTTGCTTTCAACCTAGTGGCCAACAGGTGCGTGGAAATGATTCCAAAATGGAATCGAATCGAATAAATATTGAAGCAAAATTGAATTGCAAAAGCAAATGGAAATTGAAAAAAAATACGAATTGGAGGCGGGCGACTTTAATCGCAAAATCTGGTGTAAATCAACGATTCAATCATTTTCCAGACAAACTCCAGTACCTGATAATCGATTTTCAAGGCAGTCAATTCGTAGTTGTCGACCTATAACCCAAATCTGCACTCATCTCTTCCTATCGGTCCGAGGTGTTATACCCGAAAGCGTGGATGTTATGCAGCACACATGCAAATGAGTTGCCCGTAATTACAAGTACTCCCAGCGGGTTGCTCGCGGCATGTTAATCCGAAGCGGAAACGTCACCTCCTGCCACCTCTCCGGGGTAAAGCATGCCGATGGGCAGACATAGCTCATTGCCCTGACCTGATGAAACCGGGGAGTCCAAGGCACAAGTGGGACTAATTGACCTTGGCCACGGGGTAGAAGAGAAAGTACTTATTCCGACGGACGGGACACTCGCAGTCTGGGTGGGGAGGAGGAAAAGACGAGGCCCACTTCCTCGACTGTGTCGTCCTCTGTAAAAGACAGCGTGACGCTGGAATAGCCTCAATTTATTACGGATGTCATCCGTGTCCCTGGTATTAGTCCGGTCCGTAATTCACAAAAACTACACACAACGTCGGGCGTACACAATATTTATTTCCCCTTTGGTCTCAGTGATATTAGACTGTGTTGAGTGAGAATGGAGCCTACCCCTTGCTAATACTCTACCTCCTGAGCCCCAAGAAATTGCTTCTTGGAAGGTCTAAAAGTTAGAGCTTTTTATAAAACAAACATGCAGAGGAAGAAGAAAATATAGTAGACACAGAAAACTACGGTGGAAGGAAAAGGAAAAGGATATTACTGGACAATACATGGAATGTCCTCTTTTGACTTCGCTTACCCCAAAACTTAATGGTGTGAAGGAAATGTATACCATTAACCATGGTAATAATATAGGAAAAAATATTGTAAAATTGTCAATAGGGATTCACCTAAAACAGGCACTTTCTTTGAAATCACTTAACAATCGTCCACTAAGTATGAATAAAATATATTATGCCACAGTTCATTTAAGTTCATTTAGAAATTGGATCTCCTGAGTAGTGGAAGTGTGACATAATCAGGGTGATAAGTGTTTTCTGTAGTTTTATTTCCCTTCGCCACCGATCTGTATACTACCAAAAAAATAGGAAATTCCTCTAATTGAATTTTTTGATGGGATTCATCAATTTCATCCCTCATGATTGAACCCGAGATCCTTAGATGAGTAAATGAGCGCCTTCCTTCCCACACGGCTTCGTGCCGTCATCCTTCACCTTCTGCCGATCCAAGCAACCCCCAACGCGCACCACCGCAAGCTCCAGGCAGTTCTACGGGGAGAACTTCATCAAGTTTTTTGTTTCTTACCGCTCGAGCATCTTCAATCATCCTGTTAAAATCAGTGAATGAGAATCTACTGCTAAGGAGAAAAATAAAATGAGAGATTGCCAATTACCGAAGTAGCAGATTTTGTGGAATTGCGATGAAGAGGAGTGCGACTCATATTCTTAAGTCGTAATAATATAAAAAATGTATTTATCGTTAATTTGTCGTATTTATGGCACCTAAGTAGGTATAGTCATATCTAGTTGGATAAAATTACGTGTATAGTGAATTTCTGCGTGATATATTAACATCAGTCTATTTGTTTTTGGCAGTTTGACGAGACAGACATAACGGACCTCCCCGACGTTAATTATTGCAAGTATCACGACTCCAAAAATCTAATAACTACGGAACGACATCTCTACGGAGAACCCGCTCCGCCCTTTCCGCTTCCGCTCCTCCGAGTCTAACGGCCACTCCGATCATCTATGCACATTTGCTTCCCCTCCTTTGCCTCCCTTCCCCCTAATCTCCGCCCCGCAATTTCCCGGCAGGGATATTGTAATTGAAGAGTTGCATCACAATGTCGTGTTCACATTGCTTGAATCGCTTTCTTGTAAACATTTCACATTTTAACATCGCTATTTCTTAAACATTTTACATTTTTGAAGGTCTCATATTACCGCAAAATGGTGCTTGCATTGCCCTATAGCTCTATACCGCCCTGCGATACCAATATATCTAATTCGCTGCATCGCACTCCTACGCCCAACTATGCCTCGCTCTAATTTGACAAGTTCCTGGCGCCAAGTCAAGGACGGAGGAGAGGGGGGTATTTCCGTCTCTCCCTTTTCCATTTGGATAAGCCGTCAGGACTTTCGGTGGAGAGTGGACAGTGGAAAAGGAAGGCAGCCATCCTGAGAGGTGCAAAACTGCAGAGTCGTCGATGATTTAAGCAGTGAAAATTATTTTGTGACCTATGGGCCAATTTTCATGGATATATAATATGTGAGGATAACCCCAAAAGTAAGGTCTCCAATTATTTAGAAATGGAACAAAACCATATATTTTCTATGATATATATAGTACATCATTATAAAGATTGATCAATTACCTATTTTTCTATATAATTGATATTTCGGTGGATACATTTTTGTAAACGCTGTGACAGTTTTTGTATGCCCATGTCGTACCAGCTCGCCCCCATGTCCTTAAGGAAACGTTGAACTTCATCTTTAGCCTCTTCGTCGGAGCTGAACCGCCTTCCGGCCTAATGTTCTTCAAACTTAAGGAACTGGTAAAAGTCGCTGGGGGCCGAGTCCGGACTATAGGGTTGGCAATGCCCCAACCAAAGTCAACTCAAGATAGGCCAGGAATCAACTCGCTGTTTGTGGTATTCAGTCAGCATTCATGGCACCCATCTTGCACAGACCTTCCGATATTGCAACTTTTCCGTTAAAATCCTATAGAAGGCGCTTTGAGAAAAATCAGAAACCAAAATGCAGAATTTATCCAGCGTGATCCGCCGATCATTACGAATGGTTTCCTCAATCTTCGCGACAGTCTCGTCAGAAATTGACCGTCTCCCGCTCCTTTGTTCCTCGTGAATTTCAGTAAGACTGGATGTAAACTCTCTACTCCACTTGTAAACGTTTTTGACATCCATGCACGATTTTCCATACAGTTTCATCAATTTGCGATGAATTTCAAGCAGTTCAACCCCTTTTGTATTAAAAAACCGAATAACTGCGCGAACTTCACACTTGGCGGAAATATGCAACGGGAGCTCCTTTCTCAACGGTTGCCAATCCTTGGCTGATGTATCGACCGAAATGGCAATTATACAGAAAAATAGATAATTTATCAATCTTTAAAATTATGTATACATCATAGAAAATAAATGTTTTTTTTCCATTTCTAAAACATTGGAGACCTTACTTTTAGGGTCACCCTCGTAATTAGACAAGTTTTAGTCACAATTCTGCACACACATGGCTATTCATGAAAAAATAACCATGAGACAGAGAAAAAGAATGAGACTGACTTGTATCTTAAATAGTGAATAAATCGGTGTTCAAATATGTCATCAATTATTTGCTGGCCACGAGAAACGGACGAACTGAAGTTCGTACTGCACGATAGAAGCACATGACATATGCAACGTACGCCTCGAGGAATCGCTGCATTTTCTACGACAACTTTTTTAATCACGGCCTGATACAAACTTCTGCTTAATCAGAACATGCTCAATTCAGATCATTTTAACTACATGATGTTAATTTACGCCTGGAATCCTCTTCGTTGGCACGATGAGATCAATAGACAATGTCCCTGTGCGATGTGTTTAGACACAGCTGAATTGAAATGCAGTATTACTTGTGCATAAAAAAATATCTCATTGCTTCACTTCACTGAAGTTTAATTCGAAAAGTAGAGTAAATATTCTTGAAAATAGAATTTTAGGCCTAGTATTGTGGAGTCACATGGCATGAAACTACAACGCTGAATTCATTGATAAAAGAAAACTTTTCCTCTTAAAATATGGACAAATTTTCAAATGAAAACAAGTGAACTTTCATCAACAATAGGGTGGGGAAGAGAGTAAATGAGCAATTATAAGAAGATGAAATTGGATTCCAAAAATGGATATATTAGCGCGATTTCATAGCAATAACGAGTTCGCTAACAGAAAGTAATTTAAAGTACAACCAAAATGTTTTATATGCTTCGCGGAATTGAGGAGTCGTTTTACAAAGTAGTACACTGAGCACAATTGAAAATTTTATACAATATCGAAATAGATTGGAGAGGTAGACGACGGCTTATCTTTGTCACGATCACATCTCAGACTTTACAGGTACGGATGGCGAATGAATGGTTGGAATGGACAACACTAGGCAGGGGAGAAATACATGGGTTCCCATTATCGAACGTTCTCTTCAATCTAAAAGATTTGTATAAAAATTATCAGTAACATTTTTTCCTGAAGTGTGACAGAAGTGCTGAATTCAGACCGTCGGCTAAGTTTGAGCATGGTCGCAGATCGGATTAGCAATAATAAGAAAACAGTGCACACCATTATCACTGAAAAATTGGTGATGAAAAGATCGACGCCAAACTCGACCCGAAGTCCTTGACCGGCGACATAGAACAGAGTCGGATGTTTGCTTGCGAAGACCTTCTGCAACGACATCTCAACGATTCCCCAACCCCCTTGCAGTCCCAACTTGGCACCAGTTTACTATTACCTATTCCCAAAAATGAAATTCTCCCTCAAAGGAGACCACCATGGTCCTAAGGGCCATCAAAAATCCTGCACGCGTACCCTTAAGAATCTTCCCGAATCCGCCTACCAGGGAGCCTTCGAGTCTTGAAAGAGCCGCTGGAAAAAGTGTCGACGCTCAAGGGATGTAATTTAAAGAATTTTGAGGCATTTTAGCAATATCTGAAATGAATCTCTATTTTCGAAACTTTTTGCGAGTTTTTTACAGTGCAGAAATCTGATCGTTGAGTCAGGAATACAAGCGTAGATTGAACACTTATGAGATGTTAGTTAAAAAGGACAAATCAATTAAATGGGTGAAAAGTAAAATAAAATATGAAGTTCTAGGCACGGTAGGAGAAAAGAGAAAATAGTTGGGATAAATTAAAAGGTTTCAAAAATAAAGTAAGCAGAGGATGCTGAGAGTCAATGGGATGCTTAATGTGTCAATACTCAGTGGAACTCTGGAAAAGCAACGTAGATGGAATAAAATATTAGGTATTCAAGATAAAATAAAGGGAAGTAGAAAGTATGTAGGGCTAAATAATGGGCTATTGCAATATTCAATTTAGGGTTTAAGGATATTTTGTGTCATGTTATGCATGTCGAATTAACGTTTACAAGTACACAGTGTGTAGTACTACGGTCAATCAGAAACATACTCTAGGCTAGAAGACTACTACCAGTAATAATGTAAAATATCTCTTAAAAATTAATAGAAAAAGAAAAACATTCTGCTTTCTCTGAATTTTTCTCCCCTCGATTGATTACACAGGCCTACAAAAAAAAATTTTTTTGGTGCCGGGAATCTTTGTGATGATTTTAACTATATTTGTAGACCTGAATCCAAATATGAAATCCGTTTTTATTTAACAGCTCTACTTTTTTAGATATGGCACATCTTACGATTAGTTGTTTTAATATTAGATATATTCCGGAAAATAATTTTCAAAGTTAAATAAATCTATAAGTATACTAATTTATAACCACCCTGCCGTGTTCCTTTTATTTTCAATAAACTGTCAATAAGTTTCATGTATATTTCTATATTGTAGGCCAATGAGATAATTATTAATATAATAATCCCATATCATCTTGTAGAAGATTTTTTACGTAAGTAACAACATATCTATATCTTGAAAACTATAGCTGATAGGAAAAAACTAGTGTCATAATTGGATTCAGCACCCCAATTGTTCTTTAAATCAGCATTAAAAGCTCCGGCACCAAAACCACTGTTGGCCTGTGTTATTAATATAATATTCCCATATCATCATGTAGAAGATTTTTTTACGTAAGTAACAACATATCTATATCTTGAAAACTATAGCTGATAGGAAAAAAACTGGTGTCATAATTGGATTCAGCACCCCAATTGTTCTTTAAATCAACATTAAAAGCTCCGGCACCAAAAACACTGTTGGCCTGTGTTATCTTAGTTATAAATTGCGAGTCCAGAGAGGTAATTATTGATAGCACTTGATCGATTGTTGGGCGATTAGCTGTGGTATTCACAATTGGTATTTCAATGTGTTGCAAGTATCATCCACATTAGAACAATATCATTCAATAGAGCGCCAATATTGAAGTTTGGAGAGAGAGAAGGGCGGCAGGAAAAGTTCATTAGTAGCCATGTCGATGCCACGTCAAAAGAATTGTAATCTATTTCAACAAGGTACAGAAGGAATGGATTGAGTTAGGAGACCTTTGTGAAGCGAATTCAAAAAGTTTCCGAAAGGTTAGGGAGGAGGACGGACGTAGGAGGTTAAAAAATTACCGTTATTCCTCAAATGAATCAAGTGCATCTGATTAACGCATGAGATATGTCAAAAGGACGGCGAAAGCGAAATACGGTCGAATAACACGAAATCCAATGGAATACAGGCATGGGAGGGGCTTGGGATCAGCCATCATCCTAATAAGTGCCTGGGGCGGAGATTAACGTGAGCGTAGGACTAATTAATCAGATTCGCGGATGATAAAGCTTTCGTTATAGCCAGGCAGCCAAGGGACTGGGGTCATTGTCAGACGCATTACAGTGTCAATTTCTGCGGTATTGGAGGGGTTTAAATCACGAGATAACAAAGAGTTTAGGCATTTTGAAGGAGGAGAATAGTTGGCGTTCCACGTTAATTTGCAAAGCATACAAGTATATTGAAAAAGTGTAAAGAGTTTATGGGTTCCTTTAATATTTTGGACGAAAATTGGTGTGAAAGTGAAGGAGCAGGACGGGATGGGAGAAGGTTTGCGGTGGTCAATGAGCGTGTCTAAAGAGGATGAAATTTAGAGGTCGTTAAAGTGATCGCCTCGTGGCAATGAGGCCCGCTCATGCGTCCCTCGGCCGTGGCACAACGAATTGTTCCTTGCACTCCTTTCACCGGTCAATGGACAATCGCTTCCCACATCTGAGCTCCATTAATTTATGTGGACAGGGGCAGGGAAGCTCTTTAATAGAATTGTGTGACATCTTGTTGTTTTGAGTATCTAATTGATGGGTTCTTCTGCAACACCGACGATCGAAGATCACAAATCAGTAATTGATTGGGATTAATTAAGGGAAATATGAAAGGGAATTTTGAACTACCCTGCAAGCCGTCGAAAGGTAGTTGGGGGGGGGGGGATATTAGATCACCTGCCATTTCACTCCTCTCCACTACTTCCTCATAAACATGGTATTCCGCTATCCACCAACGGGACACTTGGAAGGGGGTCGACCGGACACCTTTAATGCAATATCTGTTCTTATGAATTACGAATATCATACTGGTAGTAACTACTCCACAGACAACACTAGGAAGACAAAAAAATCTAAAAACAGCAAGCCCTCGTTTAACGCAATCACTAATTGCACGGCAGCATTTTACTAGTGTCAGACGGAAAATTCACAAGTACAATAATCGTATATCTACAACCTTATTTACTCGACACCCACCACCCGGTCCAAGGGCGCATGGCGAGGAGCTTTAGGACGTCAGCCATGAAGTGAGTTAAGGGGACATGAACTCATATGACCCTAACTATTTTTGCCAGTGGCTACCCCTTTTGATCCTAGATTTTCCCCATTAAGTTGTATTCGCGAACAATGCGGGGGAAAATTTAACACTTGAATTTATCCGTTCGATATTCCAGCTCTTTATTTTCCGACAATCTTCTGTCCTTTTAATGCAATTGAAGGCCTAATTTTATTTTTTATGCTGGTTAAAAAAACAAATGATTGGTGCCTTTGCAATAGACTTTAACCATGCACTGAGTTTTCGTATGTCGGATGGTTCCCATTCCATACCTTGTGGTAAAAGAGTGATATTTTCTGTTCATTCGTCCGAATTTTCACGAATCTGGCGGACCTACTCTATACCTTATTCCATTTTCAAAATAATGCTTGTTTTAGGTAGATCCAAAATTATTATACACTCTGTGGAGTATTACTAAAGAAAAATAGCTAGTCTCTTTCACTTTTTGAAACGCTACGTTCTCCAACTATACATTTTATAAATGTCGGTTTCTATAACGCCATTCAGAGGAATCCATATTGGCAGCAGCGCACATTAAACAAATTATACCAGACCGTTTTAGCCTAAGGGTCTTCATTCTAAAGGGTATCCCGAGCTGTTACTCGAGCTTCCTATGCATGCCAGTGATCCTGTAATAATATTTACTTTTCATTCTGTTTATTCCAGTCCTCTGGCATTTATCAGTTATTTGAGGTCCCCTCCTTAGTCTACCAGGCGGTTTACAAGCTCTTTGAATGAATTATAAAATGAAATATAACATTTGCGAATTCAAACACTTTTAAAGGTGCTTTGGTGCTACGTCCCCTGCCACACATCTTTTTTGGTGGCTCGCAGGGTATTTATGTAGATGTAAATGTGGACAAATTACAATTGCGACGACGTGTGCTACCCTTAGCCTACTAACATATGCAAGATACAGGTAGTTGTAAACTTATTTGTTTTTTTCGAAACGGGTCCTCGGAGGGACTAGAGAAAATGGCACGCGTGGCAAAAGCCCAATTGACCACGAGACACTCTAAGCGAGGACGTGATTAAAGAGTAATAACAATTTGAGCGAAGATGAAGGCGCCCAAATGTGTCACCCTGAATAGAAACCTTACTCTCCAATCAGGAATCCAGTGCTCTGCCAACTGTACTTCACGCACTTTAAGGTAGAGTGAAATTACATAAAGCATTTTCTCACCCTGATCCAGGGGAGATTTTTAGGCGTAGCAAATTTCTAGTGACCATTTTTTTTAAACAAATTTGCAGTGAGATTTTCCGATTTTCCATAAAATAAGAACCAAAGAGTGACTACCAGAAAACAACTTCGTGGTCACAAAAAAACCTTATAAGGTGGATCTCCGGACAGACTGAAAAACATTATTGTTTTTTCCTCAAATATTCGGGAGTTGATCAACGTATTTTGAGAACTAATTCAGATCATTTTGGGGAATATTACGGAAGATGTCGTGGAGAGGTCCAGCTCATGATATACAGAGTGAGTGAAATGTAAACCTAGAAACTTATACATTTTTAGCCTCGTAATTCCTCGAATGCTAACGATTCTCAATTATATTATTTTCATAAGTATTCTACAAGGTGTGAAATAGAAATATTTCAGTAGTTAGACAGTACACGACAACTCTAAAAAATCATGACTTTAACTGCCACTGGGGTCAGTGATGTCAAAAAACTTGGTGTGCCTAACCTGGTCAAGGGGATCCTCTTAGAGAAGTAACGCTGTTTAGGAACTACCTATATCACCTGTAAAGTTGATGGAGTAACACATACTTTCATCCATTAATGAATTTAAATGCTTCTTCACTTAATTTCTCAACAAACAAATGGGAGTATGCAGTACCTCGGTGGTGCATATTAAAAATCCAGCTGCCGTGTTTACACTGTTTTGCACCATATTGTTGTTTCTAGCATTTAGCACTGCTGTGGGACAAAGATAAAATCATGGCTGCCACTATTGTCAACCAACAGAACAGTGGGACACAATTTTAAAATTTTGGCTTACTTTCAAAGATTTCACTCGATTCGCATCCGTATTTGTTTGGTAGCCATTTTTGAAGAGAAGTGTGAGACAGTAAAAAGAATGAATGAATACTGTATTAGGATGTGTATGACTAGGCAGGCGTTTACGAAGTTAGTAGCGACAGAGGATAGGTAATGGGAGGTAATAAGTACGGATAGAGGTAGTTTAGGGGCACTTCGTTCATTAATCACCACTTGAAACGTAGAAGGGGGTGGAAGTGGAGGATGGGGTGAAAGTGAAAGAGTCATGGAAAGTGGGGGAAGAGGTGCATTGGGAGTTATCTCCTCGGAACATGAAGAGAGGGAATCAAAAGCGAGTGCTGTGGTAAGGTTACAGTAAAGAGAGGGGAAGACTAGCGGAGCTAATTTACTTCGTCATGGAATCAGGAAAAGATTAATTACGTTTTTCATTACATTAAAAAATAGTTAAGAAAAGATAAGATGGAATTGATGAAACGTAACTTAATTACTCCCTCGAACGAGGTTCCACGTCCACAGACTTAAGACTTAAGCGTGTCTTATCAGTTTTCTGGGTCAATTTCACTTGTAATACAAGGCGATTGCGATTTCAAGTATTTCGATTAAGTTCCACTATAAATTGAGATTCAAAACCTCCAGATTAAGACATAAAATGGTTATAATGCAACCTTATAAATGGCTCTATTCCTATTGTTCTATTTCACAAACATTTTGCTTACTGTTTATTTTAAACATTAACACTGTTTAAAAATGTATATTTTATTCCTAAGTTGTTATTAGAGGAGACGACCGAAGGTAGAGGTCACTTTCGCCAAAAGGGATAGGTCGGTAATCTAGTAGGGGTAGAACTTTTCACGGAATGGGGAAAGTTTGTAGAGAAACCCGGCAACGGAATTAGCCTACTCTAAACGAAATGCACCAAGGGGTCAGACAATTTAACGTCCAATCCGACGTACGGCGTAGTCACTAACAGTGCTTTCCACACACAAGCGTCCCAAGTAGGCAACGGTACATCGCAGAAAAATCTTTCTACCTCCGGAATTCGGAACCGGACCCTCGCGGTTGGAAACCAGTTCATTAGCCACCGAACCGTCCCGGTCCCCTTTTTTTATTTTATGCCTCAGACCTGGGGGTCAACTCAAGGGACTTCCTATAATTTAGCTTCCCAATATTAAGAGAGAATGTGAATAATCTACCGAGCTATAGGTAGGTCCTCTTCAGCCATATCTCCCCCAGCTAGCTCTTTAATACACCCCCAATATGAGATTCCGCGGGACTTCGGGTGGTCTGGCATCACCTTAGGGCGGTCAGTGATGCTGCCCAGCCCGCGTTGACAATGATAGTGGAGGCCATTCAACCATCACGTCGCGGCATCTGTACGCATAACGCTGTCGACATCGTGCGGCCCGAACGACTAGAGTAGGGGGAAGGGATGGAGAAGAGAAAGGATGGGAGCATTACGGAGGGGCCCGGAGGCAGCTGCGTGAGATGAGATCGCCGCAAGGAGAGCGGCCGTTGACTAAGTCGCCGGAATGGTGGGCCTCTTCCTTGAACACACCGCACTTTCTCAAAGTTGGCCAGGATTAAGATTAAACGGAGGACCTGGAGCTCAGCGGGATTAGCGAAGATTTATACTGTCTTGTCCTTAATTAACGCACTTGCAGTTTAATGGCTTTTTCATGTGCTTGCCGACTTACGATAACCTTTTACCCGCTCTCTATCTTAACTGAACAACGGCGAGAATACTTTAAGTGCCCCAAACTTAGCTTACTCGCTAGATTTTCCATCCACTGGTAGGGGAACGACAAACCTACGTCGACAGCAACGGTCTAAGAAATCACCCTGAGAATAAAGGTTCATCAATGAAAAATAAATATAGAAATGACAATAGAATATACGAGGTAGTGCCTGATTCTACGACCATGAAATATTTCAGACTATTCCTGCTAATTACCTCAATTACTACTCACAAGTATACCGCTGATAAATAAATTTGAGCTTGACGAATATTCAGGTACTCGACCAATAACGAATGTAATTCAATTTCTATTGTGTACCATAAATTTTCTAGATACGCACAAAAAGCGTGAACGGAAATTGAAAATGAAATGGAATTGTTTTCATAAAAATTAATTAATGAATGATTGAGGGAATGTTTTTCGGCACATAGATATATTTTCAAAATTTTCCTATTCCGGATATTATTTTGGCATCGCAATTTCGGTTTTTTTTTATTAAATTCATCACGTGTAACTACTTCTATTGAAAATGGGTCTTCCCATCTTTGTAACCCATTTTATAGTTCAGTGGAACTAAATTTGAGCCTTTGAATTCATCGCTCGGTATGTCAATTTACCATGGTTTTCGTCAGTATTATAAAGGCCACCGTCATATTATTATTTTGTCATCGCTTTCCTAAAGATCTAAAGTGATTATTCTTTTCCCCGCCTTAATATACAACCTAGTATAATCTAGAGGTTTTGTTTGTTCCATTGTTTTTTATCTATCACCGATTATTTACGCATTTTCAACAACTATCTCAATAATCGTTATTATATTTACTAAGTGAGCTTTCTGCACACTAGTAGGAATTCTGAACCATTAACTCTCAAGATTTTCTTTTTTTTTTAATTTTCAGGACTCTATGTAGCATCATGCAGTGAAAGGGACGAAACGACGATATATTCAGAGATCAAAGTTAACTTGGCAAAAAGGATAATTTCATTTTTGATTAAAAAGTTTCGCTCTATTTGAATTAATTTTATTTTTTTAAATTGCCCCAGAAATCTCATTAATTTATGATTAAGATTACACATAATTCTTAAAATTTTAAATATCGATGATTAACTGGTCCTACCATGCCTAAGCCTAAGGGTGCACTTTGTAATAAATTATATTTCACTTTCTTTTGGGAGGGGTTCTTATTTTCATCGCCTCAGTCGCAGCCAGAAGGAGTGTCAGATATCTCTTCTGAAGATTGTGAAGCAAAAATTATAAGGAGAGGAAAAAATTCTTTGATCTCAAAGACTTAACAGCCATGCCTCGTGGGTTAATGAAATTGGCGTCGCCACGTCATGTTCCTCCCTCTCTTTTAAAAAGGGAAAAGATATGAAAATTAGTTCCTAGATGGATGTCTTTCTGTCATCCAAAAAAAGGGAGACAGATTGATTATTAGTAGCATACCATCTTAATAACCTTCTTAGACATTTTCAAGAAAATATATTTAACTTTGAAGGAAACTACTGCCCTGCTTCTTCCAATAAAATCCCATTAACTTATTTTTTATCACTTCTCCCGTGCAGGAAGATCCAGGAAATGCTGTTTGATTCAGAAAAATAAAACTGCCAATCCGGAATTATATAAATAATTTTTCACAGAAAAAATGTGGGGGAAGTGAGGGGTCAAGAGGCCTAGCGATCCGTGGAGGAGGGAGGGAGGGATTGAAAAGTCGCCCCCCCCCTCTCCCAGGGCCCCCCATGAGGTTCTACCCACCCCCTCGTGAATATCCACCTCCCCAAAAACACGGCCCCAATCTCCCCTAGCAGGCCGCCGTCCTCCCGAAAACGGATGACCCCGCTAAGTGTGAGTGACGGATCAGGCGGGGGACGACGGATTCCCGGCGGCAATTTTCGCGACCCTCGCCAAATGAGACAGAGACCATTTCCCATCTGCGCAACGAAAAACAAAATGGCATTAATGGAGAAAGCGTTTTTTGCGGAAATTGTTATATCCCCTCCCATGATAATAAATGTATTAATTTATATTTTTTTGGTTGGATTTAACTCGAGGCCATTAGTCGGAAACGTTAAACCCGAGGTCAAATAATGCGAAGCTGCGACAATAAAAAATTGCATCAGAGCTCTTTATCCTTACGGGACTTAAACCCCTAAGGATCCACTCCAAATGATTTTTTTCTTCTTCTCATAGTAGTTGCATATTTTTAAGCGCAGACTGATGACCATTTTGCAATCTTTGAAAACAATTTTTCGTAAGATTAAATGAATGTTGACCATTTAAAACATTTATTGCGTTAGCATCCAAAGACCATTTTCATCACACAGATTGGCGGAGAATCATTTGGAATAGTTAAAATGAAATAAGATAAGCATCATCCTCATGTTACAATTGGAGAGGATTATACTGTAGCTGGATAGGTTTGGAATCGCGCCTTACCTTCATCTTGTACTCCACAGTTGACAGCTGAATTAGCTCTCATGCAACAACTACATCTACTTAATACCCCGCAAGGGTGTGTGGGGGGTGTTAGGGCACCACCCGTAATTAAGAAAAAACGCATGCAAAATCCACAAATTTATAGTCCACAAACAAAACATGGTACACATTCATGCAAGAACCCTTGCGCCTCAAACACATGCAAGCACAAAATTACCAACTAACATACAGATGCGCCTACAAATATATCTTTGCAATGTTTAATTTTGTCCCAACTTGTAACTGAAATCTTTTTAATATTTCTAAAGTGATTTTGGTTTCTTACTATTATGATTTCTGATTGTTCGGGGAAAAAATGAGTATTTGAATCTATCTATCCCTTATGATATCCCTTATGTTATCTTTGTGGTCTGATCTACCTAAGTAGTGTGAGACCGTAAAGTAATTGACTCTCTCAACCTGGATGTTCAAAGAAACCATTATTTTATCCATAGTGAGTTAAAAAATAATGTAACATCCTTTTAAATTTGTATATAAGCCAAAGTTTCACGAAACGACTCTCGGGTTTTTTGCATGAAATGCAAAAAAAAGAATTAAAAAGAACTGAAATAGTGTCCCATGTCAATGTAATTAAAGTGTTTGCAGTAAAAGGTCGGGATAGAGATTCATTAAGCCATATGTGGTTCCGTTTCTTATATTGATACAGATTGGAAGTATAAATTGAGGGTACCTTAGATAAACATGGGATGACAGATCGTATTAAAATCAATGACATTTCGACATATGTCAGCGCTTGATTCCGTAAAAATTTAGGGCAAAATAGCTCATTTCCTTTCATTTAATTTATATTGCTTCACCCTTTTACTCTTATCCAGCAAAGCTCATTTTTATATTTCCCTAATAACAATTTCATTATGATTTAATTATTTCTGATAAAATGGGTTAAAGAGGGAAAAAATTCGTAAAGAAGAATTTAAGTACTTCCTTTCATTCCCAAGACTTTTCTCATTCATACACAGAGTGAGCAATTTCGAGAATTGGTTCAGCCACTTAGTATTTGTTAACATGTTTTAAGCGCAGATCCGAGCACAGTGGACATTTGGCTATTTACCTGTGAGAAATTGCGCCCCAAGGATTCAACGATTTGAGCAGTGAAAACGAAGAAACAGGCTTTCATTTAACTCGGCGGCATTTAATTTCTCTCGTATTTTTGGGACAATCGTTTGCCTTCACCAGACTCAAGGGATTATTAATCGGCCTCCGAGTTGGCCAGGAACGGTTGGAGGGAGGCAAAGGAGGTGGAGGAGAAAAGAGTGAGGTGATTCATCCATCAGCGACGACGCTAGCCAAGCCAACATCTATAAATATGTGATACCCTGCAAATATGAATATGGTGTGTGCCATGTGTGTTAGATTCCACATCATGTGTGCACTTTTAACTCTGCACACAAATATTTATTGGGAACTATTTCATTAAGTACATGATGAATAAATAACCTCTCATGAAAAATTAAATAATACAAAAATGGTTTTAAGACAAAGCAGAATAGGTACTAAAGGCTTTAGGAAGGAAATAATAACGATATCCCCTATACGTAAAATTATATTACCAATATCATCCAATATAAAGTGTTAGAATAATTATTATGATGTTAAATTTCTGAACCAAATATAAAAAAAGATCCATCAAAGAACGAACCTTTGAAAGTACAAAAGCACACATATAATGTTTTAAAATACCACTTGATTCAACAAACTAATGTTTTAAAGGACGCGCGAGCCCTAGGTTGAATGGATAAGAAATAAGGAAAGATGAGGGAGAGAAAGGGCACCACATTTGCTGAAACATTTCGGGAAAACGTACAAATTTATATACATGCCTGCGGAAAACTTAGTTCAAAAGCCAATTTCATACCCCCATAGGTAATAAAAGTAGGCTTGCAGTAGATATTACAAAAACCAAGGTATTTCCAAAGTTGTAATAATCTACAGAAACGAAAGCCTTAATTATTTAGATGGAGGAGTATTTGTCGCATTTATTTCACTGCTCAGTAGTTGTCGTTCCTAAATGCGGCAACAACGGTATAGAAGGTGTTTGGCGTCTTGCAAAGGATTTTTATCATTTAATCTTATTAATTAACTCATTCCACGAACCATATGACTACAATATAGATATTATCTCAAAAATTTATGGCCAAATTTCCAAACAGGCATAAAAACTGTATATTTTAGCCATCGGCGGTTTTAATCTGCCGACAAATGATAGAAATACTTATTGTGTAGGAAAGCATGAGAAAATTTCTGTCAAATACACTTAGGTGTCATATAGACTTCTGACCTACGGAGTTAACAAATTTAAAGAATATTTGGGTGAGTCTTATGGAAGGTAGGTTTCATTAGACAGGTTGTAGTAACTGCGATGAAAAAGTTATAGAGACGTGTTCGTTTATTTAGGCAAAATTTGAACACACAATAAGTAATTAGTATTTTGCAAAAGAAATGTTAATTATGGAATTGTAGGAGATAAAGAGAGAATCCGCCATGTTTGTTAAAAATAGTAACCCTAAGTGAGTAAGCGTCACGGATATGCTGAAGGATTTAGGCTACGGGCTTCTTGATTCTAATTAGATAGATTAGGCAAGATTTAGACTTTTAGAAAGCTGTGTGTTCTTGTGATAACGGGGCAATCGTTATGGCTTCAAATTAAAGTGATATATCCTACCATTAAAATAAAATAAGAGTTATATAGTAGACACCGTAAAAGATATTATTTAAGTCTTCCTTCTTTCCTCGTACGATACACAAGCATGGATAAATCGAGCACTGTTAACCGAAAAAAATAATAAATAAAGTTTTAGAACTTCATAGGTTGGCCAAGCGTAACAATTATTGCATGTTGTATGCAAGCATTTATTTGCTAAAGATTGGTATATGATTACATGGAATAAATTGTATGTATGAACAAACATTTCTGCAAGAATGGCTGCTGCCCTAACACCTCCCGTCACACGCCCTTGTGGCTGCTTGCGGGGTGCAAATATTGATTTTATATACACACACACACACACAAATATATATATATATATATATATATATATATATATATATATATATATATATATATATATATATATACATACATATATAGTCCTTAAAGAAGCAAATATACATATTATAACGATTTTTAATTTTTAACAATCTTAACAAGCGTGACAAGCATTATATTGCTACAGTTCAGTGTTGATTGATTACATTATACTAAAATACTGAACTTTGTAAAGCACATTGCGTTAACGTTCTATCCCGTAGTCGACTTCAATCATAATTAGAGGGTGGTTCCTCATCCAAGAAGGAAGAACTGGATGTACACATTTCGTTTTATGATATTTAGTAATAATTTTATATACATAGGATAACCGACACAGTAGTAGACACCGAACGAAGACAGTAGTACGGAATGTATTTGAAAAATCTTTCCAAACAATATTTCCCAATGGTAATATGCCTACATAAAATGAGTGTAGAACGCCAATATGATGTAAAAACTTCATGGAAGTAGTTAAGGTGAAGTTCCATCAGCGGAACCTATTCGTGTTACATGACCTATTGACGCATATCTTATAAAACCACCAAATCGATTACAAATGCAAGCAGTAATGTGTCCACAAAATACTGTGAATAGACGTTCAAAACTGACCCAGATTTATACGAGGGTCACACCATTGTGGTCCGTGATTATTTAATAAAATTTGACTTTAGCCAGAAATGTTCTGTGGTAGTATGTGAGACAACATAACAGGGGAAGGGGAAAAGAGATCAGGGAGAAAGAAAGAGAGAAGTGAGAGTGGTCGTGGGAATGGTTGGCTGATGAAGGGAGCGATGGGACAAAGAAAACAAGGAAGAGTGAAAGCATCGCACCAAGGGTTGCGCTCCTCAAACATTTTAAATCTGCTTCCGGCCCTCGGACCCACTCCAACATTTATTTTGACCGCTACTGAGAACGACAGCGCGCGTGTATAAAATAAAAGGGTGGTAGGAAAAGGATGGTCGGGGCGAGGGAAGTGAAAGCAAAACCTCGCCCCCTCATTCCCACCCCCCGGGATTTAGTTCGAGCGGCCTCACACCACGTAGACCACTACCAACTTCACGAACGAAGTTAGCCGTACGTAGTTTCACCGTTCTACGTGATATTTCTGCAAGCTGCCTTGAAGCCGTAAGCGGACCGACGGGGAATTAGTGTCCCAAAGGGAGGAATTTGTTTGATGAGGGTTGGGGAACGAGAGGGAGTGCACGGATGTTCATTGGAGCAAAGGGAGAGTGCCAAGTGGTCACGCGTACGTGTCCATACCGTGAAGGGATTATCGTCGAATATAAGATAACACGCTCCAATCACGTACAAACGTTTAGAAAACCGTTCTTAATCAAATAAACAAAAATGTTTCAGATAAAATTTTTTGGGAGGGGATCGAGATGGTGCGGTGACTAACGTACAGGCTTTCCACCGAGCGAGCCCGGGTTCAAATCCTGACAAAGAATACTTTCAGTGGTATCCCGATCCCTACTTGAGGTTCTTTGTGGAGAGCACTTAGAGTGAGTACGACGTCCGTCTGATGGGACGTTTAACTTGGCGGACCCCTTGGTACCTTTAGGCAAGAGTAGACTAATGTCAACGCCGGGTTTCCCTCCACCCTTCCTTTCCCATCCATTCTTAATGGCGATAATGACCTCAGGTGTTGGTCGGCTCCCCAAAAAACTACAACTACATTTTGTGGGCACATTTTTCCATATTTTCCGTTAGATGCAAAAAAAACTGGAGATGAGTGGTTGTTATTCCTGTATCTATTTCGATTTCTCTGATTTGTTTCAAATTACTTCAATCCAATGGTAAAATAACAAAATTTCAAAGGAAACAAAATAAACAGCCAAATTTACAATAGAATGAAAACATAAAGAAAATATTACGCAGCAGGTGTCCACCGAGTATCCAAATTAGGCCATTTATTTAATTGAAAGTAGACATTGCATAACATGAATTAATTGGTTACTTCTATAACTTTAACAGTTCGCTATACTACATGTTGGTGACATTAAAATCTAGCCATTTAGGGTATGATAATTAGGGTTAGAAAATCTGTTGAGCCAAAATTGACGTATTTAGGGATGTTGAGCGTTAGCGTTAAATTTTCAACCTCATTTGGACATTTATATAACATTCGTTCAGCTAACATATACACTTTCTTTTTAATAGTGAAAAATCAAAAACTTTCCAAATCGAACCCCCTAAACCGGCGGTGTTTAGGGTGACATCTCAAAATTATCCCTGTTTGAGTACATGGAATGTTATTTTCGTATATCACGAATATGAATAAACGTAATTAAAATTATATAAATGTTGAAAGCTCAATTTTTTTAACCAGTTGTTTACAATAAGCCATCTTGTAGATCGGCGACGAAGGGCGAGCAAATGGGTGTCAATCAGAGAGGTAAGATATCCGGATAATGCCAGCATTACGAGAGAGGCCATTGGAGAAAGTTTAGGCCAATCTTCGAAGATGGGATCATTCATAAGCATCACTTCACCGCGCCGTGGTCATTCATCCCGTGTTGTCGGTTGACCTGAACCCATTTTGCACTCGGGGCTGTGACGGTTGTTTGGTCGTTCGTGTTCCCGGCGCGCCGATGGCCTTCGCCCCTGGAGCAACCCATACCTTGGAGTGAAACCCTCCGACGCATCGTGACTAGTGACTTCAATCCCTGCTCATGCCCAGTCCAACCGTTTCTTCTCCGATAGAGACACTAATGAATGCCCACCCTATTGCTTAAGAGTAACTTCTAAAGGAATTCAGGCGGCATTTTGTCTCACACAGAAATAGTATAGTTAAGAAAAGAAAGACAAGCAATAGTTACCCTATTAAATTTTCTCCCGAATACTTCCAGTGCTTCAATTCCTTGGTCGTGCTTCAATAAAACTTTCTCCTGGGCAAAAAAAAGTGATTTGGTTGCAGTTTCTACCAACATCATCTATGACAAAAATACTATTCAGAAGCTTTCTACATGAATCTTCAAAATTAGGTCCTAGTGCATCGATTTCAATGTGTGGCACACTTTTGCAGATGACTCCATTAAAAGTAAATGTCACGACACCTGCCGTAGTTTATTTGAATTAGATCTTAAATATTCATTTTAACAGAAAATTATCCCAAAAACCAATAAAGCACGTGGGAAACTGAATACTCAAACCATTAGTAAAATACAAGACTACTCAGTATCAAACCAACCTACACTCAAACAAATACTTTAAATGTACATTCATAATTTCTCACTCCATGGCATTTCCTTGTCATTTCTTCAGTTCTCGTATACCAAAGTGTTTATTTGTGTATCAAGTACGCATGTATATTTATCATATTTATTCGACCTTAACTTATGAGCTCCATTTCCACTTCCGGAATATTCTGTATGTAACAGTTTGCAATTTAAACACGTCTTTATCGATTTTAATATATTCAAATAAATTGTCCCAGCTACCGAAATTCTCCACCTGACTCACTCCTCCTTTTGGGATACGAATTGCATTCCGTCTCCGTGCTTGCCTAGAGAGGCCATTAACGAGCGTTGTGAAGTTCCCCTTTCGCGGCGGCATCGTGTCATTCCTTCGATGAGAAGCTGAGTGAGACGGTCTTCCGGCGGCCAAACCGTCCACCTAGTTTCTGAATACATTAGGAGTTTGCTTATGAAATTTGGCAAAACAGGGAACAAAAGTATTCCCGAATTTTCTAATTATATATTTCCTTTCTTTCTTTAAATAATAATTTAAGAACAAGTTCCAGCTTAGAAGGTTTCGAGAGACAGTGAATTATGAGTAGCGCAAACCTGAAATTTTGGCGCCGAAATGAAATTTAATTTACTTTCACCGAAATATTCATTATTGTTTCATGGAGCGACTTTTAAAAACCTGAAGCTACAATCTTGGATAAAGTACAAAAATAACTACATACTCTAAATGCGCATGGAAATATTTTCTGATAAGAGAATTACCCCAATATGACACCTTAATTTAAACATACTATCTCAAAAATAAGTACTCGTAGAATGATTTCTTACCGCCAAAGTAGTCGGATGGATTAGGGCGATTTTCGGCGGCAAAGATGTTGGGATATCTTAAGAAAGTAATGGAACCCACGTCAGTTTTCCTCAGGCCGTTATTGTGCGCTGATCAATGTTATACAAGACCCCTGTTCGAGGGCTGCATCATGTATTCAAGATGCCACGTTCTATCAAGCAACGATACCCGATAAAATTTGTATTACTCTCGGAAAATCCGGCTCGGAGACCATGACCATGATTTAGG
Organism: Hetaerina titia; assembly: GCA_037158775.1. Taxonomy (NCBI): domain Eukaryota; kingdom Metazoa; phylum Arthropoda; class Insecta; order Odonata; family Calopterygidae; genus Hetaerina; species Hetaerina titia. The sequence goes on along the minus strand of CM073773.1, from coordinate 96,764,656 downwards.
ATGTTTATGGAGGTAAAAGAATCTCCAAACGCATGGGTCTCCGCAAGCACATGATGACCCGGGAAGATAGAGGGGAGGTCGACGACGACGAACATCCCTGGGTGACCGTCAAGGACAAAGTGCGACGAAAATGTGCAAAAAGTAAGAGACATTCTTAATCCAATCGACAACTGCGTGTCAGAATATTAGCAAAAGAGTGTAATATTCTAAAAACCACAGCGCATAGCACTTTTACAGAATATTTAGCGAATTACAAATATTTGTGTCAGGATGGTACCCAAACTGCTGTAGGAAGATCATAAGGCTGCTCGCATGACTTTCTCGCGTGATCTCTTGAACTCGCGTGATCGCTGTGAAAATGATTCCAATTTTTTAGTCAATATGATTACTGGTGAGCTCTGCTCCAATAATGAAAAGGAGCTTGAAAAGTAACCATTTTGCAACGTTGAGTAACGTCAAACAAGGCGTGAACAGGTTCCTAAACGAAATTCCCGTCCAATATTTATTGAATTTAGAACAAAATGTACATATCCACTGTTCTTTATTATCGTACATCTAGTTTCAGCGCTTAGGCGTCATCATCAGGTACGCCTAAGCGTTGCAACTAGTTGTACGATAATAAAGAACAGTGGATGTATAAATTGTGTTCTTAGTTCAATAAATATTGAACATGAACTTCCACAAAGTTGAGCTTAAAACAATAGAAAGCGAAATTCCCGTCGACTAATTCCAGATAGCGTGCCGCGAATAACAGCGGCCCCGATATCGGTGTGTCGGTACACGATGTTGATATTTTGATGAATGTTAGTAGTTTGTTCTCTAACCTGCAAGAAATTATTTTCCAGGATTTATTTAACTGATTTTTGGGACAGGCCATCTATTGTTTGAAAGTAAGTCCAAACCCTCAAAATCTAAAGAATATTTTTCCATCTTGAACCCGCACTTGTGATTTCATTTAATTTCACGTTCACATCCGTGTATGTATTTAGGACTTGAAGCATTCACGATTGACTCAAAAATATAATTGCTCTTTATCCATATGAGCGTATATCCTGGAATGCAGACTTTTTAGAGGGAATACGTGAGTATGAAGGTCGTATCCATATAATTACATACCATCCTCCATGCATACAATAACAAAATTACCTGTCGAAAAAATGGCAGGTGCACGGGATGTTGAAAGAGATACTACTTGTATAGCGAGGGAAATGACGCCCTGACGCCGTTCTCCACTTAAAATAACTAAATGAGGATACGTAAATTATAAAACATGGCAAACACAAATTGATTTAGGCGATGATTAGCAGTTATTAGAAATTTTTGGAACTTAAGCGTTCGATAGGCAGCAAGGAGAAGGGGACTAAAAAATGGATGAAATTCATATAATGAGTCAAGAGAGTTTTAATATAATAAAGGGTTTCAAGAATAATCCACGAAAGAGCGGCGAGACGTGTCTGTGAGGGGTGAGAGTGAAGAGGCATGAGCGGTTACCTTGACGACGGGATCGTCGTCCCAGGCTTCCCTCCCTGTTTGCTCTCCGTTCCCCCTAGAGGCGCAACAGTCGGGGACCCCGTCTCGCACACTTCCGGGCCACCCCCACGCTCCGACTAACCACCCCTTCTCACAAACCACCCATCCCGTTCACCCTGATATGGCAACACGAGGCGCACACAATTTCGGGCCGTCATCGCCGTTTTATCTCTTGCGCAGTGTCGCCACCGGCACGATTGGAATGCAATGCGGATCGTCTTGGGCTACGTGGCCCAGGGCATGTGCCAACCGTGCCTGCCCCAAAACACTCATTCTATCTCGTCAAACAGCCAAGCATGCTCTGGAGAAATGTTTTTGACATGCATTCCATCAAGACATGATTCATAAGTAAATTCATGAGCTGATATCAGGTAGAGCAGATTCTTAAAGAGAAAATGCAATTCTTAAAGTGCACAAAAATGTGTACACGTTTTTAATTCAGAGTAATATTTACATTCGTAACAACTAGCAAATAATGTCTGATCCAAAAGGTGTGTTTGTCTGAGTATTTTAGATTTTGGGAGTAATTACCCAGTTCTCTGCGAGACGAAACAAAGTTACAGATTCGTATTGCGACAATGCTATCTGCGCCTAAACTTCAAAATATGGAATAAAATTTAACATCAAAATTGTATGCACATTATAATGCATACATAATGTTGCATGATTACGTATCTTCCAAAATGTATGAGATATTTGGAGCCATTACAATTAATACTGGATACTTGGAGCCATTATATTTAGTATTTCCCTTAGTTTCAAGTTCCATGATATTTGACAATAACAGCATCTATTAAAAAATATTTTGCACTCCTTTTGCATAAGGCTTAACTTTGTAGTATTTGTAATTTTGAAGAAATTTGAATGCATTAGGATTATTTTCTCGAAAGATGTGTTTATTAATATTGATAATTTGAATTGCATCATAACTGTTCAAATTATGAAATTAAAATATTAATACTAAATTAATGTTAAAATACACGTATCTATACTATACATCGAAGAATATGAAAAATGTAGAACACATAAACATTAAATACTATTCACAAATACAATAATTATACAAACTTTCAACTAATGTGTATTGGAAAATTATTTTCCTCGCAGTTTTCCTAATATTTAAATTAAATGGAAATAGATACGAGTAAACTAAATCCTTCATCTAAATAGCGAAAGTTTAGCAATGCAAATTTAAGCAAATATTTATATTCTTCACAAGAGAAACAGGAAATTAACCATTATGAAAATTAAGTCGTGATCGACTTGCAAAAACTATTTTCATTGTCAAATCAGAGGAAAGCGATTTTTTCTTACTTTGTCATTTCACAAATTTATTTTTGTCGTAGACTGCATTAGGGAATCATATTCCTGACTAACACCACTTCATTTTTTATTATGATAGACACATGTAAGTTGGTAAATTATTATTAACGGTGAGGGATAATTAATACTTGTGCAAGGTGAGTCAAATAGCTGAAGAATTTGCTGGTAAGTGGTTTTCTGTTTTGAGTTATTTTTTCATCAAATAGAATCTACAAGAATATTCCAAAAAATATCGATGTGTTTGGTCAGAAATATACAGTTCACACTTTTTTCGATCACATACATTATAAATTTGGCAAAAATAAATATCTAAAAATAAGTCTCAGTGATAATTTGATATTTATATTCTGTAACTTATTGCTTTATTATTTCAGAGAATGAACTGAACTATATTTTTTAAGTCAAAGGATATTATAGATGTACAAAGCGCCCTGGAGAAAAAATCATTTACGATTCCACAGACGATAGCGAAATAAAACAACAATATGGTACAATAAATCCAAATACACGATTCGGCTTCGTTTTTCAAATGATAAATAACTGTTTTCATTCGAAGTATGGGAAAAAATTAGTCAACCTAACGCCTGTGTTTTTTTTAATTTTTATATTCAATGGTAAGGGTAAGAGCTAAGCAATAATTTGGAAGTGTTATTTTTAATCAGGTGTAAATACTGATTTTGGCAAGATATGGATCGAAACAAGGACACAGAAGTAAGATAGTTAAGAAAAAGTAATTGCATTATCCAAGGGGTATTCATAACAAGAAGGGCAATGTCGCCAAGGACCCACGCTTCCTCGTGAGGAAAAATTCGGCCGTAGAAAGAGTACTCGTATATGGAAAATAAACTGCAAATAGATGGATTCTATGGCCATTGATGGATGGTGAAGGTGACGTTAATCATTTCATTTGATCAAAAAGGGACTTTAACATAAATAAACCCCCTAAGGACAAACAACGAATGAGCAGCACTGCATTGAGGTTATGGGAAAGTTAAGAGACGCCATGTTGCGGGAATGACTACAGATGCGGAAAAACAAGTTTTGGTACTTTTATCACGATAAAGTATATCAGTCATTTTAACAAAGGTTTTGGCCAAGAACGGCACACCGGTAATCCTCCAGTCACCCTACTCTTCGGATCTTGCTTCCCCGGACTTTTTCCTATTTTCTAACTTAAAACTCACCTTCAAAGGTAACCGATTTGAAACTCTTTAAGACATTCAACAAAATTGTACCACAGACTTAAAGGCTATCCCGAAAGGAGCATTCCAGATGGAATTCGAAAACTGAAAAAAACGTTGGGAGCGATGTATTTACAGCCAAGGAGTGTATTTTGAAGATGATAAGCTTGATTAAATTAACTAAATAAATCAAATATTCATTCAAACAGTTTCATATTTTGTTGAACTGACCTTGTATTTTAATTGAATCTATCAATGAGAAGTAATTTTTAGATGAAAAATGAAAGTTATAAGCGATTTTCTATGTAGAGTATTTTTAGCTGGTTTTGCATTAAAATTTCCATTTCAAGTGATCTCGCCAAATTTCATCAGTCGTATCTTGCCTGAATAGCTTGAAAAAAAGTCGGTTACTTTGGTATTCCTCTCTTTAGATTTTTCATCTCCATTGACCCAATGAAATTCGTTATCCTGACATCATACCCGGGGACACGTTACATCAGTTGTTTCCTGACTTATGCTATTTTTTCATTACTTTCAGTCTTTTGATTTCTTTCTCTATCCACTGTGATTGATTTTTTTACGAGCTCTATCAGATGGATTACCTCTTTATGATTGATTTCCCTATCCGCTTCACTATGGATAATGCTTCATTGACTGAGCTTCATTTCAGCTGCTTACCTATTTTGTTAACCTGTTTCGTTTATAACACAAATTTCCGATCCATATCGGACGCACCTTTCACATATATAATGGCTCATTATTGAATATACGCGAAATTTTTCTTTTCTTTGGGCTTAGAAATTTAATTCAAAAATAAATTACCTCCGATTATATACATTTTAGAGTGAATGTATTCCATTTTTCATCGATTCTCGATATGTCCTTCGAAGCGCTCTCCTCGCCTTCATCACCCCTTTCCCACGAAAACCGCTCCTCTACTCCGGCAACACACATGAGAGTGTGGTACCGAGCCCATTCGATGAGTCCTTAAAATGCTTTTTCCCCCCTTCGAGCGGCAGGAGGCGGGCCACCGCCGCTGTAGCTCATGGAAGATGATGATGCATTCACGCACAGAGAAATGACCTCTTTGGTTATTATAAAAGACGAACAGGTCAAAATTGCATACTTAATATTTTAAGGGATTAAGATGACGTTTTAACGTGGGATTGTATTGGGGGTGTTTCCATGATGTTTAGTCAAGCTGAAGCGTCAAGTTAGAATACCGATTGCAGAAATTTGTCAAATGATTCTTTAGCAAACTTTCAGCAGAAGGTACTTAATGTATGGTGCTCCATCCATGATGAAATGGACATCAATATAGCCCATATGCTTCTTCGTTTCTTCATGATCAAAGATACCATACCCATTGAAATTAGATTTTGTTACGTCCCAGACAATTATCATGGACTAGGTACTCATCATGCTGACTTCCTCTTTATTCGAGCATATATTCCCCGCATTATTTCCCAACTCACTTTTAAGCCATGTCTACCTCCCTCCACACTATTTAATTACCCAATTTTCTTCTTTGCATTTCCTTAATTTAATAACAATCCCACTTCTAAATATCACGGTCTAAAACATTTTCCAGTTTTTCAATACATCACTGACCCATTTTTTCTAAGATCTAAAAGTAAATAGCAAAGTTTATGGTATTGTCATAGAGATCTTTCAATCTGTAACCTATATATAAAGTTAAATACTCACTCACTACGGTGAAAAATCAGTTCAAATAAATCGTGACGAATTAATCACCTAACTTGGTGCCGCTAATGACCGTTGTGATTAAAAAACGCAGTATGTGAAAAATATGCCTTTTCACTGTAATGACTATCACAAGAGCGATTATTCAATAATGCTGGAGTTCCTGATTGTAAACAAAGTTATTGAATATACTCCTTTCAGGTGGGAAAATTAATTATGGGAACTAATGGGGGGAACCTTTTACCACAGTTGAAAGTGTACCAATTACAGTAAAATATTGAGTGGAGCTTTTATGTAAATATGAAAAGAGAAAATAAATAATATTTCTGATGTGCAAATACATTTTTTGTTCAAACAAACATGCATTGAAATTAAATCGTAATTCAAAATTTCATTTATACACAGAATTTAAATATCGGATGGAGTCTATTATGATTAGAGGAATGTATTTTTTTGAATAAACGTTATTAATCATGTGTCTTTTACATTGGTTCAAACAATTTAATTTAAATTAATGGAGTCTCCTTCGTTCCCGAAGCTAATTAAGTGAAATATTCACTCGTATCTTTCACTCGTTTTAATGGTCATTTTTATTTTTTAATTTAACATGTAACGATTTAAAAATTGAACATTACGCAAATTACGGATTATTTTATTATAACAATAAACTACAAGGTAAAATTACCATAATATGCCTTCGCATAGTTCAATGCATTTAGTCATAGAATAGATAGATTTACTCTGTGTTCAACCTGAAGTGAAAAAGTAATTTCACCAGGCATCTGAATGAGAATCAATTCTACAAAGAAATCAGTAAGCCAACAACGGTTGGAATGACCGATGGGAATTCTGTTGAAGATTCCTAGACTTCAAAAGCAAACCCTCGTAATTTTCCCCGACCCGGAATTTGAAAAACTCTGGGAACATTTTTAATGTAACTTCTTTGAGGCCGAATAATAACCTAAAAAAAATAGGGATTCCATCTCTCTATCTTTCCAAATATAATAAACAATACGGTTCAGAAGACGAAATTGTGACGGAAATGTTATGATTTAACAGTTAGCGTGGCGTGTAATAGTAGCGTGTATTTCTTACAAATCCAAATGATTTGTATTTAATCAGTAAAACTTCAATAATTCCAAGGAAAATTTTGAAAACCATTGCGGATTATTCCTGTTATCCTTACAATAACGATAGATTATCGATGAATACCGATAGAATTACGATAAATCCCATGGTCTCTCCTTTCAACACAACGAGAAATCAGACACTAAAATAAACTCTTTTTCCTTTCTGCCTTCTTGCTGCCTCCGGTTGTTGTTGTTTTTGTTTGGATCCTTCAACATCCCTCTTTGTACATATTCCCTCTCTTTCTTCTTTTAACCACAACCTCCTTTCACTCCTTTCCCCTCTCGCGGGCTAGTATTTTTATGATCTGGTAACTCATCAGTATCTGGCTAGCTAAAATAAAACCTTAGCGAATAATTCCTTGATCACTGGTCATTAAACTCAGAACAGAACTATTGCTTTCCCCACGCAGTCATTCCTTGTTCCTAAATCATAGTCCCCTACCTCACTAGCATATTTCGGCGTGGCCAGTAGCCTACTCTTAATGAAGGGCACCAAGGGGTCACACAGCTTAACGTCCCATCCGACGGACGTCGTCCTCACTCAAGTTGCTCTCCACAAAGTACCTCAAGTAGTGATCAGGTACTACTGATAAATATCTGCTATCTAAAGGATTCGAACCCGGGCCTAGATGGGAAGCTAGTACGCTAGCCACCGCAACATTACAATCTTCTCTATCATGTAGAATTGTAAAATGACCAAGTTCTTTGGTTCAGGTTTAATTTATATTATTATTCTTCAAGTCACCTAATTGTAATGTGCTTCTTCCTTCCCGTTGTATTAACTAGCATTAACACCCCTCACTGGATCTATTTCCCTCCGCTGTACTTGTATATCATTCTATTGCTACGAATATATCTCCAGTAATCTCCGCTATCTTTCCATCTCACCTCGAACAGCTCTAAAACATCTATATTTCCTCTCACCATCTTTCACTTTATATTCTCTAATTTTTCTGGCCTCAATATCGTCCTAACATTTCAAGTCACTATTCTTTCTACTTCGATTCTCACCTGTGTGTTATGTACTGCTAGTATCACTTCGGCTTTGCAACGACTTCGTGAGATGACGACCGAGGAAGGCTTGCCTTCCGTGCTTCTTAACACGCCACCCAGCTGATTGGGGAGTCCCGTAGTTGCCAGGACCCATTTTCACTATACTGTCCATTGTAAAAATTATGGGATGAATAATTGAGGTGATTTCGAGTTTCCCTCCTAAATAGTATCTTTGACACAATTACTCGATGGTCTCCCCCACTTAGTTCAGAAGCCTTTGGAGCCAACTCAGTGAGGAATAAATTCTGCGCGGACTACCTTTTGCCTTGTTCCAACCCTTCAGCCCATCTTTTTCCCAGTAGCACAGCTCTAGGAATCTATCAGAACGTACTTACCAACTTAAGGTAATCATCTCTTTAATATTTTAGCCCTGTTAGCGAGTTGGGTGTTGAATGCGTGCGACTTGATATATTGAATAAAATAATATTTTCACCCAAGGAAAAACAAAACTTTTCAAATTGAAATGATACTGATCAGTTTCATTTGAAGTGCACCTATTACAGAAATGCACTTCAGATAAGGGAAGCTGAAATTGCATGCACAATTAGGCATTTTTGATAAAATTAACTCCTAAAATCCTAAAGTCCTAAAGGTTAGGCTCGTTTCCAAAGTAAATGTGTAATTTACAATTTAAAAAATCCAGGATTATTAAATGATATCCACTCTCTTTTCAACACATCTCGGTCAGTTTCCGGATATAAAACATTAAAGTGGAAAAGACTCAAGTTGGAATGCATAGTTTGGTGTATGTCTAGTTAGGTCTTTCTTTCGGTCTCGGATATGAGTGATGGTAACGCGTAGCTGAGCAAGAGCCATCATATTTTTAGGGAAGGCAATAGAACCGGCTATATTGTGAATTATGACAAGAAATGTATTCAGCTGTTCCCTTAGTATTTCCTGCGTGTGGCATGCAGTATGGTGGCGAGAAGAGGGATGCCCATTGAGCTAGAGCTCCGCCTTCTCTTCACGTAGGACTGCGGATGAATAAGAGATAACTAAATGGGATTCTTTTCCTAAACCGTGCGTGCGTATGACGCAAACGTAGAGTAAAGAGTTGGATGGCTATTAGCTGCGCCGAGCCCTAGGCGCCTCCTGCGGCGATTTTCTCTCACCCGAGAATCACCATCCGAGGTGCGACAGGGCTTTGGAGGGTGATTATTTTATATATATTATTTAGCCCAAAAATAGCAAAAGACCAATGAAATCGGTAAAAAACTTAAGTCCAAGCATAAAAAGTAACCTTAACATTCCCTTTGAAACAGTACAACGTAATAATGGGCTACAATTTAATCGTGAAATCGTCAACAAATTCGAGGCATGAAAGATACTTAGGGTGGCTATGTGTAAACAAAAATAACATTAGTAAGGGGAAAAAGAGACGAATATGAGGCAGATTTCGTAGTAATGACCTGAAATATGATGACTGATCATTTTGTTAACGAAACAACCGAGTTTCAACTGGGAGAATAACTGAATATTATACTTTCAAGGCTGTTTGAATTGAAGAACATGATCGCAGGAAATAAGTGTCTCCAAGAAAAAAGTGGTACCTGGATAGGTACCATTTATATGCTTATGGATATGCGTCGCGACATTATGAATCATGCTGTAAAATGGCTTAATCTTAATTTTTAAGTTTAAATGATTCGGTTCTTTATTTAAAGAATTTAAACATGTTGATGCATGAAAATAAGACAAAGTAGTTGGAAGCTTGCCATCGATCAATGTATCAAGAGCGGGGATTTACAAACGGAATGTTTGAACGTTTATGTGAGCCAATCTCTACAGAGGGATCAGTTTCCCAGGAGAGTAAAGGGTTTTCTCACACTTTTGCGTGGGTTGCTCTAAAACTGTTTTGTTAACGGTATTTTCTGCTGTCCTTGACAAGTAAACTAACAACCAATCGAGTGCCTACACTTTGGATACACTTTTGTGCAACTGCAACTTCACCAAAGTAAATTTTTAACATCCACCATCATTCTTCCAAGGCTTGTGACGTAAATCTTGAACGATATCAGCCATTAAATCTTGAAGCTATTAAATCTTAAAATGTACTAACTACAGCTTTCAGTCAGAGGCTCTCTTGATAACTTCTTTTAATTGTAGGCCGTGAGGCATTTGCGTCGACATTTCCTTCCGCTACATAATACTTCAATTGAATTGATTAAAAAGTTCATAGTATTTTTCCCCCACAAGTGAAATTAACATTCGGTTATTACAGTTGTCTTCGTTCATAAGATTACATTATTAAAACCACTTTCTTATACTTGTATATTTTAAGCAATCTGCAAACTCTGTGAATGTTTTCATTAATTTTTATCAAAAGATTCATTTGATACCGTGTGTTCCGGCTTCCCAGAATTGTCAATATATGCACTATGTTTCCGACAATCAGATATCATCCCATCCTTAACACTCAAATGAAAGTATCTTAATCCATTAAACAGAAATTAAACTCTCAAACTATCAATAAGATAATCACGTCTTACTAAGATATAATATACAGAGTTTAGAGGAATAGCAGGGAAAAGATATTTGGAGGATACAGTTGAAATTGAAGAGTAACTCGCCACTTAATCGAACGAGAAATCTGGTCTCCCTTCCACCCTTCCAGGATGACATGCCAAAGACACCTTGCAGACAAATTGAGATTTTTTTGAGCTTGAATTTATGTCACAAAGGGCATGGAAAAATGATATGGATGAATAATATATTGCAATAATATGGTCCATCTGGAGCAATAGTTTCACCGTCCATCGAACTCGAAGGGCATGGTCGACTGGTCGCAACAACATTTGAATACGCAGATGGATGACGATAACTAAACTGGGATCTCGATAATAACATGGTGATTTGAAATTATCTGGATGGTTCTATTAACTAAAGTTTTTAGCATGCACATGCAATTCAACACGAGAACAGGAATACAAGTTATTCGAGTATAATAAAAAAATGATCTCGATTAATTTAACTACATTAAATTTATAAATTAAAAACGATCACTTTAACTCCTACAGAGTGGTGCTCTCACACTATTTCACCAAAGGTATAGGTTTTGTTACACTGTTAACTTTCGCATGTAAATTTACGTAGCTTACGCAATTTTCATCACTAGCAAATGTCAGGACACATGCAGTGTTGCAGTATTCTGATACCTTTAAGATGAATCCTTTGCAAATTGAATAGTATTTTGAATAACGTAAATAAATACCTATTTCCTGTAATAAATATTAACTCAGACAAGTGGTTAAAAAGCCATAACTTAGATTATAAGGAAATAAAAAAGTTTTTTCATATATATAAACTGTCCAACAAAATTGATAACCAAGCATTGGAGTGTAGAAATAAGTAAATCACAAGCCTCGACGTGAATAGTAATTTATTCAATATTCCATAATGTATTGTTATAACAGGATTAGGGATAAAAAAAATAAATTTAATAGATTTTCTGTCTTTCGTATTTGTCGTCTTATATTTAGTGCTGTGATTACGCATTTATCAACGAATATTTCCCATCGCCTCTATTTACTGATGGTTTTGGAGAGTAGAATCATGCACTTACGTACATATGTATAAATTACCTCAACTCTTAGAAGCGTTTATGTATTTATTTCATCAACGCAATAGTTAAAAAAAAAATTCATTTCACGATAAAATTACTCAAAATAAGTTGGAGTGAGTAAAATATATCGTATGTACTAACATCAGTGAGAAATATGAAACTTAATCATATACGAACGTTAATTCATAGTCTAGGGCATAGATGGCAAACTTTTGGCGACAGAGTGACAACTTTTTTAATAAGAGTATACTACTGATTCACGTGCCATATCATCGAGTGATCACCGTTGAATTGCTCTCCCAGCTCTGCGTGCCACTTTGGAAATGTGTGCCATCAGCTCGCCAGCCCCGGTCTAGGGTCAGCAGATAAGTAGTCTAAGAATGGAACTAAGGGTGGTGTTTCCGTGAATTTAAAATCAAGTGCCACACTTGGAGAAATATTTCCTACGAAAAAAATCCAAAATAAATATCAGAGACAATTCTGGGCGGAGAATAAGTTACACAAGTCACGGCATAGGAAAATTTTTTGTTAAAATTCCATAAAAAAGGATAAATATTAGCCCAATAATATATTAAAACGACGCATCCCTTTCAATATCAATGCAAATTTTTTTTTCAAAGTGTAAAAACCATTCACCTTGACCGGGATCCGAACCAAGTAAACTTTAACTTTGAAAAAAAATACATTTAAAAAACTTTTTATTGGCGGATGACCTCGTTAAAAGTTACTTCTGTAACATTTCCCGCAGTTTATGTTAACTTTTCTATCTCGATTGACCACGGATAGTGGCAGAGCAAATTGTACGAAACGTATACAAAGACAACGTTGAGGCTAAGCAATTAAGGAACAATTCCTGCATAAGCAATGAGTCTGCAAAAAATATCACCTAAGAATTTGTTTTCAGAGTCGGAGCACATAAACGCCCAAAATATTTAACGGGCCAATTTATAAGTTTATTAAAACTTTCTTACAATGAGATCAAAAGAAAAATTCTAATTTTATATTAGCTATACGATGCATATATATGCGACGTTTTTGGCGTACAGCACGCCAAAAAACACGGTTAAAAATGTATTGAAACGTTTCTTTCTATCCTTATCAGATCAATCTGCTCAAATACTGGTGAGAAGTTCGAAACTACCTTATGTTGAGTAGTAGGATTAGCTTTCAAAACGATTTCAAGACTTTTGGACGCAATTGCAGCTCATCAAAATGACGTTTCCGATGTTTCTTACAGTTTTCACAGTCATGATTGCATTAAAATTAGCAAGGAAATGAAAATTATGTGAGGAGGTGATTCGCACAGGTGCAATAGTTCAATTTATTATTACATTATTTTTCAATTTACAAGTATACTGGTGAGGGTAGTGCTAATGTTATTCAATCGCAGGTCAGCTTATGTTTTGCGTATAGATAGTGAAAAGTTTACTTTCGAGCATATTTTTTACAACTCGGAACAGTGGTCGTCAAAGCAAGGCGTCAGGTTCGTTGAGGCGACAAGCGTAGATTGAAGGCCTTTCAGATGTGGCTGTGGAGGAGTATGTAACGAATGAAATAGGTGGACAAAAACAGGAACAAACAAAGAATCATTAGGCATAGTGGAGAAAAAGTGGGCAGTCAGGATAAATCGAAAGGAGAGAGAAAAATGAATGAAGAGCATTTTGATTGGTGATAGAATGTTCAAGATTGTGGTGGTGGAGAGAATATTATAAAAGCAAGTTAGAGGCAAAAAAGAATATGCATGCTAAACGGAGTGATTGGAGGCATAAAGCATGCTTTATTGAAGAATGATTTATTGTGTTGTGTGTAGAAAGTTACGTTTAGCCGCGTTGTGAGGCTAAGAAATATAGCCGTGGTAATTCTGCGAGTTTATTCAAAACCTAACTTAATAGTTACACTACCGTAAGAAAAGATCTTTCAGAGATATATACGACATTAGAATACCTGCAAATAAAAAGTAAACTGCTTTAGATAATTTATTGTTAAATTTCAGGGAATATAAACGCACCAACTAGAGCACTTCCCATAAGAGAAAGTACTTCCAAAGTTGTTCGAACAATTCCATTGGTACCATACCACCAATTTTCTAGTGTTTTACGATAACATTGTCAACGATCAAAAAATTACATCGCTATATAGAAGCCCCTCTTCTTACTCTTCGAGGATAAAAGATTCCTTCAATCCCTCACCCCTTACTCTGCCCACAATCATCCCACTACTCTACCCTTTGTGGTCTGACTTGCTGGCATAGTTTTTGGTTATAAAACGTGTTTGTAGCCTCAATGTCTGGGTTCCAGCAATTATTCATCCATAAACCTTAAGTAATTAAAATGGAAAATAATTATCTTAATTTAAGGTTACCTAGGAGTCCATAAATGCGCTACAGATTTTTCGATTCACGTATATGGACTGTCCCCGATTATGTCGCGATGTCTTGTCTCGGTTCCGTTATTGTGCCGTCTATTTGAATTTCACAGAGATGCCTACTTAAATGTTGGGCCCGTACAAATATACCACTCAATCCTGGAAACTTTCTAAAATAAGATATGCAACGCCCCTTATCTTAAGCCAATTTACGAGAGAAAGTTATCATTGATAGAATTGGATGGGGTCAACTGGAAAACAGGAAAAGATCGAAAGCAAAAAAGATAACTGCACATTTTAATAAATCTAAATCTTTTTTCGTTACACGAAGATACTTACGAGATAATAATGACAGCATAGCAATAGCGAACGTTTTCTGCAATGACAAAATGTCGAACATGAAATGTACACTCGTAGTAACGGCCAAACAAACTAAAAAGGCTTCAAACTACAAACTAATGAGGATTCTCCAAGAGAGATTGAAGAGTGGGAGCTGACGAAAGCCGAATCATTATGGGATCAAGAAATGGAAGTTTTTGGAAACACATTATTTCGCAAGACACAGACTTATAAAAAATATAGAAGTGGAAAACTAAGGGATTTAAGAGTAAAATTTAAACAAATAAAAAACACCAGAAAGGAAAACTCAATGAGGTAGAGAAAGAAAGAGAGTGACTTTTTACTCATGGGCTGGGTCACTCTTATCTCTGGTTTCCTTGCCAGCGATGAAGATAGTGTTTCCTGGAGCGTGGGACGCCATAAAGTCACGGGAATCGTCTAATCGCTTGGCGCGAGGGCGTGGGGCACCGGTATTTAGATCTGGGGAAAGGAATAAGTTAGCGGTTGGAAAGAGAGGGAGCTGAGGGAGAAACGAAGGAAGCCGAGGAGTTAGTGGTTGTGCGAAGGGAGAGCGGATGAAGTTAGGAAGGGAGCGGGGAGGGACCCATGCAGTGCCGGAAGGAGGAGCGGGGCGAGGTGAATAATGCATACGAGGGGAGCGCGAGGAGGTCTGGAGAAATTCTGGAGATGGGAACATGGATAGGTAAGGGCGGCGAACGATCTGCGGAGTCCGAAGTGGCGGCGGGGATGGGGTGATTCCCGCTTTCTTATTTCGAGTATCTGCGGCAGCGAGGGTTGGCGAGGGCGATGGGGAAAGGAGGACGAGCACGTGGATGCGATGCGGGAGGGGGCAGGATTGATGGGGGCGGCCGCGACCGGTGCACTTGGGCCCGGGAGGAGGTGGCTCCAAGAGTGACGCTGCCTAGGGTGCGTTGGAAGGACGGGGCGGCTGCGAGGAGGGAGAGTGGGAGGAATATTCGGGCGGGGCGGAGAGAAGCGGGGGAGGAGAGGTGTGCGGTTGACCACTAGAAGAGAGCTCGGGGGGGAGATGAGGGTGGAGGGAGGGAGAACGAGAGGCTTAAACAGAACCGCACTGCAGATATAACGCACAATCCGGGCGGGCAGGAGTGGGAAGAGGGCGGGAGAAGGGGCGGCGGGGCGGACCGCATGCATACTCTCGGGGGTGCGCGCTTGTGTCAGCAGAATTCTGAGCGTGAATCGCAACCCATCCTCTCCAAGTCGTGCGCGATATATTTCTACTACTCCAAAGAAAACTCTCTCCAGAGAAGATTACCTAGGTTGCTAGGAACGAATAATGACGCATTTACTGTTATACGAAAGCCCAAACGTATATACAAATAAAGATATATATAAATATAGAGAAGTATATCTTTATTTTTTTACTGTGAGTGTCCTTTTTTATGTTTCTATGTGTTGAATATTTTGTGTTTGTGTGTCGCCGGAGAACGTCAATTTCAAATATATATATATATATATATATATGTATTAATATATATATATATATATATATATGTATGTATGTATATTTAGATGATTACGTCGAAGTTACAGGGAAGTGTTGAATAAAAAAACTTGGACAGCAACAAACAAATATAAGAACACATAAAAAGAACACTCACACGTTATTTTTTAACAATTTCGACGGAATTTAGCCTCGTGTTCATCAGAAGAAAGAGAAATACTGGGTACTTCTCTTTCTTCTGATGTGATTGTTCTTTTTATGTGTTCTTGTATTCTTTGTTGCTGTCCAAGTTTATATTTATCTAAAAAGTGGTGGTCATTCCGTCGGAACGTCAAATGTATATGTGAGTGTCCTATCTTTGTGTTTCTGTGTTTAGATAAGTTTTTAATCAAAGTTTTTTATATATTTGTCTCAACGCTGAAGAGCGTTCATTTTCGAGAATATATATCTGGGCTTGATTACTTGGTTACTCACTTGATTACTCACTAGAATACTCATATTTTATGGGTCACGGTAGTTCAGGAGTGTGCGTTGGGATACTGACCGGAGGGCCAGGGTTTGAATTCCAGGCAAGCCTAACTGGGCACCCTCAACTTAACCCAAGCATTGTGATTTTTTGGGTACCAGATGTTCGCATCAAGGAACTTGACCCCACCCTGATGTTTGAATTTCACACGTCGTCGAGCTTACTCATCACCACCTACCATCTTCGGATTGATAACTGTGATTATGGCTCTTTTATGTTAATATACACGCACATATAAAAAATTAAGACAACTTTATTTAAAAAATGGTGCTTTAAGGATTACAGTATCCTCACGTCTTATTTTTACTTACTCGTATTTATCAGTAAAGTTAAGGGCAATTGCTTTGGATAAAACGAGTTTAACGCTTTCATATATTATTATTACGGATTTTTCATAAATAAAATATATACATTTCAAATATTTTCCTAATTTAGTAAAAAAACTATTTACTGACCGTTAAAACCAACAATCTAATGTTATTCTATAATCGAGTCTTTTTAAAGTAAATATTTTATCAAAATAAGCTCATTTTTCAAACAAACACGGAAGAAGAAATACACGATTCCATTAAGGAAATTCATAGCTTTCTAATTATGCCACTCCAGATGCCACTTTTCATCTACAGAGCATAAAATATGAGGTTTTATGGCTCTATTTGAAGAAGCGAACGTTATGAAATGATAAACGACTCCCCTTAGAGAAGTTTTTAAGAAGGTTTTGCCAGCTATATTCAAGATACGTTAACCATACAAACTCATGATGATTAAAATAAATAAGCAAGCGTTGAATTTAAGAAAATCAGTTTACCTTGGCGTATTAAACAAACAATGTTTGAAAATATGTCTTTTATGAAATATCTCTTTTTCATGGCTAAATTAGTTCTCATCCTAAATGAAGCTCAGAGGTGTGTTCCATTAACCGAGGTTCTAACTTGGACCCTCTGTCAGTTGCCAACCGTTCGACACAATTGGGTACCATATATCCGCTCAGCAGAGAGATACACAAATCATTAAGAAGCGCAAAAGTTGAGGTAGACTAAACCTAGAGATGGCCCACGAAAAAAGGATTGATCTAAGTGGAATAAAATACGAAGTTAGAAAAATACATTTAGTGACACCGAATCGACACGCGGATTTGATTAGATGCCACGGATTAAGCAAAGAGAAATGAGAATTCTGAGCAGAGGAGGAGACACGGAGCGTGGTATGGAGGTGCGAGAGAAAGAAGGAGGGATGGAAGAGGAGAGAAGGGCTCTTAGGCGTGGGAATGGAGCCACCGATGGGAGGGCTGGGAGGAGGGTGGAGATAAGTGAAGGGCCAGAGGCTGTGGAGGGATTCGCTGAGTGGCACCGGTTTCCTACAGAAGATGCCCGATGGGACGGGAAAAGGAATCGGTACGCTGAAGTGCCGTTTCGCAGAGAGGAAGAGCGGGTAGAAAGAGTAGGGGGAGCAGTACTAAGATGGAAAAGGAATAGGGAAGAGGTCGGGAAGTAATGGAGAAACTAAGCGTAGTGGGGCACCTAGGCCCTCATCTACTACGGGTTCCACGTTTCCTTGGACGAAAATTAGAGACAAATGTCTCATTTCCCCAGGAATGAGAGAAAGAAAGAAAGAATCAGAAAAACAAGCTTTTTCATTTTATATTCTAGCACTAAGAAAAGAGTCCTCTACGGAATCAATTTATTTTTATAGTTACTTTATAGAATCATTTTAAACCAAGAAACACAGTGACAACTAAAAAATATGTATTTATTATAACGTACAAATTTAGCAATTTCTGTGCTATAGATGAAGTTGCGGTCAACTTTAATTATGCTTGATTTAGATTCACCAAGATGCCTATCACATATTCCATGCATGATTAGCATTAGTGATAATACCTAGTAGTTAATTTTAAAATAATGAAACTAGGAGATTAATTGGCATTATAATAAATCTGAAATTTAACATTTGGGCCTAAATATGTCTTTTCTTCTAACTCTTAATATTTTCTCCTTCTTCTCCATGGTTGCTTAAAAAAGACTTATTGTTAGTAATTTTAGTAGAACAATGACAAATTTAGTTTTATGTGCTTTAGAGAAAAAAGGATCTTTTTACCGAGAGCATTAGAGTTTTATTGCGGAATAATTAAAAAAGGTCAATTGGAGGCACTCCTATAAGACTTCAATACAATCCCTAACATTATCCTCCACAAAAGGTTGTGTTTCAGAAAATAGCAGAAAATTTAGCTTCAACTAATCAGAAAAAAGTCCTAAAATACATACACAATACTTTTCTAACCTTTTGAACTGTGCAGAGCTATTAGAAAAATTCAAACAAAGCCCTCGACTAAAAACTGGAAGGCTAATAACCCCCAAAACTAGTAGAACAGCAACAAATCAATAACGATTTAAAAAAGAACCCTTCGAGATGATGCGATCAACGAAGATGTGTGGAAACGTGGATTTTGATAAAATAAAAAAATACAATAGGCAAAAGAGATAATATAGGAAACGGGAGGAAAACTAAAATACTAGAACACGGCCAAAATGTACACAAACACTCCAAAAAAAGGAACATAAAACTGGTTATTAAATAACTTAACAACCACAGAACATTCCTCCATTCTGTGGTACCTAAGATCCTTTTCTTGAAGGCCCTGAAACACATGTAGGTTAGAAAATAAATTGGAACTAGAAAGCTATATCAAGGAGGCTTTAGAAAAGAGAGATCCTGCTCTGAGCACGTCGTGAACCTCGGATTCATAAATAGGCACATAAGGATGAGACTCAAAGATATCTTAATTATGTCTGCTAATTGCAGTAATTCTTACAACTATATCGACAAAGAGAGGTTTCATTACATCTTGAAAGAATTTGAAGCTGACAAAATATTTAATGCAATTGCAGGGGAAAGCTTAACAAATATGAAATAAAAAAGTTAATTTTTTAGGAGAAATTAAAAAAATCTTTCGAAACTAAAGCTCAAAAGTGTGAAGGAGGTGGAATTCGTCGTTATCTTTTCAACTTAGTTGCAGGAAAATTTGTTTGAGAGTGGAGAATAAAACCATGAGAAGAAAGAAGAAGAAAAAACAACTTACTGCTATACTTGTGTGTCACAAAAATCAGGGTTGCGAATAACTATTGAGAAACAAATATAAAAGAACCCCATAACTATATGAAAAAAGGCATAGAAGAATAAACAAAGGTGCAAAATTCATGTATCTAGAAGAAATAATCCATACAAATGCAATAGATAAGTACACCAGCATGTGGGGAGTAAGTAAGATGTAACTAGTTTATAACAAATAAATAACAAATAGTACGATAATCAATATAAATAATAATTATGTTCCACAAATGCAAGTATACAAACGCAAAACTGAGATATAATATACAGAAAGAAAACTATAGTGCATTAGTTCATCAGTAAGCATCTCATTAAATATCACTAAACAAAATAATCAAGGGTAAAGGAAGGAAGGTAAATTAATTTAAAACAATTTTTGGACCAATATTCAAAAATAGTATATGGAAGTTGAGAAGGGAAAGGATTTGAGAGACAGCCTCTAAGGACAACTGAAGGGTGAGCCTGAATAAAATTTAATTTGAAATTTTGGGTCAAAGCCCACAAACTCAATTAACATGTATTCTACAATTCAAGGAGAGCCCAAAGGAAATGAACCTAAAAGAAGAAGGAATAGGAAACTTAAATAACTTCAGGGAAGAAAATTGCAAGTTTCAGGGTTTTCAGGAAAAGATAAAAGTAAGGGGGAATATGAACCTTAGAAAAAAACGGAAAGAAAATGAAAAAATACTGAAAGGATAGACAATGGAAAAGACAGGATTATGAAAAAATATTTAGATCTTTAGATGGCCAAATCGAAAAGATAGAAAAAATAGGTGGTACTAATAACTATAATATGTGAAGTGATAAAAGATATTTTGTTCAAGGCTATATTTTTACTTCATTTATTAAAATTCATTTCATTTTTAATCAAAAAGATGGATAAGTTTTCATGGTTTGGTGGGGATCCCTAATTTAACCTTATCGACTCATTTGCCAACTCACCGGAACATTTGAAGCCACGTCCACCCCTGGATTCCTTCCTCTCGCGCGGATTCGTTCAAACGCGTCTCAACTGCTCCCTTGTTGCACCCGTTTTTCTCTTATCGGCGAGAACAAAACACCCTGCCCGCCACACGGCATCTATTTATGAATAGAAAACGGAAAATCAAAATTAACATAAGTTATATTGGTAATATACATTATATCAGGATGGTGAAAATCGCAGTGTGGTGAAACGAGTTGTGCCGTGGATGCACCAAGTTTTTCCATACGACTGTTTTACATGCATTACTCTTACTCCCGCATGTCAATTAGGTCAAACCAGAGCTATTAATTTAACCTCGTAAATGATACGTCCGGAAAAGTTACGGGCCTTGCTATGCAGTAGAGCGCTCTATCCCGGAAGAATTCCGTGGCGTTTTCTTTACGTCCACGCCCGAAGCATTGACGGGCCAAAAGTAATAATTTGGTAGTAGTTTATACGTTGCCCTAATGTTGGCACACCTTTCTAATCAGCATATCGTTCTCCTGTTGGAGGTTGTGAATATTATTTATTGACCATCATACCATGGTGGAAGTGTTTCGCGAATTATATGTTACCCTGACCTAAAAAGTAATTAAAGGAAACATCTATAGTGACTATTATATTAAAAAAGTACTTGCTAGTCAAATTTAAATTATCCATCCATTTCAAAACTGTACCAATATTAAAACTTAGCATGAGGGTATGACTTGGAGAAAATAAGTTATCAGGCGCTATATTACACACAGTGCAAATGCATCAACGTTCATCTAATAAATTTCATAGGTTTGAATATCCCATAAATTATCTAAAATATATCAATAATGGATAAACATTACCCACGATAACTATTAAATGATTTTTAAAAGAGAATTTCGGATAGATATTGATGCTAATCTTCTTTCTCTAAGCTCATTATGCCGGCGGCTAAGACCACGGCCGGTGTGGAAGTATGGAGTGAGAGAGATATTTCGTGGTTGGAGGAACCCTCGTGAAAATACAAAGAGGGCGGTTAAGGGTGGTTCTATCCTTTCCGATGCTTCAGGGCTCTTGTGTCACCCAACTGCCATCTCATCCTCTCGGCCGTCTCATACAGCAATCCGCGGGACGGCCCCCAGCAATCCGCGGGATGGGCCCCAAGGGGGACGACGAGGGGATGAATGAATCTTCACGTCACTCACTCGCATGCACCCCCTCACTTCCCATCATCCGACCAAATACTAGGAGAGCACGTTAAGAACATCTGCATTGGGAACTGCGCCAAAAAAACCAGGGTAATCAAAGAAATAAGAAAAAATACAAGTGGCAAAAAAGTGCAATGGCACTCATGGCAAAAAAATACAATGGCACGAAGAACGCCATTTCTTTATGAAAAATACATAGTTGCTGGACGTAGATCCTGGATGAAATGGACCTGCTTCAGTATTACGTTGTAGAAACACTCGTTTATGTTGGAAAAAATGCTGTCGACACCGTGTCTTGGTAACTTTAATTAGACACTCTTTGTGTGCAATCTCGTATTCTTCTCTTTTTAATACTCAATTTCTCCTTTCCCTCATCCTGTAGGGAAATTACCTTCCACATAATTATACTGGTATATCAGTAGGTATCCTAGATTGCGGTCTCATTATATGCACATTGATATTGCACATTGCATATGCATTAGGATACCAAAAAGACCTGTTTTAAGCAATTAAAGGTGTTCATTGCATCTTGGGTAAGATAATCATTCAGTAATGTATAACCTCCAGAATCCACATTGAACATTGCATTGGGACTTTGAAATATTGCAATGGAATATTATCAATACGCTGTTTCGAGCTCGTTGACATGAATTCTGGGAATTCATTCAAGGCATCGTAGCTATTAATTGGTATGTGTGAGGCTCTCTACAGCAAATATTATTTATTTATCCTTCTTGGTCTGAAATGAATCTTCACGTCACTTACTCGCATGCACGCTCCCTCACTTCCCATCATCCGTCCAAATATTAGGAGAGCACGTTGAGAACATCTGCATTGGGAATTGCGTCAAAATAACCAAGGTAATCCAAGGAATAAGATGAAGGATTTCGAATGAATACATCGTTTCACATTGTTTATAAATCACCTTGAATACTCGTAGAGTGCTTAGGATCACGCAGAGGTTGATTATATTGCATTATTAAACAATTTACAAAGTAAAACAGACCATTTCATGAAGAATTACTACAAATTAAAAGAAAATGTCTCATTAAAATCGAATATTCGGGTTCCGGAGACAGTAGGAGCACGAAGGCAAAATTCTAGATTTATTTCATAACTTTTTATTCAATTAACTTTTAAAAAAGTACAAAACCTTGACAAACAAAGTCACCGATAAAAGTGAATTTTGTTTGCCTCGCACAATTATCGACTTCAGAACTTATAACAATTTCAATATGGAAAATAAACGGAAATATCCTGCTCCCGTTTACAACTGTTCCTTCAATCGATTACCAGTCAGGACATTCACTTTAAATTGAGTGAGCATATGACTACAGAATTTAGTGAAAGCGTATTCGTACCAGAGAGGAAAATGGTATGGGAAAGCTGATTCATGTTGAATGTAAACGATTTCACGAGTAACACGCCTTTGCCTTTTCCCAATTAAATTTATAATGAGTACAAATTTCTTTGTATATTTTATTCGGTATTTTAATTGAGCACATATCTTTATTATAAAAATGCACAATATGTATATTCGGAACATAAAAAATCTTTTATTAAAAATAATATGGTAATATATATAATTGGCGTAATACAATTAATAGATATCATGGTTCATTAATCCAGACCTTCATATTTAATGATTTTATCGTAAATTCACCTATGACAGATGACTACATTCTGCTCATGAGACATCTGAGAATTTTACTATTATTATAATGAGAATACAGCCACCAATTAGCATTTCAAAAAAATCAATATTGACCTGCTCAGAAGTAAAGTACGCATCTGAAAGCGTAGAAGGTATTTAAACTCAATTGAATGATATGATTACCCATGAAAGTAAGGGAGATACACGATGCAAGACTTCGTAGTTGAGGGAGGCTACACGCTATTTAGCAAATAAAATGTTTGTGACAGAAATACTTTAAGTCTTCAACCACATAACAATCGTAAAATATTTATGTTTAACATAAGTGTTTGACTAGAATAAACCAAAAACCTTTGTTTTGTGAATGTCAGTGACTTGAAAGAAAAACGCAAATATAAAAGTATTCAAGCACGGAGATAGTTTCTTTATTTCCTGGGAAAATTTGAATTTGTTCCTGTTTCCAAACAATTCTTTGGTGCAGCGGAAAATAAAGCCGGAGGCACTTTTTAAAACAATGCATCACCAGAGGCACGCAAATAGATATACAGAGAAAACAATATACATCACTCCACTCAATGTGATTGTTTTTGTCGTGGGTTAGAGTAAGCTTGGAGTCACTCAGCTTGAAACATTTAAATGGTAAAGGAACCACATGTAGGGGTAATGCCCTTCCTCCGTAATGGTTTGTTACCTAAGTTTCTCTTTAAATTATGAACTTCTAAATAAATACAGTGCCACTTATTTTGGGTAAAAAAATAACTTTTTACGAAATTCATATGTTTAATCAAGCAAAAAATAATACTAGGCGCTATTTCCCAGCGTAAAATTTCTAGTCAAAATATAGTACGACAAATAATCTAAAATTCCTCTTGTAAGAAGGAAGGTCATAAAAATGAACGCTAATGAACGATCTATTGCCATCTTTTTAATCAAAAACAGCCATGGCGGCCGAAAATATGACAATTATCGTAACATTGAACTATGAATACCTTAGTTAATTTGCACATTCAAGATTACGATATTTAAATGCAAGTGTGACGTATTATTTTTGAGCAAAGTGTTCTTACTCCAATATTTGAGTGGCTTCTTATACTTTATTTAGACTCAAAGATGAGATTTCATTCTCACTCCTAGTGGGGTTTACTTTTACTTAGAACGGTCAAATTCCCTACAGAGTGGTGAAAAATCCCTTGATTTTGTTTTCTAAGCATCTTTTGAAATATGCCTTCGCACTCATTATTATTTCCTTACCTCTTTCATTTCCATTTTTTATCCAATTAAATTCCGTAAAGTTTATTTAAAGAAATACTTATGGTAATGTGATATTAAAGTCCTATTCCGTATGTAATGATCAATCATTAACCTAATTATGAAATGTTCGACCTTGTAAAATTAAAAATGGCAATGTGTTTTCTGTCACTTATCCTGGAAAATACCGAATGAACTGAGACACAATGTGATTTCACATTTGAGATTTAATCTACTAACACAATCATCACTATTTAGAGTAACCATAGTGTAAGAAATAGAGAAAAAAGTGGGCGATGCTCTACGGAATAAAAGTATGCATTTATATTGTAAGAAAGGGAGTGAAATAAAGAGTCCAAAAGGAATCAATGTGTCAATAACTGGTCCACATTTAGTATGCAGAGTCATTAAAATTTCCAAACGCATCACTGTGTCCATTCGGGGTTTATCCACCGAATTCGAAAATTTCGCAATTGGAGTCATTTCTTTCACAGACGTGGGTGTTTTTTTCCAATTTGAATAAAGCTTGGAGAAGATTCATTTGCTTCTAGAACTACATAATTGATGCATGCTTGAGTAAAAGTTGAAAATGTAATTTCATGAGAATTTTAATATCAATCACTAAATTAGTGACCAAATAGACAAATTTGACGCCAAATTTCAGGCTATAACAAACATTTATCTAATCAGTATATTTCTCGAAACATTTATGATGGTAAGGCGACGTATGAAACGCATCATAGCCAAGAAAAATCCTTCATTTTCCAAGAAAAAGAGTATTAAATGACGCACGATCAGGACTGTTATTATTGGTCAAATATATTTTACTATTTTATTAGTGCAAAAGAGGTGGTGTAAAAGATTGTTAATGTATCAATATAATTTTTGATCATTAAACAAACGATTTACTGTGGCCCATAAGATTTTAAATGAGAGTCTTTTCATTTCATACTCCATTGCTTCTCCGAATCTCTCCTTATTCGGTAGTGTTAGCATATATCACATGCCTGTGGGTACAAATGTCTTATCTGCTGAGAATAGTGCTGATAATTGTTCCTAACACTACACCCTGATTCCATTTCCAAATTCTCATTTGCAATAGTAATACTAGCATACTAGCTAATACTTCCTCTTCTAGCACTTGAAACAGTGGCTCGGTGGACAACTTTTCAAAACCGAAGAGGAACTCAAGAACAGAGTTTTCAATTGGTTCAACTCTCAGGCGGCGAGCTTCTATAAAGAGGGATTAAAGAAGCTGGTGCATCGGTACAAAAAATGCTTAAAAGTGAACGGCATACGTAGAGAATTGAAGTAGGTTTGAAGCTAACAAAAGTGCCAATAAAATGTGTTTCATATGAGTATATTTTTTCCTGTGGTCAAATGGCCTTTACTTAATGAGCATGTCTCGTAAATTCGAATTTACAGCTAGACTTTGATAATGTACTTTGTTATCTTCAAAAACATCTAATCAACTTTTAAAATACCAGGGTGTTAAAAATACATCAAAATCTGGTAATCCTTTGAAATATATTCAGGGCTGTTTGAAGGAGTGTCATTTGTTTTCGGCTTGGCTAAAGACATATGTATGAGGAAGAAAGAAGCTGAGTAGGAAGATTGGATAATTATGGTAAATACAAGTGGCAAAAAATATAATGCCACGAAGAACGCCATTTCCTTTATGAAAAATACATAGTTGCTGGACGTAGATCCTTGATGAAATGGACCTGATTCAGTATTATGTTGGAGAAACACTCGTTTATGTTGGGAAAAATGCTGTCGATACCGAACACAGGGAACCTAAATTGGACACTCTTTGTGTGCAATCTCGTATTCTTCTCTTTTCAATACTCAATTTCTCCTTTCCTTCATTCGATAGGTAAATTTTCTTGGCTAATTCCACATAATCATACTGGCATATCCGTAGGTATCCTAGAGTGCGGTCTCATTATATGCAAATTAGTATTGAAAATTGCATATGCATTAGGATATCAAAAACGGCTGTTTTAAGCAATTAAGGTGTTCATTGCATCTTGGGTAAGATAATCATTCAGTAACGTATAACCTCCAAAATATCTTCAAAACGTGCCACAAGTATATCATCGCCACTGGTTTCAAATATCACCAAAGGAAAAAGTTTATGATATTTATTCAATTCTCTCAAATTTCTTTCAAGAATATTATATCCATTGACCAGATCATAACTGCACATTTTGTAGTGCTCAGCATATTTTTCTGGTAAATGGACGCTATTATTTCACATAAAGATATCTAAGAATAGACCCACACACCATCTAAGAAAAATCAGTATTGTCACAATCTTTGTAAGAGTTTTTGTTTCAACTTTTTCATTACTTTCGATCCTATGTCTGCAGCAATCAGTGGAATTGGGCAACCTTCTCGAGATTGACACTTTCCTTCTTCCGTGCAACATAACCCTTCAACATTACAATAATGTTGATTAGGTAACTGTGGATTCTTGCATGGCATTGAAATATTGCAATGGGATATTATCAACACGATGTTTCGAGGTTATTTACATGAATATCTGGAAATTCATTCACGGTATCCTAGCTATTAATTGGAATGTGTTGGGCTCTACATCAAATATTATCTTATAAGTATTGTGGAATCTTGAGTTAGTTTGCGCTATATTATAACCTTCTTCATTTGTTCTTCTTCTAATTTTATCAGCCTTCATGGTTTATGAAAATTGATTCTCTGCTACTTCCTTTCCAAAAAACTAAACATTTTCCCTTCCACCAAAGTCTTAAAACATTTCTCCACTATCTTTCATGATATTCCTCAGTCACACTTCCTGCTTTTTTTCGGATTTACCGTAGCAATTTCTCTTATCCCGATCTGTTCGAAACATCATTCTTTTTTCCTCTTGGTTCAATTTTTTATCAACTCTTTCCATACCCACAAGTAAATAGCATCCAATATACTTATTCTCTTTCCTTTAACAGCAGGTTTCGGTTAAACATATCCCCACACAATATATTTAAATCCTAACCAATGGAGTTCCACCACTTTGCTTCAAATGCTGATCACCAAATATCATCTTATAAATGCATCTTTAGTCAATCTAATTCCTCTCCTAATATTTTCACCAGTACAAAAACTCATTTTCAATGAAATACCGTCGAAATACAATGATTGATATGCTTTTCTACCTAATATATTATATGTGAACGTTTTAAATTTAGCTTTGTCAATTCTTGAGTATACTTCTTTGGTTACCTTCAACCAATAATTTTCTACTTTCACTTGTAAAATATAGCATGCAGCGCTTGTACTATACTGTTGCTGTCTGTGTCACTACTGTTTGATGACATTCAAACTTAACTAAATTAACCACCTCACCATGTAAATTTATTCCAAGCTAGCTCCTTTGCGTTAACTTCATTCACATTCTCTCAAAATTAAATTCGTCAAATGGTCAAATTTTCCATTAAGCGCACATGTTTAACGCACTTTGTAAAAGAAAGAATTACGAAAATCATAAACGGAAAAAATGGTAGTAACACGGTTATTCCTACATAGAAAAACATTACTTTAAAAATTATTAAGTATTATTTTGTGTAAATTTCTTTTTTTATTCAGAATGATATGGGATTATGGCAGATTATCGTTTGTTTAAACGAAATGGATATCCTCTTCACATTTTTACCAATCATTCATATCGCACTCTTGTCCTGTCATTCTTTTTGTAGCGCTCAAATTCTTGTGTGTGCATTACTTAGCTTTCCGCAAAAAAAATCTTTAATATAAATGTAACGGCTGAGAATTGTACTTCTAAAATGATAGATTTTGTTACTTGAGTAAACTGACTCAAATTTTCGAAAATAAACCATTTAAATCACTATCGTTTTCAAAGGCGAGATGGGGATATCAGTATCCACTACAGAATACAAATTAAGTATGTAAGATCGTGGTGCTAAATGATTTTCTACGAGCAAAAATGTTACAGAGACACAATAGATGTGTAACTCATTAAACTAGGATGCGTACCTATTCAAATAGGAACAATAAATTACGATATAATATTTCACCTGCCATGAACTTTCACCAAAGCTTGCTTTTCTAAGATTCATTAAGCGTCGATAAATTTGTTTGCAATTTCCAGAAATATTTAAATTCTGCATTTACGTTTACAGCAACAATCACAATAAATTAATCAGCCGATGGTAAGCTGAATTTCAAACACCTGACAGAGCGACATAAGCGATAGAAGATGTACGAGACAAGTAATTGTTTATTTACCTTATCAGAAGTTAGTGTTATGGCTGTATTTCCAGTTGAAAATCTTACAGAAGATAATTTGTTTGAATGAAAACAAGTTAAGGTAATTAATGTCTTTAAGGGGAATGTAGCCATTTACAAAAGGGGAACGAATCTGAGTACTATAAAGCGTATATTCCATATTTCTCGTATTTGCTATGGACGTATGCATGAACATATCCACAGAAAACGTCTTTTTATAAATTGTGATGAAAAAATATAAAATACATGTCTGATTGCGTATAACAAACAAAAATTGTCGACAATCATTGAAACTGTAACCGGACTACTACACCAGTATCTGGGGAAAAATTTGGGTCAAAATATCATTTCAGTCACGAAAGTCATAATAATTGTTGACACTCTTTGACGGCGATGATTGACAAAAGACAGGAATTGGAAAAGTCAACATGGCTCGTGGGGTCGAACAATTTCTACTTGGCGGATGTCCACATGAGTAAATCTTAAAATTGGTACAGGAAACCTCTATTTCCCAACAGCATAGACTTAATTTATCAACATTTTATTGTCATCACAATTGTTTTACACCAAACACTGCTGATCATTATTATAATAAAAATATTGATTACTTTATACATTTAATATCATATCAACTAACCAAAAAATAATTCTTGGATTTAATTATTTCATTTATGTCATGTTTCGCGATTTTTCAATATGCAATTTCTATTTTTTCTCTTCATCCCTTTTATTTTTCAGCTTCTAATGAAACGTTTTCTCAATCCCAAGACATGAAATAAGGCAAGATAAAGAAAAAATTCGCAACAATTATTGCTGATGAATAGAGGACTCTCTCAAGGATTCAAAACTAGTTTGGGAGTTTATATGATTTTCCTCTCTTCAATGTATTTTTCAAATGGCCGTCACACTCACTGACCCACATAAGGCAACCTCAGCGACTGTCCTTAAATCACGAAGCACAAGGAAAAGCTCACGTTCCTACCCACTGAATATTTTAGGCCCCTCACAGGTACTTTTTTCTTCCCCTTCTCGGGGGAAAAATCTCCACCGCTCGTAATATTACCGCATAATATCAAAACAGCTGGTGCCGCCGCAGTAAAATGGACACGTGGAGCCATTAGGATTCCACAAGGCTTGCAGTGGCAATGGCAATATCCATCCATTACCATCCACGCCGCCCCGCCCCACTGACACGCCGGCGGGCTCTCCCATCCCTCCACACCCCACTCCCCAATTCAAATACCCTCAAACTCTCAGGAGAAGGCCAACCCCGCCACCTTTTACACCCTGCACTCAAAACCCCTTTTAAAAACCCCCAACGTGCCCTACTTACGCTCATTCTTGTTGCCCGGGCCACCTCCCGCCGCTCACACCCACACCTCCTTTTCTTCTAACTTTTCATAACCTTCATTTCCCTCCCTTTGCTTATTCCTACTTGTCTTCTGCTCGACATAATCCCGTCTCCTGTAGTTAAGGAGTTTTCTTAATTCCGATCGATTTCCATCGATTTGTTCAAGGAATTCACGTTATGACTTGATGCTCTTGATATGCTCCACCAGGCTTTTAAGAAGCATAGATGCAACACAATGCCCTTCTCTATTACTGTAATTTTACCGGTTCACGTCCTAATCAAGGACAAGGTTATTGCGGCAAAAATAATGGAAGGACGAAATAATAACTCTTAAATATCGGGATTTATACTAAGATACCAGTATCATAATGCCGGTATCCGACGCCCTGATGACTTTTTTATCGTCCTCGCGGCGTTCATACTATTTTTACCGTTCTAATATGTCCTCTTCATGCTCAAATCAATTTGATTGGGTGTTACGCACATTCTCTCTCCCTCTCGATGTTGTCCTTATTTCCACGATTCCACGATTGATAAATGACGAGTCCTCTATCTCCGTTGTAATTTTTTCCTTCCTGATGAATTTTTATCGCATCCTTTGCCATGCGGTCTCAGTAACCATTTGCTCTTCTAATTAGGTTAGCGTTGTCGAGGAGAATTCGCTGGTCCTGATAGAGGATATGTTCCGCAATGGTTGATCTCCCGGCATCTCTCAGTGTGATTCATCTCTCGTGCTCGTTAACTCAGGTTTCTACCGACCCGTCTCTCTGATGTACGCTTCTTCGAATTCAAAAGGGGTGCGGTAAACTTCCAGAATGCTGGGTTCCAGATGGTCCTTCATGCGGACGAGGTTGGTTTCTCAGGTTCCCTAGTGCCTTGTAGATTGTCCTATTATGTGTTCCATCACTCTTCTTGAGGGTTTTACCGTGATGGTGGAGATGTAGTTGAGACAGTCTCTGGCAATCGTTTGCATTAGAAAAACACCTAATCTTAGAGCTTTAATGAAATTTACCACCTACCAGTTTGTAGGGAATCACATGCTTCAAAAGATACTAGCAAAACTACTTGGGAACTTTTAACAATAAAAATTGAGGAAAGGACTGGATCCACCAACAATTAAACTAGTTTAGATGTATTCCAATTTTTCAGCGAATGCTTTAACTTTTTGTGTTTTAGGAACAATTCAATCCGAGAAAATAATAGAAGGATTCTTTGACCCAAAATAGAAATCATTTGACGAACAAAATATGATAAATAATGGAATTATTTCTCCCAACGCACGACCGGGCAATAAAGTAGGAAGCAGAACTTTAGGTCTAACCAAGAAGTGCATTTAAAAAGTATTTTCTATTTAGAGTATTTTTCAACTCTCTATTTCAGGAAGCGAGTTCATTTTGAGACAAATGTTTTAGAAGTATCAAAAAGGCAACTCTATCCTCTGTTCATCGTTAGTGCATATAGGCTAAGGGGTAGAATATCAATGATTTTATCCGAAAATAGGCTCCACTCTGCCATCATAGATTGACACGGAACTTGCGTAGATTGTGGGGAAAAAATACAGTTAATATTCTAAAGATTTAGAAATACATTTTTTATCGCGCCAAATACGAATGGAACACAACTTTGATTCGGATGTAATGCTACTTTGCTTTTGGTGGGAATGTTTATACCTAGGCAAGGCACTTTTCCTTCACCCTTGTCACAGTATCATTCGCACTTTCCTCCTCCATCCGAACAGAATCCATCCTTCGCGGGCTCACTTATCAAGGGGTGAGGCAGGTTTACACTGTTGAAAGAAAGGGGTGGTCTTTCCATTCACCTTCCCCCACCGTCTCGGCTTCATCGACCCCCGCTACTCCGCCACCAAATCTCTCCGACCACCGCACGCAATGGCCTCCGACCGCGGCACTCGATGAGGGGCCAGCTCAGGCTCGTATCCTCCCTCAGGAACAAATCTCCCCAAGACCGCATCCCTCCCTCCCTCCCTACATATCAACCTCTCATCTCCCCCTAAACAGCGGAGAGAGGGCGCTTGTCCTCGGAAGCCACGCAGAGAGCAAGCAGAAAGGAAGCTGTGATGCATTATTCAGGACTTCGAATATTTACGCCGAGGTCTCCATCCTTTTCCTTTTATTTCCATCTGCCACTCCTTTTCCTGCCCTCCGATCTTCGTAAACACTTCCTTTAATTCTTCCTCGGCTCTTCTTTTGGCGTTTCTCTTAAACGCCGCCGTACGTCTGCAACGCCGAACCACGTGTTCTCAGGGTTTCCAGTGAGTGTGTGTCCTTTTGGCATAAGTATTTCGTAAGCATAGCCACGGAATGACTTCTTAGTATTATGCTATCCACATAATATAAGGTTCCCTGTGGTATTTTACACATAAATCGCTATACTATGCTGAATATCCGTGCCTTCCGGAATTTCTTCCACCTTGGTGTCTATACTGTAGAATATACGTTTTTACCTGATTTTCAGTAACTACTTAGGTATTGGAAACTTCGTAAACATATTTTTTTTATTTTTTAGTTATTTGTTGATTTGTATTGAATCCTCACGGTTCATAGAATATTATGTCCCTCCTTTAGCCACCATTTTATTTGTTAGAAAAAATCATTATTTTGCTTGGTTGTATTGTGTTGCGGTCTCCGATGGCGGATAGGCTCAGTTGTTTTCCTTTGTTTCTATCTGATACGCTTGTAGGCGGCATCAAGGATGTATATTTATAACCTCCAAATAAAGGAACTTGAGTATGGCCGACACAAGTAACAGTGATATTGAAGAAGTTGAGCTGATTAAGAAAGAATACGGTGACTTTCCACGAGTCATTTGGAAATTCATGTAGTAATCACAAAAGACCTTCACCATTTTGAATAAATAAAGCAATAAAACAATTTTCCTGTGGATTTGCACTGACAGAAATATCAGATAAAACATTGTCACAGAAATATGGACACCTATATTGGAGAAAACTCTGAATGCATGTACCTGCAATTGTCTCAAACCTCGGATAACCTTTTCCAAGTAAATGGTAGTTGGATATTTCTTGAAAAAAGTCGTCTATATTGGACCAGTGAAAACATTGAAACACAATCAACAATGTCACAGACAAGCGTGTGACATCTATGTTAAGGTCAAATAGTAGGTCTAAGAAGTACTCATAATGAATAATCACGCTGCATATGTAGTAATGTTAGTGCTAGTGATGTACAAAGCAGAACTTATAACTTGAATCATACAGTGTCGGACAAAGTTTCATGAAAAAATGGAAAATAATAAGAAAAAGATTCTTATCAACTACTTAAGCATCCCTAACAAGGAAACAATATCTGTATTAATATATAACTGACAAAGTATATAAGTTTAAGCCGCTGGATATCATCATATAATTCATAGCACAGATAAACATATAATTATTGAAACCCAAAACTGGGTATCCACTAAAAATTGATTTTTTCCCAAAATAGGTTAATTTTCCTTTAACAGAAATAACATCAAATAGAATCTGTGACGGTGTGTCTATTCATTCATGATATTTTGCATTATCAGGGAATACATATGATATATTCTACATAATGATGTGAAAAGTGTTTGATTTTCAATTAAGTCTTCAGTCCAAAAAACCTATTTATGCGCGTATTACCGGCCGCCAGAGGACCAATTTATTTGATTACTAAAACTAGATAAAAAAATTTAAAAAATTCTTAAAAAACAAACAGGAAAATATTATGGACTTACAAAAGCTCTTGGCATAGAAGTTTGAGGAAACATATAACCGATGAAATTGGGAGGGTTATGAACATAGGGATGTTATTAAACAAATTATAGTTTTAAAATAAACTGTCCAAATCTGTCAACATACGTTTGTTAGCTAGTGCACAAAAATCACTTTCACAAATAATTATTCGTAAATATAATCGGTTAAATTATTTATTTTCCTTTCGTATTATCTCACAAAACACCCGTAAGGCCTACACTAAGTACAACCCGAGGAATATCCAAAGTATGCTGATTGCAACCCTGGAGTTGGACACAGCTAATTCGTGTAAAACCTTTGCGAAAAAAACAAGGTTTTCCATTAATCTTTAAAGGACTAAAAGGCTTCGGAGTGCTTAATTAACGCAAAAACGGCAAAGTACACGTGCATCTGCTAGAGTAGAAAGATTTTCCAGAACTAGTTTCGATGCACTGCAAACGTATCACATCGTGTTGTATTAGAAATAGTACAAACTGTTTCTAATACACAGTAAACAAACAGTAGAAACTGTAAAAAGGACACTATACAAGTACTGGTGTATTACTACACCACGGTGAATGGAAATATAAATTCTTAACTTAATTTATTTTGTTATTTATTTATTGAATATACATTGCTAAGCACGAGGCCCTAAATCTGATACATATAACAGTCAAGCTTTTTTAAAAATTTCTACATATTTCAGTCTCCTCCATTGTTAATGTTTGACATATTACTCTTCCTTAACTTACGATGGGTGTCCAATGTGACCTGCTCATTGATCAGGTGAAAGTAAATTGCATGAAAAAGGGGATTAGGTGGGTAATTGTGGATATCCCAAACCTTATACGATGAGGCAGATACAAAATTGCCATTACTCGTGGTTTCCAAGCAAACGACTCGCGATCTGGGAGAAACTCATCTGACCGAGATCATCTCGGGAGACTACGCCGACATTTCCTCTTCCGGCCATTCCTTATTTCTAAGCTCCAATCTCTGGGAGAGAAAAAACTTATCCATCCATCTAAAACCATTAACATAAACCCACCACGGGGGGTAGCTCAAAATCTGTGAGGTAATCGATGATGTGACTACTCACCTACCCCCGGAGAAGCAGAGGATCGGGGTCTTCAAAAGGAGAGGCAGAAGGGGGTTAAGGAGGGGGGTTTGAACGGGAAGGTTGGTTAAAGGAGCGCATCGCCAGCTGTGATGTTGTCGACAAGGGACGGTGGAAGGACACGGTTCTCAAAATCGCGGCCCAAAGGCGTGAAGGGAGGAAAGCCGTGAGATTGGTAGGGGTGACAGATGTGACGGGAAGCGAAGGGAAGAGGGGAAAAGGATGGGACACTTGACGAAGAAGCTGCTCGGGATCTCTAAGGCACCTTCCCTCGCGGCTTCTCCCCTCCTCCTTTAACTCTCTAATGGATTGTCGTGCGATTTAGCCATATGCCAGGAAATACACAGCGGTATTACTATTTGGTATGCAAATAAAAACTCCATGTATCTTGCAATACGGATAATTTACAAACCCAAGTCGATATCTTGATAAGTTTTCACTATGAATTTAATATCGCAAGGGGAAATTAAAATTTGGGATATCGTATGCCGTGTGCCCAACTCCGGTCGCCATTCTGCCCCAATCCAAACCCTCATACACATTCCCTCTTTCCTACCTGACCCTAAAGCGGTTCCCTTCGGAGCGTCCTAAACGGAGGCGAGGTTGCTCCCGCCCCCGTGCTCAACCGACGTCTTCCTAACCCAAACCCCTGAGAAAAATCCACGCATCTTTTTCCCGTACACAATTCACCTCCCCGCCTCACTCCTCCGTGTCTTGCACCTTTGGGCACGCGGGCATGCGTGCACCGAGTTTAACTTCGAGCCTTAATGCTTCCCCGTTCGCTCAGCAAAAAGTAACTATACTGGAGGAATTGGTTATGTTTTCCTGAACATACGTAATTGCGTGAATTTATTTTCTTCGGAGAAATACATTAGAACTAAAATATGCGCTAACATATTTTACTTCAAGTCTAATGAAATATTCACAAGCTTAATTATGAGGTAAAATTAAAAAAAGCAATTATTTATATATTTAAAAAAACTCGTCTTACCACCCTATGTCCAAAGTTCTTTCAAAACTCTTTACCGTAATGTATGCTGATGTATTATGATGGATTTCCATGCGTGGAATTTAATATTTTGGCTAACTCATTTAATGAGACGAGTTAATGACTTGGTATATTTTTTGAAAAGAATTTTAAATAACTAGTCTGTTTTAAAGAACTAGTTTTTCCGACAAAATTGCTAGGTGATAAAATGCCTCAATGAAACTTTCATCCTTGTACAGCTAGCGCACTTAATAGTAATAAAGAGGAAATATGAGCAGAGAAGAAGTTCGGAGCAACAATGATAGGACTCGTATTTCTGCAGTTCTGCAAGTGATTCACGAAAAACGAAATTATTCCGAACGTATACTATTCACATCAGCAGCTCCATGTCCGAAATAGCCCACTATTCGTACCTTTTTATATTTAGCTATTTTATGTTATTGTTCCACATTACTATTTTCACATCTGAATTTTTTCCAAAATTTATTAAACCACAAAAAATTTAATTCATTTGTCAACTTTAATATACAAGGCATATTCGTAAAATAAGAGCCATTCGCTTATATTTAAATTTTGGCGCTTTAGAACAGAGTTTTACTCCTGCAGCGCCATCTAACAATTCATTGAGGAGCTGTAATAGCATTTATTTGGTCTCAGAAGTCGTTGGCTTGTCCGTTCATGCAAACAACAATGTCCGCGACAATCGTTGATCCCGCCAGCTGTGAAGTGCGTTCTGTCAAACGATTCTTGTATGGAAAAGGATTGTCGGCTGCTGAAATTCATCGGGCGTTATTCCTAGTTTATGGACCTACAGTTATGAGTGAAGGAAAGATTAGACAATAGTGCCGTGATTTTAAAAATGGACGAAGAAATGTCCATGACGAAGAGTGAAGTGACAGGCCCAATAGACTGACCGATGAAATTGTTTCGCAAATTGAACAAAAACTGCGATATGATCATCGATTGACGGTCAATGGCCTGGATTGACGATTAATGGCCGACAAGTTCCTCAACTTGGATGCCCTACTGTTTACAATATTGTCACGGAAAACCTCGGATACCACAAATACCACAAATGCTAGGTGGGTATCGAAAAGGCTCACCAACCAACACAAAGAACAAAGACTATCCAATGGACGAGAGGTTTTGGGTCGTTACCAACAAGATGGAGATGACTTGTTTTCTCGCATTGTTACCAGGAACGAGACGTGGAAACGTTTTGAAACCGAAGAGGAACTAAAAAACGGCGTTGCCAATTGGTTCAACTCTCAGGCGGCGAAATTATATACAGAGGGGTTAAAAAAGCTGGTGCAGAGGTAAGACAATTGCTTAGAAGTGAACGGCAATTATGTAGAGTTTTGAAGTAGGTTTGTAGCTAACTAAAAGTGTCAATAAAATGTGTTTCATT
Organism: Hetaerina titia; assembly: GCA_037158775.1. Taxonomy (NCBI): domain Eukaryota; kingdom Metazoa; phylum Arthropoda; class Insecta; order Odonata; family Calopterygidae; genus Hetaerina; species Hetaerina titia. The sequence goes on along the minus strand of CM073773.1, from coordinate 96,727,446 downwards.
TGAGTACATTTTTTCCTGTGACTAAACGGTTCATAATTAATGAACATGACTCGTACTATTGGTACAAAAATACATCGGAGTTATTTAAAATGGTTGACGGTTAAATATAGTCATCAAGTTTCATCGTCGCTTATAACAAATAAAGAAGTCTAAAACTCATTCCCAGTGCTTTTTTCCTACAGCGATAGTCAAATTTAGGATTTTTACTTCAATTTTAATTTTATTTTTCAGTAGTTTTTTTGGAAAATTGGCTTTCCTTGCAGGAATTTGTAATGATTCCATGGATCAAAGCGTAATTGTGAGACGTGTACATTTTATGAACCTAAAATATACTTGAAACACTTGTATTTACTGACAGTGAGTTCATAATTTTAAGCCGAAATATAGAAAAAATTCGGCTCAACACATAATTAGGATAAGTGACTAATTTTTAAACCCGTCGCAAATAGCTTCTGATAAGGCCAGCATTAAATATTCATTTCATCATTCTCCAAGTAATGACGTAGTCCCTAGAAGCTTCCAACCACTTGGATTCCCGTCTCCTGTGGTGGTTCACTTCACCGCGGATAACTCACGACGAAGGAGAGCATAAACTCGCGTGAGTATATTTTCTGGATGTTGACCGTATGATGTGTGCTCACAGACAACAGATGAACATATTAACACACAATCCCTGACAAGAAACCCATTATATCCCAAAATTAGCTTTTCCTTAAAAGCTGATTTGATGATAAAGCTTTTGAAAATGCATATGTCACAAATAATTATTAATTATATGAAGCAGGTAAATTATATTCGCTTCGGTTCCAATTTAAATCTTACCAAAGAAGAAGAAACATATTTCTACACTTAATATGTAAAGCACTTCTTGCACATAACAGTTTTAAAATTAACTTTGTGGGATTCCTTCATGATGAGTAAAAGAAAGAAAGCTTGCACTTCCACATAAATAAGAATTCTTTATGTGGAAGTGCAAAGTTTCTTTTTTTAACCTCAATTCTTGCACATTAACACAGTGCATAGCGGAAGACGACCAAAATATATCATTATTTATAAATTTCATAGCTTTTGCTATTTATTTAGTTTCCTAGATCTAATCAATTTAGGGATTAAAAAAAATAATATGAGCCTCTCAATGAATTTTCGTAACTATGAAAAGTCTTCCAACACCGGTATAGTAATAATATTTGAACTAAAGGGAAACACAGTGAAAGAAATTAATTTCGTTCGACCGCTTGATTGGCTACATATCTAATCCGTAAATTTGAGGTGCAAATGGTTTATAATTTGGTAGGAATGAGTGAAGAAGAGCGGGTAAATGTGTTTCATAGTAGTTATTAAGGGTTAAAGGTCAATTGGTTAGCTCTGAGAAAGGTATAATAGTTGTTAATTGTTTATTGATATCACTGCGCTTCACGATAAAATAATTGCTCTCTTCTGACCTAAGAGCATAACTTTAATTTAAGATGTAAAGAAAGCACGCCCAGTACGTAAAATAGAACTTATTTGTTCGGAAATCAAAAACATTCCTAATGAAAATACTACCGTGAGTGAACCTTAAAAAAATCACAGAAAAGGAGCACTAGACTGTGTCAAGCAAAAATGCGTAGCAGTAAGTAAAAACATAATAAATATCATGATACATTCAAGAATGAAGATATGTATCAGAGAACATATTTTAAATCTCCCAAAATTCTAAAAAATAACATACAGAAAGCAGGCCAATTTAACTTTTACTGCATAAAACTTTGTGGTAGTATAGAAATTGACTGAGATAAAACATACACCACCATGCATTTCGGAACGGTTTCATCATTTATTAATAGAATAATTGAAAAAACTCCAATAGCCGTAAACTGTTTACGTCTATCGGAGTTTTTTCAATTACTCTATTACTATTGGCCGTAAGAGCTCAATTAATTTATTATTGTCATTTACTGTTGAAAAATATTTCATTCCTTTTTTTACAGGTGTTTACCGAATTGTAAATATGATTAGCGATATAATCCTTCAAATTCTAAGCGGCACTAAAAAGAAGTTTTTTCTCCTATAATTTTACTGTCATTTAATTGCAATAATTTATAATTTCTGATACAAAAAATAATGTACTGAAACCATTTCATTTGGAAATAATAGGTTTAAAATAACGAAAATGCATGCTATCCTTTAATGACATTTTTCAAGTGAGTTTTGGTAACTTATACGTCAGTTTCGTAAATGAAATACCGATTAATTAAAAAAAATAAAAAATAATCTCATTTGAAGTCTCCCCTGCTTTACACATTTTTTGGTGGCTCGTGGGGTATTTGTGTAGATGTAGATCTCAATAAAATTGAATTTTTTGTAAAAAAGTATTTATCACGGTGAACCACAAATTATTCTCATATCAACTCAATGGTTTTATTAGCGTTGTCCTCGTGTTTCTCTATTTCAAAGTATTTGAAATGCTAAATATATTTACACATTGTTGACATAGAATCAAGATTTAAAAAACATACTCTCCAAATATAGCAGTCTTATTACACTTTAGAAGCAAATAGATATCTGGCTCAAAAGAAATTCGAAAAGTTCATGCACATATAAATTCACTTTTGTCATGCAACCGAAGCGCTGCTTCAAATTGCAACCTTTGCAGTGAATATTTTCAAAATTAACTCTGCAAAAAAAATCTTACTTAAGAGCTATATCAGTGCATTTTCTAACTCTTTTTCACGATGAAAAATGGCTTAAAAACAGTCTTCCCTACAGGACTTAATTACGGAAGCCATACGAGGAAATCCAACGGAATGCAGTTATTTCTCGCTGGAGTCGTCACGGAAATAATTAGTTACACTGCAGCGTAATTTGTGCAGAATCACTACGGGAGGGCTTGAGGCCGTGAGGGTGTGATATGGGAACGTGGTGTGGTGGTGGTATCGGTCTCATTCAGTACACCGTGGCAGTGGGAGGAGATTTTGAGGGAGGAGGGACTATGACTCTGCACGGAGACGGCTAACAATTAATCGAGGTGTAGTAAAGGATAGCAGAGAAACATGGAGATCAAATGAAGTCAAGGGAGAAGGAATTGGTTTCATTTACAGACGCTTGCATCAGCCTTTGAGCATAATGACCGAAATATTTTGAATATGACTGAGCGATAAGTTTAAGAAAAGCATTCTCTCACGACTAGAAAATAGTTTTGGATACTTTAATACTGAACGTAACGGTGCGCTGTGATCCAAAAATTTGCCCAAAAGGTAAAAAACTAGCATAAAATGAAATCTATGACATGTGACTTTTAAGAATGAATGAGGAAATAATTTGGACAGAGTTGAAGAGTAACGGAAAGCTCTAAATGTCGTTGGAGAAGAAAAAAAATTACCCCTGGTTTAATCAGGTGGCGGCAGAAAAAGTGGGTGGAGAGGATATTGGGAGATAACTATTTGTCGGAATAGTGGAATATCTGCAATTATAATTTACAGACGGCATGTAGGAAACTCGAAGTATATATGGAAAATATGTAGGGCAAACAATTGGCGATCTCAAGTGATGAGCGCCTAATAGTCGTTAGGATCGGTCTAAACCACACAAAAGACTTATTTCATATTAATTAAACCGGCGCCTTATGCTGATTATCTTTCACCAGAAATATGGCCCTTGTTACACTGTATCCATACCAGGTTTAAGGAATTTTTGCTGTTACCTTCTATAATACCAGGACTAGTTAAGTAATGAAAAATTGGATGATTGAAAACATTTATTCATTCTCTTGTGTGTGAATCTATCATAAGATTTTAGCTAAAGGACAAATGGGGGAATGGAAGATAAAGAAGTTTATTTTAACCCTTTCAGGTGGGTAGCAGCCTTGGTTGACGGTAAAACACACTATATTTTCTTGATTCATCTCATAAGTACACATTTTATGGGAGCAAAAACCATGGTTCCGATATCCATTCAACCATCGGCGAACTTTGCGGCGAGGACAGCAGAAGCGGGGAGTCACATCGTAGACACTCGTCTCATCGGCTCCCTTTCAGAGGGGGGGAGCGAGGGAAAATGAAGAGGTGGCGGGAGGGGTAGAAGGCGCCCCCATGGAGATGTGGGAGGCTCCTTTCTCCCAGAAGGCGCGAGCTGCCGCGGAGGGCAGTAAAATGCCCGCGTTTAATAACGTGCGGGAAGGGAATCCCGTCTCGGGGATTGGCTCAGGGTGTAAGAAGGGAGAGGAGTGCACCGAAAAGGAGATTGCACTATTAGGCGAGGGTGGGGTTCCACGGAAGCTTGGCAGGGACCGCGAAGGGGGTGGGGGAGAAGTGGAAATGGTGGTGTCGGGGCAAAACTTGCTCACCATGAAACGGTGAAGTTGATGGTGGTGGGCGTCGAAGGGGAACGGGAAGTGGGTGGTGAAGGAGGTTGGAAGAGGGTGTGTGGATTTGGGAGGGGTGTGTCAGGGGAGGGTGAGAGCGTGTGGAATTAACTGCGCACCTCCGAATCTTTGACATCTCTCGGTAGGGAAACCCGAAAATCCTCCTCCTCTCTCCCGCTCCCGTTCCCTTGGCTTTCAAGTCCTTTGCTCCTTTCCGTCATCAAGATAAAATATAAAGAAGCAAACGCACGCCCACACATACAGGCACGCGCTTTACGCACGGGCGAGTCCTTTCATTGCCTACTAAGGAAGGGTAGAGAAGGGAAGAGAGGTGGGGAGGGAAGACGGGCGACTCGGGGTAGGAGTCCGTTCGCCGTGGAAATGTATGAATGCACTCCGGTACTAATCAAAATTTTTGCACCCTTCTTGTTCCTTCTTTAACCCTTCGCACATTTTCGTCCGCTGAGCGAACACGAGAGGAGGCGTTTTCACGAAGAAAGATTTCGCTCAGACCTCTAATCCTTTTAGTTCCCATTGTGCCTCTTTACTCCTGAACTCGAAAGTCACAGTTGGCGGGAATTCATTTAATTGTAAATTGCTTCCTTTGATTGTTTGCAGTTTAGCATTGTGAATCAGGCCAACAAAGGTATTTAGATACGTAGTTTCTCATCCGAATAACTGCAGAGTACAATGGGTACCAACGTTAGCTGAAGTCAGTTATTCCTTTCATTTCGTAGTTTGTTGACTTGCAGTATTGCAATAGGCTCGCGGATCATGTGTGCCAACAGTGTGTGAATAAAAAGTAAAATGCAAACACTACATTTTAATTTAAGTCGGCTTTTTTCATCGGTGATTTTATTTGATTCCAAAAAATGGAATGTTTTTGCAATTCAGCTTTCGTCATTTATAACGTTTAAATGATGACTACATAAATATCTTGGAAATCATGATGCTTATTGTGTGAAGACTGTTAAACAAAAGTCATCACGTTTATTTCTACGACAAACCTTTTACCCTAAAATTTTGATGGTCCTTCTCTAAATAGTCCCCATTGTGTACAGTTAACTTTTCCCCACTATTTTCTTGTCTTTGAAGGCGTGATGAAATTCATTTTTATAGGTCCTTCAAAACTATCTCAACAGCCTTTATCACAGCTTCTGATGTTGAAAACATCCTCTTCACGAACGTGTTTCTTTAACTAGGGGAGCAAGAGATACTTCTATGGCTCTAAGGATGGACTTGAGGGAGGATGTGGATATCTGTAATGTGTGAAATTCCAGAAAATAACACTTGCAATAGGCGGCCTCACATTACTTAACGTGATGCAGGATATCGTACGTAGATTTTAAAGTGCCCTCTTACGATTTATATCACCTTGGAGATTTACTTATCAGTACTTATTTATTGTATGTTTCTTTTGCAGTTAACTCCAAATATTAAGTGAATATCTAGATAGTAACCGTAATTTTTTGGTTTCTGTCAAAGAATTAAAAGGAATCTTTACATAATTTAGAATCATGTAAAATTGTTACAAACAGCGAAAAGTAAGATAATACCATTAATAATTGTTTCCAGAATGTCTTCACTAAAAATATTGGTGCACAAAACGAAGTTCCCCGAAAACCTGATGAGCTAATGGGCGGCATTTTCTTTTGGCAGAAACTAATATAAAATAGTCAATATAATAAAATGGTCTTCATCCACGGTAGGCACATACTTTGCCTTACTAGCACGGACATAGGAGAAAAATACAATGGGAAATACAATTTGCTCTTTTTATTCATTATATCCTTAAATACGAGGAAGGGAATCCCCAAATAAATTATATATTTTTATATTTTAATCAAGAATTTAAGAGAACCCCTTATGAGATATAAATATACAAACGAAGGCGCTAGGATCCTAACAAGAAACTTAATTACTAGATTAGAGAATTCTTCTCAAATTGTGAAAAGAAAGTAGTCTTCAATGGAATGAAGTCATTAAAGGCACAAAAACCTCAGGAGTTCTGCAGGGGAGTATTTCCAGGTCCTAACTCTTTTTAATTTACGAGCATCGTATATGAAAAACCTAAGATCCAGTAGCCTTACATTATTTGTGAACAAAACGATTATTTACAAGGAAATAAGGACAACGGTAGATTCCACACTGCTCTCTATCGATTTAAATAAAATATGGGCGATGCTGAAAGAATCGGGCTTAAAATTAAATATCGGGAAATATACAGCTGTAGCGTCATGGAGGAGAGGAAAAGGTATTCAAGACGAAAAGTATAAAATAAATGGAATCGAATTAAGCATTTCAAAATAGACGAAATACTTGAATGTTATATTAACGTCAGACCTATGGGTTAACAAAAGTGAAAGACTATTCGGTTGATCTTAGGGGTAAGGTAGGTTTCATTGGGTCGTTGGAAAATGTTATAAACAAGTGAGAGATAAGATCTTTTTCGCTTAACTCGTCCACATATGAATACGTAGCAAGGAACTGGGATCCGCATGCCTATGTTTTTCATTGGAAGAAAATTGAATTCTCTTGGAAAATGAAATACCAAGGAGACCTTGATACTTTTATCATGAAGTTAACTGACACAGTTTTACGGATGAAATCAATTATTAGGAAGTGAGCGTAGCGACATGAAATTGTCTATTAAGGGAAAGTAAGAAGTTTTGAATATAATATTGTTCGAGGAAAAGTGTAGAAATATTGAATCATAAGTTCCTCGGCTTCAAAGGATATGAATTTTTGGAAAGAAGGAGGATTCGTAGCGAAATTTAAATGAAGCCCTGATCAAAATTCATAACCATTCCGTTTATAAATTCCACTTCCGAAAGTTTTTTAATAGCAGTGTAGCATTTTATCATTCAATTTTCCCACTCCGAGAAAATGTATTCAAGTTTCGAAGAGAAGATAGAAAAAAGAGGAAGGGGAAAACTTGATGGCGTGGGGATTCGAATAAGAAAACGCGCCTTTTAGGTGTACCAGCGAATGGAAGAAAAAAAAGAGTTCCCACCTTTCAACCTATATTTTGGTTGAATTATTGCACCTGTGACGCCAAAAATGGCGTAATGTGACAACAATTTTCCAAAAAAAAAACAAAATAACTAGCGAATTAAGTATGCTCAAATATTTTCGGACTCTAGTGGATATTTCGGAATAATTATATAGTTCATATATTCACCTCATGTTCCACCAATGGGGAAAGCAAATGTACAAAAATGCGGTCTGCTTAAAACAAAATTCAGTGGCTAAAAAAGGTAGAAGAAAATCATTTTTTTTTATTTTTAACTACATTTCTACCTGTCATTCAAATCTGGGATGCCAGGAGTAGAAAACCCTTGGAATGGAAAAACTGCAATCTAATGAAAAGTTGAAACTTAACGTGATAACAAGGCATAATTGACTCAACTAAAATCATTTTATCTGTCAAAGTATCAAATTACAAAGGCAGTATGCTTGGAATAATATTTATATACGAATCACGAGGAAGACTCCAATGAGAATTATGGAGGAGGACTGAACATTTTGGTTTCAAAAGTAGAAGAATGACACTAGCTAGGCTTACCAGGAGTAAATAGCTGAGGATGTAGAGTAACGGTCCATGGAAGGAAAATAAAAAGGTTTAAACCTAAAATTCGCTGTTTACGCCATTTGTTCTTAATTCTATCATATACGGTGACTATTTCGGAACATTCTCTCAATGATTACATCAAAATTTTCGAAACTTCATGATGCAAAGGAATACTAGACTGTTGCAGTAGTTATTTAAGGAGTTGACCGACATCTGAGGGCGCCGAACCCGAAATATTTATTGACTGCCCAAACGGGCAAGTGTAAACCGTCCAGGTGAATGAAGTCTCACCTTTACCGTTCATTGTACATAAGAAACGCATGGCACTGAAGAAGACATATGACTGAAGTGAAAGTGTTTGCGAGAAGAAGCGTAAAACTAGAATTAAAATATGAAATTTCAACCTAATAAGAACGGAAAGCCGACAGGGAACGGCTTTTTACAACAAGTACAAATATATGTGCGTAAGTAACAGCGCTAACTGCCCAGTTGCGCCATTAGGGATGGATGGGAATGGAGCAATTGTTAGGAGAGACAAACCCGGCGTCTATATCAGTCTTCTTTTAGCGAAAATATTAAGGTGTCCGCAGTTTAATGTCCCAACCGAGAGACGGTGAATTCACAAAACATCTCACGCAGGGATCGGGATATCAACGAATAAAAATCTGACTTCCGCAGGATTCAAATCCGGGCCCTCTGGGTGGAAAACAGGTATGGAATAAATCTATGAGATAGGGACCTTCGGGTTAGGTAACCTTTTAGCGACAACAGTGAAGGAATAACATCGATGTTACGAACATACACTTACACAATTTAACACACACCTATACGTAATTTTTTAGAAGGAACTATTTATAAGTATATAATTCGCCAGTTCAGTTACCATTCAACATTTCGTTTGCAATGTTGTCTATAAAATACATCAATGTTTATTTTGTGCAGAATGGTATTAAAAATCAAGATTCATGCCCATGCTGCAAAACTCTCGGCGAAGTGTATGGTCAGCTGCAAACAGGAATTAATTAGTAATAGCTGATTCAATAAAAATAATATGCTAATATTTGTATTGGTCTGAAAATTTATTGATTTGAGAGTTCTTTGTTAATTTATGGTCGAACCACGCACCAAAAATATGTTGTTCATCGGCTACAACTTTTCACGCTTACGTAGTCTTTGTGGTCACAATTCTAAGCGAAGATACTCTGAACAAATGCAGGTCTCGATACATGCAGAATCATGAGACCTGTTTGACGTACTGTTAAATTTATTCTGTCTTCGGGGTATGAAGATAGCTTTCGGAAATCTCGTATTGAGACAGCTCAGCGGGTAAAAAGACGTACACAACTTTCAAAACTTCACTGTCTTTCTTGCTCTTATGTTATTTCAGAGAATTCGCAGTAAAAACCCTTGTAGAATAAGGGAAGAATTTACTCGTTTAAGGGCGATGTGCTAAAGAGCACTTTGCTTTTCCAGTGGAAAAGCAAAGTGATTTTATTTAAAAAAACATCTATTAGAGATTATTGTCCAAATATAATTCAATTAATAAAATATTAATATAATACCTAGGAAGAAAGACATCATTCACAAGTTCCCACACCAGACCTTTGATTTAATTTAACTTTCTCCTCTCTCTATTCTCAATACAGATAGCACTAGACGTTACTGTAGCATGGGCAGCTACAGTATCAAAATAATGCGAGAAGTCACACTTGGGATTACACTTAGTTGATCGGCGCTATCTTGGTGAATACCTTTACGCAAAGGTTTTCACCAAGGGTATCAATTTTTCGCTTGACGAATACCTGGGAATTTTGATGCCTCATCTGGAGAGCTAAGTTATCCGGGCAGTCTCAATTCCATATTTGTTTATTTCATGACACTGCGATTAATATAATATTCTTTTACTTCATCATTATAATTTTAACCACATTTGATGCTCCTTTTCCACCGACCCGTAAAACCACCACCGCTCTACTGTTTACTGTTTTCCCACTACCTGTTGTTTGCGACGAAATTTATGGGAGATCCCATGCGACGGCATCAATCCTATGACGTGGCAGACCCACCGCAATCACTGTCATAAACGGCGATGGCAACCAGAAATTTCCCTCCTAGCCGCGCTCTCATGTCCCCATAACCATCGTCATCCCCCAATCTCCCCCTCCGACCAAAATCCAATAAAGACGAAAGCAGCGAATTGGATCCACAACATCACAGAAAGTGTCATCAAAAGAAAATTGATCTCTTTTCTCAACTCTCCTTAGGAAATCATTTCTTCCCATAAACCTCTATCATCAACGTATCTACATTTTTAGTGATTTTTTATTAGGAAAAAACTTTACTTTCACTTCTCTATGTGTACATTAGCGTCTACTCAACACCAATGGCCTCGGAATAGGCCGTACATTTCGTGGATTTTCCATTGTTTTTTTAATGTTTTGAGAATGGTCAAACTCAAAAGAACCTCCATATGATCAATCCTATTTATAGTTAACAGAAAATAATCCTTTACTTTTTAAACAATATATATCCTCATTGTGCGAAAATATTAAAATAATGAAATCATTCAAGGCGTTAATGTATATTTTGAGCTTTTTCTCCAAAAAGATTTCCAACGCAAATGGTGCCACAAAGGATTTCGTGATTTTCAGAGATGCTTATGCTTATACTCCTGTGAGTAAGTACTCGTAGGTGTACCCCTGTTGCGCTTGTATGATTTTAGATATTATTCATGGTCAAAAAAGTTTTAACATTTAATTAAAGAGTACATTTGCACCATTCACTAAATATCTGTGAATCTCTCGGATATATTTCGGGTTTAGAATGATTGTATTTCCTCTAAGGTATGAACTCACCTAAGAACCTTCTTTTTTTCGTTGAAACTTGATGTCAGTTATTTATTTAATAGGCAGTAAATACCTCTGTAAGATTTCTCGACGAAGACAAGAGGTCAATTGGACAATCCCCTTACGTAATACAACCACATTCCGTGAATTTGACTACTCTGACTTCAATACAAGTTATCTACTTTGGCAATAGTCAGGAGTAAATGACTACACATTGCTACTCGAAATTGAAAGAGGAGTATTATTTTTCAAACTATTAATGATACCAAGGAATGTTTTACCTACATAATAATGTCCAAATGTGCTTTAAAAAGCTGAGGCTTTCTACAGAAAGTAAAAGACTACGACCGATTTTGAAATAACTGCTAGATCACCTTGAAAAACACCTAGCTGAATCCAAACATTCGGAGCTAAATCGCAGATTCTAGAAAAAAACTAGTGACGTAGAGTGTAATTTATTACAGCTCAGTGTCCACTTTGTTCAAAAATAATTTTATTACTCACTTCTGCTGCGTTCAACACTCTCTCTGTGGACCATGCATTTTCCGAAAAAGATGATTAACTTTTCTCTGCGAATGCTTTTTCGCGCAAGATTAGATTTTCACGTAATACGATTCCAATCCAATTTTTCACTCGACACAATCACTCAACCACGACAACCTCCAGGGGGAGAGGACAATGTCATCTGCATTGGGAGGGAATGAGAAACCTCATTATAGAATCATTTTCCCGGCCGTCCATTGAATGGCGGGGAATAGGGGGAGCGGGGGGGGAAAGGTTGCGAGACCCCTTCCTACTCTCCCACCCCCCTCGTCGCTCTCTCCGACCCCAAGCACACCCCCCTCAACCCCTCTGACTCTCCCACTCTCTCTTCTGCCTCTTCTCCTGAATTATAAATTCAAAACAAACCGCAGGAGATAAATTGAGCGATCGAATCTATTATCCCCCGAAGGGAGTGGGAGGAAAAAAATGAATGAGAGTTGAAGATATATTGAGTGCGAAAATCAACCCTGGCCCGAATAAAAAAAAAGTTTGGCCCGAGTAAAAGGTGCGGGATGGAGTCTCTGCCGTAAAAACGGAGGGAAGGGGGTGTGGAAGCGGTGGTGGTGAGGGGAGCGGGTGAGGGAAGTGGAAAATGGGGTTGGGGGCTGTAATAAAAAGAGAATTCCGGAAGCCTTGAGGGAGGGAGGGGGTGGGTGTCGCGGGGGTGAAGGAGAGGAGGGCGTGGGAGATTGAATTAGGGATATACTGGCGGAGGAACATAGCGGGGAACGGGTGGGTCCCGCCAAAATGGTTAACGCGATTGACTTCCCGACATGACTGAACTTTTTCCGGCCCTCCATAGTCGTCCGTCTTGAGGCCATTCGCCCGAAGGATTTTAAGAACGAAACGCGGAAATATTGGGCAACTTAGGATAATCCTATTGTCCTGCACGGTCGAGTCTCGAGAAAACTTACATTTCATGTTCGAGTAGTAGAGATAAAATTTATGTTCACGTATTCGTCTACGGCCCGCCAAAGGCGTACAAAAATAGTAGTTTCAGAGTAATTGTTCAACAAAAAAAATAATAGCCAGCCTTATCTAAAGTGAAGTCTAAAAGGTGAGGTATTGTCTACATATCGGTGATGTAGTTAAATTCCTGAATAAGGAAACTTCAAAATAAAGACATTAAATTTGACAGTTGAAGCAAATTCATAGTTTTAATATTTTCAAACCCAAATCCTTGAAGACAGTCTGTCTTCATCCTGCTATTTTTTACTTTTTTAATTGTTTCTACTTATCAGCATCACTTTATGCTATAAATACTGGATCCTCCTCACATAAGCGTCTAAATGCAGTAGACCATACCCCAGCTTCCCTTTGTGATCTATTTACTAAGACATTGTCTTGTAGTATGTTATACCAATATGTTTTGAAAGGGTGTTTTAAATTGTTTCCTCATTGCAATAAGTTAACTCCAAATGCCGCTTTACAGAATTTAAAACCATGTAAAAGTGCTCCAATGATTCTCCTCAATTTTTCCGTAATTAATAGAAGCTATTAATATGCATAGTTCGTATTCCATCACTAACCTTCATTGTCTAGTTGAATTAATTCAAAGATCCATTTTGTATGGCATCTCCGAAATGAAATGCTATAAAATGATGTCTAATTAATGTGAAATAATGGCTCTCCACTACGGCCATATACGAATTATATCCAACTAATCCTCGAAGAATCCCTCCTCCTAATATACACCTGCGTATGATTTTAATACCCTTTCTTCAGATAAGCCTTCCTCTTTATGAGGAACTACCGTAATTTACCTTAAGGATTTAGGTAAAATAAACGCCCGTTCAGCTCTAGACAGGGGATTAATTTACTAGCAACTGCATTTTATTCTCGATCAGACGGTCCAAATTCCTTTAATGTAAGTGGTATCGTTACTTTGCTGTAAACCACTCCTTACTTGTGTTTCGATCGGGAAATACACTTTAATCACAGCGGGAAGGATGTGGAAGCCAAACCTTGATTGCCTTAAAATGCAAAAACGTCGACGAGTAAAAATCAATCAACTTAGCCGGGGGTCGAACCCGGACATCTCGATTTTAGGATTTTGGAGGGTAAGAGGACGGTTTGGTGGCTTGTCTGGCTTAAGGGAATCGACGGATCCAGGTTCGTATCTCGGCCAAGACAAATCATTTTTACACATGAAAATTATGGAGTTTTAATGGTTGAATTAAAAGTGGCATATTAGCGGGTTACTCCTTTTAATTTACTGTCGCGGCATCTCCCACAGTTCTTTGACCATGATTGCGCTTAATTTATTTTCTTATAAGAGGAGAATGACGCAGCCTTCAACTTTTATAATCACCCTCCTTCCTACTGTATGCATTATTTCTTTGGTTATACTCGCTTTCATATGCTTGTCGGAGCTACTAATCAATCCTTACGCTAAAAAAATTCGCCACAATGAATATTAATTAGACCTAAAGGTGTGTTGCGCGCTTAAAGGAAAACATGAACACGTTTTAATTTTCAGATTAAGTGCCTAAGAGTATATATATTTATAAAATAACTTTTTTATCCAGGTATACATTTTTTAAAAATAACTTTTTCTGTATTTTTCAAACTTTATATGATAAGGGGAACAAAACGTTTAAATACAACTTGGCATATTTATTTCTATTCTATGCTTTGGTGCATAAATATTTAACAATGTAATGAACCCGTAATGCCTCGTACCAATACTAGTTTCAAAAATGAAAAGTTATTTTTCATTTATCAATATCCACAATTTCCACAAAGTTATGTCCGATACTATCGAGTTTAACATTTCAAAGGGACTAATTCATGAAATCATTTATCAGGTTAAGTTAGGAAACAATATATAACTAAAAGAAACATCTATACAACCATAGGAATAATAAAAATGGGGCAACAGTGAACTACCTTATTTGAAAATCATGAATTTTGTGTATTCTTATTAGTGACGCATAAGCGACTTCTGTATATATGTTTTGGGCTATAGACGCTGTATTCATGATAGCAGTAGAAACTACTCTGCAAATTTCTACACTGTATTTTCAACTTAACCAAACAAGTGGTCCCTACTATTTATATTACACTGCGTTTTCTTTCTAGGGACGGAAATTCCTGCTGATCGAAGTAACTATTCTACTCGTACTTTAATTTCTCTCTCTATCACAGTCTACATCATCCCAACACCAATTAATATGATATGCATCAATGTTTTCTGTTCCCTTTGTATTACTCCGAGCAATCCCCTCTCCTCCCCCACCATACCCAGCGCCTCCTCATTTGTTTTCCTTTCTGTCCACTTCATTTCTCCGTCCTTCTCTGTACCAACATTTCAAAAGCCTCCAATTGACACCTATTATCCTGCTTTTATGATCATGTTTCCGTGCCGTACATAACTACTCTCTATGTCAAAGTTTTGACTACCCTTTTCTTAAGGTACTTACTCATCGTCTTATGACAAGACAATCCACCTATTCAATTTTATCTTTCTTGGAGACTCTTGGAATGTGCACTTGAGAAAGAATATAAATGGGGCAAGAAGGAAAATAGAAAGTATGGTACGAGATTTAAGAAAAATATTGAAAAATATAAAGGAGGTAGGAAAGAGGCTGGAGGTAGAGCTCTATAATGGAGGATAAACTGTTGAGGGCTGATAGAGGGAAGAGGCAAACAAGGAAGAGGCAGGAATATGACGGCATGTTGAACAAAATGAAGGGAGGAAGGACATATGTGAAATAGAGGAAAGGTTTATTGCAGTGTGGAGATTCAAACAGTCTTAGGAATAGTTAGTAATGCAATAGTGTCAAATCTGAGTTCACCCTAATCCTATCTTAAATGGTAGACTCTCACATTGTATGAGTTCTCATATCTTGAAATTTACTGGTACCATTTATATTTTCCTGGAACGTTTTGTAATGTTTAAGAATACAATTAGGGCAATAATATTATGAATTAATTAATTCAGTAAGTGGCTAGATGCCATTTCATATGACTGTGACATCATAACTTACATAATGAGACACTAAGATCACATACATACTCGTATTTTCGTAAATATTATAGAAAACGATGCGAGGTGAGAAATTAGTGAATTGCAAAGAATTTGAATTGGAGACACAAATGTTAGGCATTTATAAAAAAAGTGTGCTACTCTAGTTTTAGATTATCTGGACAATAGATGTAATAATTGTCACCAAAAGCCTATGTCAGAGATGGATAAGTAGTTGCGCAGGAAGGAGTAGAAAGTATCTTCCCTCATCCCCCTCTTAACCCTCCAACTGATGAAAAAACCTCAGATATTCAGTATAAACTCTCGGACACGACATTCATGCACGTTCTACACATAAAAACACATGAAGAATACGAGTGGACTGCCACTGCGGTGATGAAGGCTTCTTCCGCTCTATTACAGGTATAGGTGATTCTCTACCAATAATCTATTGATAAAACATTAGTTCTACTAAAATCAACTTTTTCCAATTTATTATCCGAACCATTCCACCCTCCCCAACAATCCTGTGTTTGTCTTTCATGGGTGTATCTATCCCTTTTCCTTATATATACATACTTGTGAATATGTTACATATATGGTGTACATTTTGGTTACATATATGTTACAATTATATGCATGTAACATTCTCACACACACCCTTACATATACACACCTCCGCTTAGCTTCTCACTAAAGTTACTAAACCGAAATCCCTCTTTCTTCCTCAACCGAACGAACTCAAGAATGTCAAGTTGACTGAAACATGAATCGTCTACTTCGTTCGACGAAAACGGCACTGGAGCGGCCGTGGAAGAGTAAAATTATCAGTGTTCGTTGTATTTGTGTGGGAGGGGTGAAGAGGACGGGACGAAGAACGGCTAGGGAGGGGAATGGTGGAAGAGAAAGGGCTGATCAATCCGAAAGACGGAACGCTACTTTAGGGAGATCGATTGGTGTGATTGATGAGACCCTCCCCCAAATCCCTCTCTACGACATCGCCGGCTCTCCCTCCTCTCTTTCACCTCTAACTCTTCTCATGTTCCTCACCCTCTCCTCATACCCCCGTCCAAGAGTCGGAATCAGAGACAATCGCTCGTTGATACTTCGCCCAATTCAAACCCATGGTCTTTCTTTTACGAGTGTGAGTGAGGGAGATTAAGAGCAAACACAGAAAAATCACATCACTCGGGAAACAGAACGACTGGAATATTCTCCTACATAGACGTTTTTGATGTTAGTGCAATATCGCTCGATGCCACACTTTTCACATTTATCTAAGCTGTACAACTCCGAAGGCAAGCCAAACTACATGATGGAGAACCAAGATTACTAATCCAAAGAGGATTATATCGGTGAGAGGAAGCTAGAACAGAACAATAGTCGTCGGACTAATAATTGTGCAATGTTAAGAAATTAGGTACGTTTATCTCATGGTATTCGAAAGTAATGAGTGGCACATGGTTCAAGGGAAGGGACCAGATTCGTCCGAAATTATGTTCAAATATTCTATGGCATACAAAATTAAAAGCTGATAAATTCAGATAATTTGCTTTTTGTTACTTTCTAGATTTTACTAATGTACGTATTACGCATCTAAAAGTGATATAAATTTGTCAGATGGCAAAAAAGAGCTTCAAAAGTTAGGGTGGTGGGCCTCTCAACGAATAGATTTCCAATAAAATTATAATTGTTCAACTAGTCAAATTAACTTCAAAATAAAAATAACACTATTCAGCTAATTGAATCAACTCAACTTAATCATTAACTCAAAGGGTTAAGAAAGAAAATTGTTGCAATACATGGAGATAACATGCGAATAAATTCCAAAGTTTACGGCAGCTAATATTTGAATAAAAACTAGCCAGTATTAAAAATAAAACGCACAAAGATGGGCTCTAACGCCCTATACCTGAATAAAATAATGGAAAGATACGTGGACCATAAAAAAGTATTGTCACGTATGGGAAAAAATAAATGGCAGGACATTGAAATAGACTGAATTGCTATATTCACGCAATCTCAACAAAGTGGTCATCAAAGAGTGTTTCAAAGCGAACGACAAATACCAAATTCGTTAGAAAAACACCAAACCACACACTTAAACAATAAGAGACAAAAAAGTACACAAAGAATAAGCTTCAGTCTTCCGTAGTATTCAATGAAATAAGGAGTAATGAGACTCATTCCGCACTTCACATAAAATTTTGCGACTGATTGTTTGGGTGGGTGTATTTGTGTGAGAATATAGTTTGTTATTTTTCACACAGTTGATCCCAGGTGTATTGATGGACAACCTAGCATACTATATCGTGGAGAACGTTTGATATATGTCTAGGTTGAATTCCATTCAATTCCGTTATTACCACGTTTGGCACTAGTTATTTACAGCGAATTCCTGAATTTTGAATTAATTAATGCTAGAAAAAAATAACGTAACATATGCTGTGAATAGAGAAGACACAATATTAAGGGTAGTAGGAACGATAGGATAATATTTCAAAAAATTTTACGTAGGTTAATGAAGAGTTTAGAAATAAGAGTATGGAAGCAACCAATCCAATGAAAGATGAGCACAAATATTTCCTAGATTTAAATCGAATCAAGTATGCACCTTCTACGGTAGCATCGCTGTTTAGAGAAAGCGTTGGCATTAATATAAGATAATCAACTAGACATTCTGATTATATTGGTTCAAATTTATGAAAATGCTTTAAAGCTTACACTCAGCACGCAGTTACGCGGGAATACCTATATGTCTAATACATGGATATTCTCGCGTATCTCATTTATATCTAATATATCCCCTTAGTGCGCCGATTGCACGTGTACGTGTAATACCAAAGAACTGACCACAATAGTACCGAGCAAATCTTAGAATTCAAATGGGTTTTACTCGTGGGACTATCTTGCGTCCCCCCTCGTCCGGGGGATGACGGGTGGGTGAGCCGTGAGGCGGGTCGAGGGATTTCTTCTCGGCTCAGCAGGGTGGAAGGGACCCGGGGGAGGGAAGGGAGGGGTGAGGGGATGAGAGGACGGAGGGGTGGCTGAACAGCGGGGCGCGGAGAGATTCCGCTAGCGCAAGAAGCCAGAAGGGGAGTGGGGAGGACGACGTAAAAGGGTTCCGTCCTGGATGCGAGGCTTACGGGCAGACGTGCAAAGGATCCGATTCTACACGCCCTGTTTCCCATGAGTTACGGCCCGACGTCATCGAATTCTATATTCCATACCGAAGCGAAGAAAACTGACGTTAAAAGGCATTAATTATTTCCAACATAAATTACCTACCATTGAAAAGGAGAAATGGTCGTACCACTGAACCCATTCGAAATGAGAGCCTTTAAATGAATAACACACGGCTCTACCTTTTTCTACAGGATGGCTAAAAAAATTAATACATTTCCAAAACCACGGCTCAAGTGCCAAAAATATTTAAAATATAAAGAACAAGATTTAATTATTAGTAATTTGTGTTCACATTGTTACACTATTTATTACTTAAAACTTCAGAGTGCATCTTTGATATGTCTTGGTATTTTACTTTATCTTGGGTTGAGTACTATGCAAGGGAAAAGGAGAAGAGGAAATACATTTCATGTTCTTTCTTATACTTCACTTTTATAGTTGATTTTGAAATAAATAAAAACATCTGCTCAGATCACTAAGTTCATCATTGAAGCTCAATGCTTAACTTTTTGGAATCATTGCATTCGGCGCAACTGCTAAGTGTCGCGAACAGGAAATAATCATTGTAGAACGATAATTCAACTTATTTTCATTTAATTTTTAATTCTCAGATTCCTGGCAGTTTTAATTCCTTATAGATTATTAATTGTCAGTTATTAGAGATAATAAATACATTTCTTTACTGCTGACAAATATTGTCAAAACTGTAAACCTGTGCTAGTAATACCTAATATGTATGCAACTAGACGTCACTGATGGAAATAGGTACTCAACAATCTCTCCTCTCTTTCAGAATAAGGATTTTTTAATTTTATATTTCAGGATATTTTAGTACACTATAAAAATCCGAACTGGTTCAGCCCTTTGGTTGAGAAAGAGGAAGATAAGATACGGGTCCTTGGTCAAGTCCCAATAAAATGGAAATCACATCCAAGGGGCTAGTAAAATGAAACTAATGAAAAAGTTTTTCGTTCCGGATGGAAAATAAAATACTTATTTTTGGGACTAGTAAATATTCCCTCAGAAAATTTTTCTCAGGAAAAAAGCTAAATATTTATTCGACACTTGGGAAAGATTACAACAGACTACTATTTAACAAACCGAACGGTATTAGGGTTAACCTTGTGAAATTTATCCATGATGGAAAGGAGACAAACTATGCAAATTTCACTTGAATAGAGATTTATTCACGACCCGGGTTTCAAACACTTAAACACTCCTGAAGATGACATTAAGTGTTTGAAACCCGGGTCGTGAATAAATCTCTATTCAAGTGAGACTACTATTTACTTTCACGCAAAATAGATCTTCGTAAAATTTCTGGGTTACTTAAAATATCAAAATTATTTTCAAATTCTGCAGTGTACGCGTCGTATGGGCATAAATTGAGTGAAATAATTATTAGGGAATCCACCATTTAGGGCAAGTTCTGGATAGATACCGACTGACCATCCATACGTTCCCTAGCGTTTCCTAAACAAACTCGAACTGATATTAAATACTACAAGTGTACATTGTACACTAAGTCTTTATTTAATTATATATACTTCCTTCCTCCCATCATCCAGTCAAACATACCTATCCTTTTCCTATCCCGCCATTGCTTGCTGGACATTCTTCCCTCTATCACAGTCTTCTAACTCTCAATCCCAATCAAAACGCCCTACATCTATCTTTCCTGCTTTAGCTTTTTTTGGATTTCCCCCAACAACCCCCTCTCCATCCCCACCATGTCAAGAATTTCACTGAATGTTTTCGGGCTGAAATATGAATTCGGAAAAAAATTATTAAAGAAAGATTAATCCATGGAATCAGGTCGTTTTGAATTTAAAAAAAAATTTAACGTAGATGCAACAAAATATCCTACAAAATCTTTAAAGCAGCGTTGTAGATTTCATGGCAAAACAGCACAACTTATTACAACTTCTCTTCAAATAATTGAAATTTCCAACTTCCGAATGAACGTCGTTAATTCTACCGAGTTAAAAGGTTGGAAATATTTTTTGCTGCATTTTATTCAAATTGTATTAATGCTTAATTAAACTGAAACTGATGAACCTTTATAGAAACTGATGAAATTTCGTAGTCCCAAGGACAATTTTATGAAAAAATATAATTAAAACTCTGTCATATAGAGTCAAGTACCTTCATACCTTTGAACTGGGTAAAACACAAATGAAATGGAAACTAAACAAAAGATTTATATTTCCTCTAAAAGTAGAATTATTTAATACACTGTATAAATATTGCAACACCGTATTTTGGTAGAAAATGAGAGAAACTTTTATGTGTCTCGTAGTCGGCTCGAAAACTTGGCTGGCTAGCTTGTTGAAACAAGAATATTAGCGTTGATTGGATGTTTTTAGATTAATTTCACATTGATGATAAAAAAAAGAGTAGATAGGAAGAACAAGAACAAACTAGGAAATACAGATCATGGTAGGCGAATAGGGGAGGGTTTTTGGAGAAATTCGAAGTCATGAAAAGTGAAATTAGTGCATACTAATAGAGAGGCTAGGCTAATTAATATAGACGGAAGAATTCTGGGTAAGAGAGGACATAGAGATGGACTGAAGAGTCAAATCGTATGGAGTGACTATTTTTCATAAAACTTTACATACTCTAATGAAGATGTTTTTTTGAGTTTTTGGAGTGGAAATTGTAAAAGGATTTCAAAATACTCAATTACATCGTTATTTTCAAGACTCCACATCATGTCTAAAAAACTAAAAAAGGGTAAGGTCAAGAGAATGGTAAATATCGACTGCAGTCGAAGTCTGTTGTCTTTTTGTAATTTATTTCATACATTCAATGCACGCACTTACACGAGGCTTATAAAATCAGTGTTATGGCAATATTATTTTGAATGACAATATATAAACAGTAATCAAAGAAACAAACGATAAAAATTTGTGGTTATCTCATAATTATTCTACAACTGTGCCCTTGATGACGATAGAGTGAATTTCCAAACTGAGGACAGAGTTTCAATCCCGGAAGCGGCATCCATTTTCAGTGGTTCTCCTACTCCTATCCAGGTGTCGCCTTGGAGACAGTAAGAGAGTTTACCATTCCCTCGAAGGAGACGTTATCTCTCGGCTCATTTCCCTCTTGGAGGTGATTGGCGGCAGATAAGGGGTAAGAGTCCTCTCCCCAGCCCACCCTCTACACTCGAACTTGGGAAGATTGCCTAATCACCCACCAGAGGCGTGACCGCGGCGAAATTTTACAAGACGTCGCAAACAAGCCTTGCATAATTGCAGAATGATGCCATTCCTTACACCGTGCTAAGTAAAATTAGTTCCTTGATGCTTAAATGAAAGTCAACAGACGGTAAGAATAAATATGAAGATATATTTAACGGAGCTACTTCGGTGGAATAAATATTTATTTCGCGTTGGTCAGACCTCACCCTGAGCTCGCACCATGTTTGTAACCCTGCCCAACTACAGGATTAAATAAAACCCAACGAAAAGCTACCCGAGTCGTCATGAATCGTTACGAACGTGCAGAGGGAATCATATGTATCGATAGTTTGTGTTCGAAGACATAGGAAAAGTGACTTAAGTTTTTTCCTATTAATTCAAATTCCCTTACACTGCAGCCGGCATCAAAGGAATCATCCCTGCATCACATTAGGCACATCAGCAGGCAATGTTAATGCGAGAATGGAAATTCTCTGCAGAACTAAACGATATAAGGAGTCTCCTCCTTCTTAGAATATTAAACCACGACAGAAGGAGACATAAGACCCGAAAAATCAAAATTCCAAAATGCCGTTTATCATCAATTTACTCACTGTGTTGGCTGGAGAACTAACACGCCCTGCTACACTCTTCGTTGTGGCTTTCAAGGTATAATAGACGCATAGGAGGAGTACATTGATGAAGAGAGCGATCACTTGGTTCCATCGGAAGTGGGTGATTACTGTTTCCGACTGCTCATTTTTCTGAACTATGCATACACTACTGCCACAATGACACCTGAAATGGAACCTTTTCCTTTTGGGAGCATATCTCCGTGTCTATTCTGCCGATGTCGGATGCGGTTCTGATTATAGTATATTCTCGATGCCAAAAATAAACTCACACTATTGCTATAAATTCCACCTTTACGTATTTGAATCTGCTCCAGAGTCGATTGTTCTTGGCTCCAGAGGATTCCATCCCATTTCGTTATTAATAACACCAACTTTTCTTTCGTGGAGTATTTTCACTTTTTTTTTATTTATAAATCTCCACCTCGGCTTATTAAATATTTAATTCACATGCAAACCTCAGAATAATGAAAATCCTAAACGATTAAGAGTTAGGGTCAAAAGAGGAGTTAAAGTGGTATTGGGATTGATATACAGGTACATATTGATACGCTGAAAATTTCAACTTCACGGTCAGTAAAAAAGTAGATTGAAAATTAGATTTAACGAAAAGTAAGGCCATGAAACGAATCAAAAGATCGGGGTAATTAAAATTGAAAAGATTTATGGCAATTAAAATTGGGTTTAATAATAGAAATTCATTAGTTGCTCAGTCAGCCAAGGGGTTGCAAGCATTGTTGAGTGAATTGGAGGTTCAGTGCGATAAATATGGGATGAGAATCAATATTAATAAAACAAAGGTTATGCGATTTTCCAGAAAGAAAAAGGCTAAGCTAAATATTAAAATAGGCGGGGAAAGAATAGAGCAGGTAGAGCAGTTTACATATCTCGGAAGTGTTTTGGACCAATACGGTCAAAGTGGTAGGGACGTAAGGAGAAGAATTGCGCTAGGCAAGGAGGCTTTCTCAAGGAGGAGGGAGTTGATGACGGGGACGTTGAGTAGGGATGTTAAGACAAGACTCGTAAAAACTCTGATATGGAGCGTAGCTATGTACGGCGCGGAAACGTGGTCGCTGAAGCAGGAGGATAGACGTAGATTGGAGGCTTTTGAAATGTGGGTGTGGAGAAGAATGGAGAAGGTGAAATGGACCGAAAGGAAAACAAATGAGGAAGTACTGGAAATGGTGGGTGAGGAGAGGGGTTTGTTGAGAGAAATCCTATGGAGGCAGGAAAAATGGATGAAAGGCGTATTGAGCGGTAGTGGAATGTTGAAGAGGGTAATAGAGGGGAGAATGTTGGGCAAGCGAGGTAAGGGTAGGAACAGGATAGGGATGTTGGACGGGATGAATGGAGGAAAGAAGTACACCGAGATGAAGAGGGACCTGATATAGATTAGTTTGCTAGGTGGGGAGTTACAAAATGTTTATTTGATAGTTGTGTCCATCCAAAAACCTACCTTAACCGGTAGATTACCTAATAATAATAATAGAAATCGTCGCCATCTATTTTCCCTAGCTTAATTATCAACTCTTTGAAGGCTGTCATCCTCAGGTATTCTTCCTAAAGTTTAAAAAAGGATATTCATCAGAGTTCATCATAGTGCAACATTGCTAGCAAGCCCAGATAGGAGGATAGGGTAGCATTACATACAGAGTGCGTTTCGAAAGGAATACAATTAAATTTTCCGCGCCACTCCTATTGGTCGGAATGGAATCAAACTACTTGGAGTAGGTGGAAGAAACACTAAGCTTTGCCGTGAAACCGGTCTCAATGCTCTCCAAGCTGTGGAAGCGGCAGGGCGTCAGTTATTGTAAACCTCTGCACGTCGGCCGTGTCACAAAAAAATGGAATCGACGATCGAGCAACGTTACGCGATTACTAAGTGTAGTGTTCAACTGAAAACATCTCTTGAGAAGACCAACAAATTGATTCGTGAGGCACACAGGGTCTTTACTCTGTCATACTCACAATTTTCGAGATGGTTAAAGGCCTGTATTTAGATCGATAGATGTATTTTTAATAGTAATTATGGCTTACCGGGTCTAGAGCATCAGCCAATCCATCCTTGTTAGATAGGGTAAATAATTGACAGAAATATAATTAATATGATTAAACAGTACTATTCCCAAATAATGAGTCCAATATGTCTTTTTGTTGGCTCACTGTCGCTTTAGGCTCCCCCTCAAGTAAGAAATGTAATCAGGTTCGCTTCGTGGTAAGTTAAAATGACTTTTCTGTCAATATTTCCTTGAATTTTATTATTATTTCGCCATGAAAAAGAAAAATTATTACGTACATCTGAGTACTTACTTTTGGAAAGTATGCGCATTCTTTAGGAGAAAGCGAATATCATTTATATGAAAAATTTACCCTAAGTAGCAATACAGGAGGCTGGTACTTTCGAAAGAAGTTGGAGTGCTTTGCTTGCTCATAACATGATTAATTCGAGAAAATTTCATCGTTCGAAGACGATTATTCTGTACTCTGAATTCTAGACTCTCGAGACTTGAAAATTAGAAAAGGAAGACGGCGCGCAGTGGCCACCGCATCAATCAAATACTCGTGTGTTAATGTTGCCACCCACCTCGTTCTCCGTCCGCTCTTTCGAATTGGATTGCTTCCCTCCCAAAGCACCTCCACCGCCACCTACCGAATTTCCGCGGTTGTTTCATCATTGATTTCCAAACGGACTCCTTTATCTTACTCTTTCACCTCCAGAGCTCCTCCATCTCGAATCCCTCCCTCGTGCAATCATCGTCCTGTTCCCCTCACCCCAGTCCGTCGCATCCCCGGAGAGAGCATCCCACCCTCACCGTTATTCCGGACGCACCGGAGGGCATTTTAGACGTCCTGGGAGGATTTAAAAGCGAGGGTTGAGGGTAAAGGGTGGGAGTTGGAAGGGAGGTGGCGAAGGCGAGAATGCGGAGTGGAAGCAGGGGAAGTGAGGGAGTTAAGGGAGTGAGGGAGGAAGAGCAGCCGACCGAATTTTGTTGATGAAACTCAAAGTGGAAGAATGCAGCACCGAAAATAAAGGTCACCGCATTAGGTAAATTGAATTAACATTAAAGCAAGATTTGCAAAATCCTACCTGTTTTTCCAGACATTTATCGTTTTTCATTGGTTCAAATTTCTCTGGAGGAGAAGAGGAAAAAATCTCCATCCCAAAGCAATGTTCAGGTTACTTTGAGTCGAGTTGGTAATGAAAAGATATGGAAAAGTAAGTGGATTTTATGCTCCAAAAATACATAAATAAGGAAGTAGGTGGTTTGGTCATGCTAAGGGTATGGATGGGAGTCCTAACTCAAAACAAAGTGTAAATGGACAAGGAAGAACATGCAGTCTAAGAAAAAAACGGTTGTTTGACGTCAGAGTATCAATGAGGGAAACAAAAAAATCCAGGAACAGAAGGTAAATATGAAACTAGGCATGAATGCGTAGTAAAGAAAGGAAGAAGGCATGCAAGGACAGCCTGGAGGACATTTTTAAATCATTTTCAGGCATAATCTCAAATTATTTTTTAAAACTGAGATTCATCAATTCATTACGGGTGAATTATGAACGTTGAAACGCTCAATTATTTTAGAACAGCAACTTTAGGAAAAAGTTGGTCTAATTATCGCATAAATGTGTTATTTATTTACAGGCAAAAAATGTGTTCTTTATTTACAGGCACCTGATGATGATGCACAGTATCCTAACCATGGTCGTAGAACATTATAAGGGTGTGGAAGTGTAAAGTTTCTCTTATTTTTTACCCTTATCATGGAGGAATTCCACAAAGTTAAGCCTGAAACTGTTAACTCTACAGGAAATTCGTTCAATCTGTAATTCTCTATCCTGATTGGCAAACATATTCGGATTTCATTGTGTTTATTGATTGTGAATGAAACTGATAAGGGTTTTACCAAATTCAGATGTCGTGTTTAAATCATTTCAGACGGGCTTAAATGCATAAGTGCAAAATCCTTATTCAATATTACATAAACTGTTATGTTCAAATCAATATTACATAAACTGTTTTTAAGCATGACCCAATTAACGTGTTGCATTGTTACCCTTTTCCTGTTTTCATTGACTTTATTTTTTCAAAGTATTTTTCTCCTTTAATAAATAGGATTTTTTTCCCAGTTCCGACGTAATGCTTTCGTGTGACGCAAGGATTATTCTCCTCGTCTTTCACAAAGTCGTAGAGTATATGTTAGCCATATGACTACAAACAATAACCCTATTACATATTATAGTTCTAAATAATTCTATTTTAGTAATTTTAATAATTTTTGCCTAAAGAGACCATTTTACCAAGAGAAAATGGACCTATTCTCTCCATTTACACTATGTTCAAATTATTTCGTGGTAAAGCATGACAAACAACAGTTACTTGTTGAAGTTATGACTTAAATACACGAATGTGATATATTAAAGAGTCGTGCGCGCGACAACGGACCATTAATCCAGGGAAACATCGCTGATAATCAATCAGGGTGGAGGTAAGCCGTTGGAATTGTTGTTTAATATATGCACAAATTGAAATCGAATAAAGTATTTTTATTTGTATGCTTTCCGTTTTGATCGTCGGCCTCATCTTTAAACGAAAAACGGAATGGTGATCTGCTCACAGATATCAGCCAATCAAATGAGAGTTTGAAACCCAGAGGTAAACTAAATTGCAAGGGAAGTTAATCGGTCAATAAACTTATATGGATTTCGTAACCGCAGATGATGATTGCTGCAGAGTTGATACTGACCTTTATCGGCGGGAGCATAGAATTATAGTGCGCCTCTTTCGATTTTTATTCCTCTCTTTGCATACAAAAAAACTTTCTCGATACAAACGACAGTAAAACAATGTAATAATTGACGAAACGGCTTGATACATCTACGGTAAAAATGACTACGGCAATTTTCCCACCAGCCAGTGGGTACTGTTCCATTAAAACGATCGGAGATGAAATCAAATGAACAATAGCTCCAAAATCTCTCACTTTTCCCGACTAACAAGCATCCGTTATCAGCGGATGGGTTCCTATGTGGCCGTTAATGTAAAACAAATTGAGCTCAAATTCTTTGAAGTTGTTTTCGCTGAATGAGAGGGCACCATGGCAGCAATAAGGCAAACTAGCAATTAGAATTCAGCTCACGTTAACGGTCACCCTTATGATTATATCAGAATTATTGAGATATCACATTTAATGCCAAATATTTGCGTGATTTTATCTAAATGGTTGAAAATAAACCTTATTTCCCATTACAATTTTGTTTTTTTTTTCGTGGAAAAATACGGAAGTAGGGTTTAGAGTGAAACCACCGCAAGATCTGAACACTTAAGTTTGAGCAGAGTGAACGAGGATATTATTCTCCTACGATCCCTTTTTCTCCACATACACACACACACACACACATTTCTTCTCGCATCTCGGTGGCATCTGGTCTATCTCGCGTTTCCATTGAATCTCGCGTCATCAAACAACTGGCTGTCCGACGTCGATATAAATCAGGTTATGACGGGAAGGTGATCGCGCTCGGGGAAAAGGTTTTTGGTTTGAAAAATGGCCGATCCGCTGCTAAAAAAGAGGAATCCGTCATCGTTCCCTCGGTCGGAGATCGGTTACGACAGAGGCCGAGTGAACACTGGGATGAGAGCTCTCACAATAACATTAGAGAGATCATATCACTCACTACGTGCCAACGCACGATACCATTTTCAAAGTATTACAGCGGAAATGAAATATTTAATTTGATTAGAAATAAAAAAGACATTGATGACATTTTTCTCCTATCCTTCTGAAGGCCTTGGTAAGTATTGGGATTCCTTTCAACTAAGATTGCAGCACAACCTCAGGCTTTCCTTTTAAGAAATCGATTTCTCCAGAAATCTCTGCTCACTCTGAAAAGATATTCTTTTATTTTATTTGTATTTTTTATTTTTGCATTAGTCCGGAAACAGCACTTCGACCTTTACATCCGACTTTAAACTTTCATATAATAATTTGACAATTACATACACCCATGCCCTCAGTTTAGGAAAAACCATCTAGGCAGAAATAGAACCAACGAACTGTGGACTAGCAGACGAAGACGTTACCAAGCCACAACCGGGGCCATAAAATTTTCCCATACTTAAAAATCTTCAACTGAATATTCATATTTCATTCGGCCGTTTTTTTCTGAATTATATACCGCTTCAGGAAGACGTTTTTGCGTCACCCACGTTACCTCACTGATATTTGAAAACATCGGATTATTTAATTTTATTTCTATCCCTTTTGGCCTCTTAAACGTGCATTATTTAAAAAGTGTTACATGGAAGATCATTGCATTGTTTTCAAAGACTATTAATTCGTTTTTCAGAAGGAATATGCATAATCGGTACGACCGCTTGTGTTCCCCCAGTATCAAAAATCCTCAACCTAGGCCTGAACTCTTCTTTACCGCACAAATTTTCACGCCGTACAAGAAAATCCATGAATCATATCAGTTAAAAACCATTTCTCAGTCCTTTATCAGTAATTTCTAAATATACTGACTCGATTAAGAAAACAACACGAATAAGAAATATAAAATGAACAGAAAAAGAACGAGAAATCACGACGTAAGGTGTGAGAAAAGAGAAAGTATTTACAAGAAATTCAAATAAGGAAGAAAAATTGGATGTAAAGCTTTTTGAGTTTCAACCAAACATTGAGGGCAGAATGTTGGGTAAGGTATATGAGAGGCGAATAAGTGAACACCCACGACAGACGAAAGTAAGATAGCCGGAAATTAAGTGGTTTAAAAGAAAATGGTTATTGTGCGTGAGTTTTACGCTATTTTATGTCGTTTTAAGGTGGTAAATACAAAGGTAGCAGTGGATAGTCTCACTTGACCATCAAAAGTTCTACCCTGACTATCATACGACAGGAAAATGACACTGATCTCAGTAAAGGAATTTCATTAGCACACACTTGTAATAATGGATCCATGGAAGGAGTCGCCATCGCATTCTGTCACGATATTAAAAAACACCATTATATTTTGAGTGAAAAGAATATCAGTTCAGTTGAGTGTATGTTAGTTCTAAAGAAACGACAATGAAAAAGTTTCTCAAAATATTTGGAAGGCATAAGGATTTAGACAAAGAAAAAAGTGTAAGTCTGAAGCAAAAACATCAGAGTGAAAAAAAAGTGGGGAAGCGAGGGGTTAGGGTCTCTTTATAGTCTGCATGGGGGCGGGCGAGGAGGAGAGGGCTGGGATTAAGCTTCCGCTCAGGGAGCGGCTCCGAAAGATGCAAGTAAGGAGCTTACCGAGGTGTCACACTTTGGGTGTGATGGAAACCGTGCGATAATTTAAAGGCTTGCAGCGGTGCGATTGTCGATGACGAAAATTCAAAATGTCCGTGGGGTGCATCAAAGCCCTTCAATTCCAATTCTTTTTCCCTTTGTCCAATCCACGGCGCATATTGTATAGTCACGCCTCGGGAAATGAATGAATGACATTCATACATGAATAATTTACATTTCGGCGCAGTGGCATTAACTAAATTTTAAAACGGACGAGGTTGATGTTTAGACGTTTCGTGTTTATAAAAAAATGGGGCCACGAATGTCGTTACATAAGCTAACTGAATTGGATCAGATGACTGAGTGCATTGTTCTGATAGATTAAAATTATACACACGGTTACCGGAGTAACACGATCAATGTTTACGTTTTAGTTGTACATTCTTATTTGCCTGTTTTTTTCTTTCATTAAGAATGCTTACATTTTTCTAGCTATTACCCAATCATGCCTGCCACTCGCTATTCTTGTTTTATGAGCGCTAATTTTGGGACGAACCATGAAACTAAATGTCCTTGCCCCACGGCGCTTCGCAGTAGAAGTGATCGCAGCAGTCGAAGGTGAGACTGACGATCGAGGGAGCCGAGGCGATTGAGTTTCCAGTACCGTTCAGCTACAAAAAGGGCAGCCAAGCGCGCGACCCGAGAAACAACTTTTCAAAAATGTGCGACGGAAGGTTAAAATATATTATGAAAGATGGAGCAAAAATACATTACGGTGGTTTACTTAAGCATAATTAATTTTGAAAAAGAAACATGTTGGTGTTTATAACATTCTCAAAGAAATTTCTAAAAATATTATATGCCAACAGGAAGAGAGAAAAACAGAAAAGCTCACATTTAAACATTATTGCGTCGCATATGATACATATTATACAAAACAATAATTGGATACGAAAGAATCAAAAAAACCAAAATACACACCGAACGCAAAAAGCAAGAACAGTTCTTAATGATGATATGAAATTAATGTGATGCATGAGTAAGTCTTAGAAGAGTGTCAAATACAATGCAGGAGGTGGATCCCTAAGACCGCTTGAAGTGTCATGCACTGTCATAAAGCACCCTTTTTCGCAAAGAATTTCACCTTGAAAATAGAGTAGTTTGTAGGGAACCCTGTAGTTAGCAAAGAAACAAACTATCTGGACACGGGATGTCTATCTAAGAGGTGTCTATCTAATGCATATGGCGCCTATACGAAAGCTACAGACATCCTTATAAAGAAAACATGTGTAATTTACGTGCTACTTTCTCAAATGCCTATTATGCGTTCGACTTCGTAAAATCTTAACAGGCGTGGCGGCGGTGCTAGGGTACGTGGCGGCGAGGATTGGAACACTTGCCATTTATGCATAGACATGCGCTTAAACATAAGTATGAATAAATATTTGAGCACATAGGTAATCGCACGAACCACAATACTCATGCGATTTGTAATCACCCTCATGATACGTTAAAAGTTGCATTACTATTTAAAAAAACTTTATCTCAATGTACTCATTACTATAAATCCCTGGAATCCCATTTCTAAGCGCATAAGTTAAAAATCGCATTTCATAATCCTTTGTGTTTTATGGGTCTAAATCGATACTAAAACATCTCGTCGCCATATTACATTTACCGATGCGTGGAGAAATTCTCGGCGCGTGGAGAAACATGATTTGATTTTTGGTCATCGTTGACATCCGTAACTATTCCCTTATGGTTCGCACTCGTTATGCTTCAGCGATTAGAATGTGAAGTAAATATCTTTGCGAAAGGTGGAAGTAAAATTATGCACCTTTACTATAATAAGAATATAAGCGATTAAAAAAATTGAAGTTGAAAAACTCATTGAAAGGAACAGGAAGGTAAATTATTTATTTATATGATCATGATACCGTCAACCCCGAAGCTATGCACATAAGCAACTACGTGAGCTTAGTGATGTAGATGTTCAAAGAGAAAAGATGGCCAGTTTTTGCTGAATTGAGTAAAACTGAGAAACCTGAATAGTTTCACAGGGGAGACCTACTATGAACGACATTCACCAATTGTGTGGAGAGGATCACCATGCAATGTTTCAAATTACAAACACCAAAATACACGCGAACATTTTATTCTTCGCTCGTGAAACAGCCTTCTTTGTATTCGGCCCAAAGTACACCTTCCTCCACGAAAGCTCGTTTGCGTAATAGCGGGAGCAGTGGGCTGGGAAGACGGGCTCGAGTAGACGCCCGATCCGGATGAGCGGCGAGGAGTGCGCAAGGCTCCCTTCCTCGCAAGCGTTGGAGGGGGCTTCCTGAGGGGTGCTCAGGACTCGAGAAGGCGGCCCCGCCCCCTTAGGGGTCAACTGGCTCCCGAACGAGTGAGGCGACGGAGAGCGTACTGCTTGGAAATCCTTCCACAACGGAATTCGTTGATTCCAGATCATTGACTGTCATCGTAAAGGACTGAGGTATACATATTTAGCAGATCTTAGTATTCTTCAGAAATTCTATGATATTGGAGTGGGCTCAGGATACGGCTGTGTAAAGGAAGAACAGCGTACAATGAACCGCAGAAGTAGAAAAATACATTTTTATGAACTCGCCTATTAATCCAGATTTGTTTCAATCAGTCAAATCGTCAGCAGTCTAACCGGGCTGACGAGAACCACCATTCATATTTTGACTGCATAATATCGTTCCAATAAATCATGCTTGCGACAAGCTCTAATTGCAAAACAATTGCTTTCATGTAATATTTTCAACCATCCTTACTTGCAATGGAATTTATATAATTACATATAAACATGACCTGTACGTAACTTTTCGAAATATCATGGCGAACTTCCTCGAAGTCATATCAACTGACAAAGAATTCAATTCAATTTGTCTACAGGAAATCATTTTAATATCCAGTAATTTCAAGTGAATATAAGATTCAAGCATTAAAATGTAGTTTATTTTTCTGCTTCATTGCATTAAGTACACTTTGGGATAGATATGTGATAGACATTCCCAAACCAGAGGGAATGAAGTCCACTAATTCCCAGAAATAAATGCAAATACAATGCCAACATGTTTTCAAACGTTAAAATTGAACATTTTTAACTCTTAAACTGTTATTTGAACAGGCGAATAAAATTAAATGGAGATATTAATGAGCAAACATATAGCATAAGTTTTATTTTTAAATTTCAATAATTGCCTTTGCTTCAATTAAATATGAATATCATTTTTATCCTGATGATGAAGTGAAAAACGAAGACTGTCCAGAAATATTATTCAAATTAATTAATAGTGAAAAATAAAGATTTATTATCACCAATGAAGAAAGAACTCAGAATTAATGACTCAAAAATAGGCGACATAACAATTACAAGGAGGAAGAATTCATAATATAAGATAAATATTTGCGATCATTGAATATCACGTCGGGGTTGAAATAACCCAGGAACAGAAAAATACACAGATGGGATCTGTGTATTTTTGCTGAAGAGATTTCACTAGTTGCTGCACTTTTACAGCTAGTAAATCACTTTTGCAGCTAGTAAATCGTTCGAAAAATTCAGTATCCCTAGGTTTCCATACGAGTTTTAAAAATGTTTTTCAAAAGCAACGGAAAGCTTTTTCAAACATTTTTCAAGTTTATTCTGCAAGGGAAGGAGATAAATTTTCTTTTTATACGAAACATTCATTTATTGATTAAGGTTATAAAACGTCGACTTTTACATGCTTGATTTCATGAAACGATTTCCATGGTCATTTCTGTGCGCACTTCTGCAGAAAATATTGAGTCAACCTTATCGGTTCAGTCCGATCCGTCGGTATGAAACAATTCAAATATTTCGAGCAGTGAGTGGACGGATTTAGGGCAGTGTGAAAATCCTCACCTTCACTCGGCAAAAAAAATGCCGTCAGCAGATTTGCACGAATTCGAATTCTGCGCGAATGGGATAACAAAGAAGGCACGTTCTCATAAACACGTCTACACCCGGCACATATTTTAAAACTCAACTTTTTATATGACAAAGGCAGCAGCTGTTGAGATTAACGTGGGCTTGGTGGGGGGAGGAGGGGAGAAGAAAGAATTTAAGAGAGGGGGGGATATGATAGTTGGGCAGGGGTGAGAGGAAATGGAAGGCCCAAGGATAAGGAGAGAGAAGGGATGGGGTGGCAAAAGGGATGCTAGGCCCTGTCGAGGTTAGGGCAGAGTTTTCGAGCACTCACATGGGCGGATTGAGTAGCAGTGGCGGGTGCCATAAAGATATCCAATGCCACGAAAAAACTGTGATGTGATCTTATGATTATACTAAAAATTTTAAAACGCGATGGGAAATATTTTCCTTGTCGTATTTATATAATAGTAGTATTGTATTGAAATGAAGGAAGTAACGTTGTAATTCCACAATACACTGTGTGTAGAATTACAAAGTTACTTCCTTCGTTTCAATGTGTTGTGTAAATTCCATAAAGTTACGCGCGAGAGAACAAATTTCAGGTGTATTGTAGTTCGAAAATTAGTGCTATTGCGTATATTCACGCATAGAATGAAACAAAATGAAGGACAATGTGTAAATGAGCGACAAGAACACATTGCTAATTGGAATTGGAGTAGAGAAAACTGTGAGGTCAAATTCCAATTGCGTTTATTTTTATATGTAATTAGTTTAAATGCATATTTCTATAATCATTTACCAGTGGAAAAATTCTCAGTTTTTCTTGCTCGATTTTGGGCAGGAGGCAATTAAATCATATAAATAATTATTGATTTCAAGTAATAATCGAAATAAATGCATGTGGTGATATCACCTGCCATTGATTTCTAGCGTCATATATTCAAGTTAAACCTACGGATTGAATACTCGGTTAATGTTCTTTTTGGCACCTTTCACTCATACATTTTCACTAAATGTCTGATTATGAAGGTATACCTCATTTAAAATCATAATTCATTGAAACGTCTTAGGTAGAAATTCATCTAGGACGTCGAATCTGAAATGTAACTGCGTCCAACAGCTTTCAATATACTTCCTTTGGAATAGAATGTTGAATATTAAAACGAAAATTTGAAGCGAGAGCCTTAAATTCTTTCCTTAGGTAATCCAATCCCCTTTGAAACTCTTCGGTTACTGAAACTCTCGTTTGTTTGCCTGGTCTGATTCATTTAATTCCACCTCGGTCATTCCTCTTGTTCTGCCTAGCATTCTTTTTACCTCTCATTATAGCTTAAGTCTCTATTCCTCTGTTCCCCATCCAACCTACTATATTTCTTCGTTAATGACCGTAAAAATTTCCCAGATACACATTTATCTACCCCGTTTATCTGTCAGGTCTTCTATTTCAATTTGGGAAGCCCTACTTTAAAATCAAGAAAATCTTGCTTTTCCCATTGACGTAAAGTGAAATACTTTCTTTTTTGGTGCTCCAAATTTAAAATCAATCACATCTCCGGAGTGCAACTAATTAGCACCATCGTAAGAGTACCATCCTTCGATACTTAGCAAATCATAGATAAACCTTCAAGTCGCCAGATGGAAAGGATTTTAGGGTATCCAAATGGCCTAGATACCAACCTAATCAATCAATCCTTTTCCGACAGCCCATTATCCTTCTCTCGTTTTGCTCAAGTGGCTCTCTTACCAGAGGTATTTTCGGTCGCCAAGTGGAGTAAATTAATGAATGTGGATCCATGTACTCATTCATTCACTCATGTGTATTTCCCAATGGTGAGAAAATGGATGAAAGCAAATGGAGGTACCTTTAGAATTCGACGGAACATTTGCTGATTTTTTACCACTCCCGGTAGTGCAAAGATCCTGAAGATATTACCCTCCACTACACATAAATATCGGTATTATCCTCTATGGCAACCAGGAACATCATCTAAAGACACAGAAAACAATTAATTTAGTCTTGAAATCGTTTTCCAATATCTTAAATTAACTTATCAGCTTTGTGATGATATTTAAAATGTACCCTACATGGAAGGGAAATGTTATAAAATCAACAGTACTATTGAAATAGATTAAACAAGCAACAAATTCAGTGAGTAGGTATATAAACGGTTAAATAATTATGAAATAATATTTTCGTCAGTAGTTATTTTCCTTCTCAGCTTTTTTAAGTAATTAAGGGTAATTACAAGTCTTTCTTCAAACACAATGGCTGAAATACAGCGGTAATATTGCTTACCAATGATTCCTCCTTAAAATCCTAATTTTCCGTAAGTAATGAATGCAGCGAATGTAAAATTACAGGAATTTCGTTCCCTTCCCTCCAAGAGCTTAAGAAATTAAAGGAAAGTTCGTCGACGCCATCGTTTTGGAGATTCTCTGTCTTGGTACGTAAAAAAAACACTGCCCTCTAGGGATGCCCTGTGATGGCAAACGATCAAAAATAAAGGGAGGTCGCGTCAAGCGGAGCAGCCAGTGACGCAACAAATAAAGTGAAGAGTTACAAAGGCGCCAAAGGGTTGGACGGCCCTGCAGCGACCAGGTGAAAATGGAGGAGGGCGATGAGACGAGAGGCAAGAACCGAATTGGGAAGTGGAGCAAAGGAGAGAAGGAATTATGAAAGCTAAGGGACGATAGTGACCGGTAGCGGCATTGGAATTATCACTAAAAGTGGAAGAATTTATCGAAAGACCTAAAAGATCATTTGAAATATTAATATAATGTTTTCGGCACAACGGGATTGAATCACATACTTTACTTAAACAATCATCAATGAGAATTAAGGCAAAATGTACAAAAAATGGCCCTGTTGAAGGTCACTCCCTGTCAAAACATATGAAAATCTGCGACAATAATAAAAGGTATATTGAGGATATTAGTAATATGGCATATTAGCAAAAGTATATTGAGGGGAAAAACAAATTTCATTCCAAACATAAGAAAAAGTTTAAGCAAGATGGCAGAAAGTGGTGACTTCATAGCTAGTCGACCCAGTGGCTGATAAAAGGTAATTCCAAAGCTAAATATCATTTCATTTAGTAGTTGTGCTAACAAATCAGTTGAGATAACGTACAGGAGCGGTTTTAATGAACTAACAAAGAGTACTTTACGATGTTGGTAACAAAACGGATACGAGTATACAATTAATAAGATATTTAAAATTGAATAACAGTTTCAGAATGCCGTGGACGGTTCTTTAATTTTTTGGCCAATTAGATAAAATTATTAACAAGATTTTTGATTTTAAAATGCTAAAAATCTTGAAATATTATGTTTAATATTTTCAGTAGCCGGTCTGAGGGAAATGGTACCGACATGTGGTCCATCTCTTGTGAACGAGTGGATGAGTTGACTCTGGGGTGTCACGGGTATGTCCGGGTGTGGGGGAGAGGGATTGCCGGGAGATAGGGAGGGATTTAGCCAGTTAAGCTACCGAGGCGTCCTCTTACACTCCGAAAGTTTTTTATACACGGAAATTTTTTAGGGACTTTAAAGGCACACGATGTTATGACGAAAAAACCGTACATAGAATGTCACAGGTATCCGTGGCCGTGCGTGTTACGCCTAAGTCCAAAAGGTTAAAGCCAACTTTAAAATCTATGTTGTTTACCTTTGACAAATTCGAAGAAACTGTGGGAGATGCCGAGACAATAAATTTTAACGGAGTCATCCGTTAATGCGCGTTTTCCCAAGATCTATTGCACAAAAGAGAGCATGTTATTCAAAGACGTTATTCACAGTTATTCGATTCACAACTTGAATAAGAAAATGTGAAGGCTACAAATCAGGTTAATTCACCCGGAGTTTCCGAGAGCATGATACAATATCTAGAAATCTTCAGAATCGTATGCCCCCGCCAATCTGCTTGCTTTTAACGTGAACCGTGAAACGAGTATCACGCTATTAATCACATGAATGGGCGATCCATTTGGCTCACACGGCCGGCTTCTCGTCCAGAATTCTCAGAGTGTGTTCTATGCAGGCTGGTGTGAATTTTGCGGCCGATCACTGAATCATCAAATCATCAATCTAATTGCTCGATTGACTCTACCCTCTTCTCAATCGATACATCCAATGAACGCATCGATTTTTTTAGCATCACGCTTAACTATCTTTGTGCTTTGTAGCAACCGAGAATCTCCCCTGTAACTCTCTCAGTTCAAATTTCCTTCCAAAATACTTAGTGGTGACTATTATTACTTGTCGAAAAACATGTAAAGTGACCTTTCCAGCACATTGAATTCAGAGTATTTGTTATTCTCCTTTTTCCAATTCCACACAAAATAGCTTTTTTTGTCAGTTTACCACACAATTTTTCAATTTGATCAATATTATTCTCCGACTTGTCTTAAAACTATCCATTGTATTTTGAACACTGTATTACCATGGAATAAAAGAAATGTTAAATGCAGTACTCTTATATATTTCTCGGCACTATTTCGGAGGAAATGGGAAGTATCAGTGGTTACATCAGAAAGAAAAAGCGTAAAAAAAGAAGCATTTTCAAGGGCAAGAAATTTGATGGCAGGTATTTTAAGAAAATAAAAGTCTACTTAAGTCTGAAATTTGGAGAATTATAATTCATGAATGTGAAATATAGTTTTTGAGCTGATAGAATGAGGTTTTTGATATGCAGGATTTGAGATGAATTGAGACAGTAAATTATGCCGAAGCGAATATCTACGAATACGTTTTTTTTGCCAGTTGTAATCCAAAAAAGGTAAAAAAACATGGGCTGAGGAGGTATTAGGAGGAAGCAGGATACTAGATACAGGATGCCTGTATACGAATGTTTGACGAAGAAATGGCAAAAAACAACAAAATAACAATAAACATCGAATGAATCGACCTGATTTCTTATCCACTGAAAGGTTTCGAAAATATGAGGGTTTTCGGATCAATCTTGAAGTAAGTCAACATCCAACATGCACTCCTTATGTGTTCAAAATTTTTAGTCGACCAGTGGTAATATCCCAGGTCACTTTCACCATGCAGCATGCCCCTCAATGATTGCCACCGCGACTCTCTCCCGGGGGCTGGCCTTCTCTCGCCGCCGGCTCCAGCAGTCCAACCTGGAGGCTTTTTTCGGAAATGGGGGAGTGGAGAAAGCTGTGCAAGGCGGGGACAGAAAAATAGGTGCGGGAAAGATCGTGGAAAAATATTGACCCCGGCGGTGATCGGTAAATTCGTTTTTGTGTATTCCAAGTTATATTTATGGCTTCCCAATTGATTAAACCCATCTTGCAAAATGTAAATACTTCAGCATTTTTTCGAGCCTTCCTTAATGTAACGCGAAATAAGATTTTCTATTTGAGTAACCATCATTCTACTTATTTTCACTTTGACAGTTAAGATTACATATGGATTGAAATGTACCATGTTTTGTAAGGTGCTCAAACATGATCACTAAAGCAAGACGATGGTCGTAGATTGGTGGCTTTTTAAATGTGGTTGCGCAGCAGGATGAAAAAAATGGAATGGACGGAAAGGAAAACAAACAAGGTCGTAATAGGTATTGTTGGGGAGGAGAGGGGACTGCCGGATGAAATCGAAAGGAAGCGGGAAGGACGGATGCAGAGTATTTTGATTGGCAGTGGGATGATAAAGACTGTGAAAGAGAGGAGAAAGTTGGAAAAATGAGGAAGGGGCAAGAATAAGATAGGACGTTTGAACAAAATAAAGTTGAAGAGGGGCTTGTTTTAATAGTACGCCACGTAGTGTTTGGTTAGAGGAAGAGGAATTACAGCTGTACCGTTACGCACCCTCTGCCCATTCAAAACCTACCTTAATATAAACAATATTAAATAATAATAAAATTGAATTTGGCCATGTGATTGTAGCAATTGAGTTTCACTAAAATAAAACATTGTTATATTTTGCCAACGCCGTTTAATTTTTAGCTTCTAGTCCTCTGCGCTCTATAAATATTATTTCGTATTAAATTGTTAATTATATACCAGGGTGTATCGAGGCACCTTATTTTAAAATAAAAATGTGTGTCTGCAGAACATATTACGCTTATCCGCACTTTCAAAAGTACACATTACCTGTTATAAGAGTAATTTTTAGGTGTAACTAGCAAATCCTAATTATTTCTTACGTTTACTATCATTTACGGTATCTTGATTCAACTATTTTGCATTTTACGAATGCTATTGTAATTGTTGCCAGCATTGTAGAAAATGCTCAGGAGAAAAACTGTAAATCATGAGTAGTCACCATTTATCATAATATATTTACATTACAATGTACCATGTAAGCTACCGCTAAGGCTATGTGGCAGATTACACACTACTTTGAGCACAAAATAATTTCCACCCCGAGTACGGTCGGACAACGTTATTCTGAACCGTTATTGATACGGAATAGAATATATATTTAATCTGTCTGTTCTGTATTTAATCACTCCATCTTTATTTACATAATATCTCCCACTGTTATACGATAGGGTTAATAATGTATTATCAACATCATCACTATAAAGACCTTCTTCTAATTTATGAGAGAGATTTGATCCGTAATTTAACCTACACTCCGTGATCGATTCCCAGCCTAGCTCCTCTGATAACTTTGATACGCTACTTATTTTTATAACAACGTTTTACAATTCTTGCTCCACTACGCCGCACCCGATCTAATTCCACAATCAATTGAAATTCATCATGTTCCCATACACTAGCAGCATGTTCTAAATGAGGCCTAATCTTGAATAGCCATTATTCGATCATGAAGAAATGGGTAATCATTATATTCACATTCTGAGTAGATTATCCTTAGAGCAGCTAATTTTTATAACTAAAAATAATCAAACCACCTCAAGAAAATAGGGAAAAAAGGAGGAGACGTGTGAATGCATGATGGAGGAAGATATGACAATATACAGAGTCCTTTATTGCCCAATGTATGCCGTGGAAAGACGCGAACTGGAAGCTACCCTTGGATATTTGCATCAAGTCCAACAAAGTGGGAAATATCTACACGAGGAACCGATTAGGAAAATATTGGATAGATTTATCAACAAAAGATAAAGTGGGAACGGGAAGGCCGACGGTAAGGAAAGGCATGTGACTCATATTTTGTAAAAATTAACGTAATTGCACTGGGAGTTTAAAAATAAGGTACCCCGAAAATTGAAATTTAAACAATAAATTGCCCGATCCTAATCGCACGGGCGAAATTAATGAATTAATTTTCATAACCGTTCGTGAACATAGTTAGGAGGATTACTAGCATAAAAACTGATTTCACAGGTGTTTGTTACATGGAACGTGGCTTCATAGAAGGAAGTACACAAAGTGATATACACACAAACTGAACAAGAAGCTACGTAACTGACAAATATTTATTCTCCAAGTTAATTATTCTCTTCAATAACCGCGGAGTGTCATAGTTTTGAATCTGACCCCTGAATTTCCGTCACCAATCAGCACCACTTCAATGGTAAGGTGAGGGTGTGTGTTGATTTAGGCGCATTTGAGGGATATGGGCTGAAACAGGGTCCATTGAATGGATGGCTTTGCATCATCTGAGAAGGGACAGACGGGAATTCCCCTTAGAAAGAAAGAATGAAGGGAGGGGTTCCTATGGCCTATTGACTAAGGGATTGGGACTTAATTTGATTCGGACCTATGGGACTAAGGAGATCTGCCGCCAGGAAGGTATTCATGAAAGGCCGCAGGTTGGCCGATCCGAAAGCTGTTCCCTTACTATAATTAATATTCTGAAATCTCCCGTTAACGAAGGGGAGAGATCTGAGAGTGTTTTCCATTTGGTAACTAACACACCATAGTTGAATGCTGCATTTGAGGGGCACTGACCTTATCTAGCTATTTTATCGCATAGCTTTCATTATTAAAAACTTATGGAAGAGAATGTAAGGTTTATATGATTGTGTTCAAATAATTCATTACTTAGGTATACTTAAATGTTATATCCCATAATATGCAGCGAAAAATCTGAATTTTGGAGAACTGTATTCATGCATCTACCATAATAAAATCCAATATCTATTAATTAACTCTTTACCAGCTAATACGGGCTATTTATTATTTCTTAGATATTGTATTTAGCAAAATCTCTTCGCGAATAATAATAAATAAGGTATCTCTTGCAAAGAATACGCACCAAAAATATGTACACATGCAATAGAAGAGGAGATTGCGAGATACTTATGTTATGGTGCGGATATTGAAAGGCGCAAAATTTTGCAATGAAAACGAATGGGGAGAGATTAATAGGATCAATTGTGGAGAGACTCAAGGACATTGTTGCGTGAGTACTGACTGAATGAGTGGCACCTTGGGCGTGGTATTATATTTATTTCAAACTTTGTACAGCAAAAAAGTTACACCGTAATTCCGTATCGAATTTATATATATTTTACCGACTTGATGACAATTTTGCTAGATATAGTATTCCCGTAGTTAATTAAACATAATAATTTATTTTACGTAGGAGACGACAAAAATAAAATATTACTTTAAAAGACAGTGGTCTGAACCTCCTTTTCCTCTGAGAAACGATAACCCAAAAAGAAAATCGAATAATATGTGCAACTCCGAAATCTTGTTCCTTTTTATTATATCTCACTTTGAGGGAGAAAAGAGGACTGTAACGGAACGAAATAAGAACGAAGAACTACGTAATGTTATCGTACTTTCCTGCCATACTGTAACATATAACGCTCCGTAGCCTAAAGTTTAGTGTAAATAGTTTCGTAGGCTTCCGTAATAGAACCATGGATATCTGGAGGTGGTCCATAGGTGGGTGGAGGGTGGCAGTGGATATGAAGCGCTGAAGAGAAGAGCTTTCGCGGAGGAGGCTAAGGATGTAGAAGTGATGGAGCAGCTTGAAGTACGATGGGCTTTCACGGGCAATGGGTCGATTCGAGGTCATTGGCGGTGGAGGGGGTTCTCAAAGGGATGAGATTAGGCACGAGGGTCGACTGGCCATTGGCGTGTGGACCACGAGGCTGAGTGCAGGGTGCACGGCATGGGGTGGAGGTAGGGAGGCGAGCGCGGGTGCCGGAGGATAAAACCCCTTGCGCGAGAGGGGAGGAACGCCGGCTCCTGCGTGGGTGTCAGTCCACGCGGGCGCAGATGCGCTGCAT
The DNA here is from genome assembly GCA_037158775.1 of Hetaerina titia. Taxonomy (NCBI): domain Eukaryota; kingdom Metazoa; phylum Arthropoda; class Insecta; order Odonata; family Calopterygidae; genus Hetaerina; species Hetaerina titia. The sequence continues at coordinate 96,684,833 of CM073773.1, read as the reverse complement.
AGTCCGAGGAAACGAATCGTATCCGCAGACGGCACACGTCAATTGATCGCCCGAGTCCTGCTTGTCTTGAATCAAAAAGGCGACTGACTTGTGAAAATATATCCTAACGAGGAAGATAGTTTGAAAACTTTATAACCTCCTGCAAATTCCTCAGAGGTCATTGTTTGGGCGAATGTAGCATATTTATATCATTGAAAATCACCTTTAATTTTGAAACCAAGGTCGGAATCTATAAAACTCATTTATAATATAACACATTTAATTTTATCTCACAACTTTTGTCTTACTACACGGGTTGCTGATTTTGCAAATTTGGATTGAATTTAATTATTATAATAATGAAAGGTATTGATGCTCATAATAGACATTTGATAAAGGAATATTATGAAAAATTCAATAAATAGTTTGCATAAGTTATTATACCTAAAATAATATAAGTATAACCAAACTACATATTAATATTTCATAAAATCAAATGCGCTATTAGACTCAACCTATACATTAACATACTTGGAATGTATTCCCCCATAATGCAGTTAATTTATATCATTAAAGCCGTTATACACCGTCAACTTGATTAAACAACCACATGCCATTGTGCTCGTAAATGCTTACTAAATTGATGGGGGTAGTATTTGATTGACAAAATAAGCCATACCTCTCGATCGGAAAAGCTGATCTCAAAGCACCGTGAATGTCGCTGATTTCTGCCGGCCGAGACATTTGGGTGGAGGAGGGAGGTGCCACTCGAGTTCGGAGGGACGAGTTTTACCCGAAGAACAAATAATTAGGTTTCCTCTATGGGGTTGTGGTGGTTTCCATTGTGTGCGCATGCCCTTCTTTTCCCTCCCGCCGTGCCCTCATCGTCTTCCGTACGCCTCCCAACGCTGCCCCCATAGGGACACACACCTTCGGGTCTTTTCATTTCTCAACCGATGGGCTGAATTCTTACAACGCATATCATCCCGTACTTTGGAAGACGAGTGAGTTGGCTTGACTGGGGGATCTTTTCCCTCCCTCTGCAATGCCAATGACGTATCCCCAGGGCCTTCACGACTTGAATCGGCGGCTACGTGAGGATGGACACCCGCGGGCTTGCACCGGAGGCAAGAGTTTGTTTAGGACGTTCCCGACACATCCGCCACTACGAGTTAGACCGATTATATCGATCAATACATCGAAATTAGTGCGTTATATATTTTTTTAATCAAGTAATATAATACTGAGCAGCTAAGCAGTATGATATATAATATTTTGCGATATTACACAATATTCGATGTCATGGAATATTTAAAAGATATTCTCCTATACGCGATATCATGTATTCAAAAGCATGTGATATAATACGGTGTGAGATAATATGCGATATAATATACTATGATATATCATGTGAAACTTTGCCATATTGTCCATGTGGGTTGCTAAGTGAAATCATTGCCATTTTTGCAATTAAAAATATGAACATTCGAATGAGAAATTGAAATTCAAATAGCACGCAGTCCTAGAACGGACTTTTAGAAGTTTAAAAATCGGCCTGATGATGTGCGATCAATGTGGGCATGAAACGAATTGCGTAAATTGCATCGGTGTCTCACGGCGCTCGCGAGGGAGTCTACGGGAGGAGCGCATGTTGGTGGCGCCGCGTCTTTAGAGTGCACGAATGAGATGGTGCACATCAATGGAGCCACAAAGAAGAGGTCGGTACGGCAAGAGGGGATACCTGGAAATTGGAGGGAACTGAAGTTTGGTGTGAAGTGAGTGGCTGCAATGACGGCGGGAGGCGGTCCTGCCGGTCACCCTCGACTCGAGTGGGTAGAGCAAAAAAGGGGAAATGGGAGTTGCGGTGCCCTTACGGTCCTTTATCCACACGAATGGAATGAATTTGAGAATAGAAAGTGACATCAAACCTCCTGCTGACGTGAATGTTAATTCATAGAGTGATTTCGAGGCATTATCCCTCAGAATACCTTCAGGGGATGTGCATAGCAGCCAAGATAAGGAGGAAAAGGCACGTACGCATTAATGAAACGACCTGTTGGAAAATACATAGCAATGAAACAGCGAGGAAATCATTTAACTTTTAAGCATTTTTGACTTATGCAAGAAAAACACTGAATCGAGCCTTAAACGAGATTTAGACTGCCTGACTTTAGCTTAAACTGCCATTAAATTAGTGAAACACCTCAAAAAGCATCCCCAAAAAAAACACTCGCCCATTGGGATGGGGTACCATCAATTATGCACAATTACTTTCAATTTCGACATAATAATCCAAGTCCCACACCACGTTGGCTGGTCGATTATGAGTGTTATACATGCATTACAGGGTGCGGCAACATAATTAGCTGATTTAAAAAAGTTGCGAATTTATATCAGCCATTCTGCTGCCGCTCCCTGTATTATACTGAGTAGAGTTAAAAAAAAACAAAATAAAAAATAAAATACATAAAACAAAAAAATCAAACCAAATATTACAATCTGAACCCAACTAACCCATATTCATGATATGTACCGAGTCTCTGTAACACAGGCAATTATCAAGGTGTCATAAGAAGTACCACTACTGTACTCTGCCAAAATTATGTTTTGCTTGACACTTTTTATTGCTCTGGTTGATAATATTAATAAAATTTGAATAATATATCAACATCTAAGCTTTATGTTATATTATTATTCAAAGTTATGTATTCGCCAACTACCTCCGACTAAAATCCTACACACTAAATAATAGTACTTGTATGCCATGCCCAATTTGAGGACTTGTACGAATAGTCTATGTTTTTATGTTTATAAGTTTTCCCTAGAAGGATGGTGCGCTATAGTAATTGGGATTCCCTTAATATGTGGGATGTCATCGATATAGAGTATGGATGACATTCGAATACTCGAAATAGATAATAATAGAGTCGATAGACGAATATTCGACACCAACACCGAATGCTGTAGGTTTAGAATATTCATGGAGTGCAGTCAGACAAAAATAGTTGTATCATTTGCCATTGGAAAAGAGTCACCCATTTCATTTGATAAAGCGGAGGCCAAATTGGGTTTTAGGTTTACCACTCATCTTATCAGGGTAAAATTTCATGTTTTACAGAATTATTAGAGCTCATGAACGACTATAATCTCCAAAATGGCATCGGAGGACAGTCGTTGACCTGCAATTGCAGCGTCAGACCACCTGACGTGGTCTGTAGCTGCAATTTTGGAGTAAATTTCTGCGGAAGATGAAAATAAAAGTATTAAGTTCATTCAAGCAGGCCCGGGTCCTAGCAGTTGAAATAAATTCATCAAATATATTCCAGAATACAAAATCCTTTTTACTGTAAAATACTGGCGCACTAAATATTGATAGATTTTAATCCACCCAATCTTTCATAGAGCCAAATATTTCAATTACCTTTCTTATTTGCATTCAAAAACACGATTATTGTTAAAATGGACGACTTTTTGGAGCCAAAATCATTTTTAGTGGTACCTAATTTCAAAATACGTGTACCACTGCTAAACTAAGCCTAGGGTACTAACAGCTCAAGGGGATCCATCTGAAAATCTTCTCACTGCCTTTTGCGTGTCCATCATAAATAATTATTAAGAAGGCAGTCTACCAACAAATTCAGGCTTGTGATAAATGCAGAGGCTCCTTATTTCTACACACGAATAACACAGTCAACACAATCCTTAACACCTTTCATGATCAGACCATAAAATTAGCCTTTCTTTCACTCCGTACACTTCTTATCCCGATTCCATACAAAATGTCTATTTTCCATTCCGTCTATCACAGTCTTACTGACATGCAGTATGCCCTACATCCACTTTTCCCTCTCTCTTCACATTCCTCCTCCGCTACAATTCCCAGCACCTAAGTTTGTTTTTATTTCCGATCATTGCACTATTCCTATTCTCCTCCCTATCCGTGCTGGCAAGTCTTCATGATTAGTTCGAATTTGAAAATGAAAAGAGGAATATGAAAATGTGTGATGAATCCAGCAATGGAAATGAGAGGCTGGGTAGGAGTCAAGGAGGAAAACACAGCTGGAGGTGGCAAATTAATTCAGACTCTCACGCCGGGAGGAATTCCGGAAATCTTCGGTTCATATTGAAAAATTTCTGGCGATGATTCAGCTTTGATGGAGGGAAGAATGGCAGTTTATTCGGAGGAAGAAGAAGACCGGGGAGAGAGCGCCGGGAAGTTAGTGCTGATCATCCCACCGCCCCCACATCGCAACCCTTGCATGCCGGCATGGTGCCATTCATGGCCAGCATTCTTCAAGGCTATCCTGATCCGGAATGTTGATTTTTTGCAGCGTTATTACGACCTTTGGATTTTCAAGTGCATTCCGAATTCAAAACTGACCCAAATTTCCTCGCATTTCGACTAAGGGCATTTATCATTATTGTTCAGCAGAAGGGGGGTGCGTGACCATTTCAACATTGACCTGAGAGTGTAAGATTCAAATATCAGGGGAGCTTAGGTTAAACAATGGTGTTTACCATCGAATAGGATCTGTGTAGAAATTGACGTAAGGACAACTATAGACACGAGGAAAATAAATAGCGAATAAAATCTTCATAAATATTATTTCACTTAGGTCCTTTACCTTTATCTCTTTTACTTAACACTTCATAATCTCAATTATTCCCCAAGTAAACATTTTCAAATTATACTTGAATGCAATTTGAAATATGCAATTCGAAGACAATCTGTCTTCTTCTCAAACAGACTGACAGTTACTTTATTATCTACAGTTTAACATATAAAGAGTCTCTCTCAGCCTCTGAGAGAACTATTTGATGGAAAGTTTTATTTCACAGCTACCTTTAAACATTCAGGAAAATGTTTCTAGTTTAGGAAATGAATTCCTTTTATTCAATAATTTAACCTTCATTAAAAAAAATGTTCTCTTAATATTAAGACCAATTTAAATACTATCCCACACATTGACACCTGCGCTACCTAAACTAATAATTAATTGACATCTATGAAGCTCGAGGGACGACTCTGCATGTACTTCAATGTTTTAAGTAAGGAGATAACGAAAGAATTTTAACCGACACAAAAAAAGGTGTAGATTAAATAAAAAAGAAATCCTTTGAGAAACAAAGTAAGTTTTGGAAACATGCCCTCTATTGATAGTACCATGACCAGTATGTTCTCTTATAAGCTTTACGAATGATGATTGTTTAAACATCTACAGACTTTTCACCCCGGACCTAATGAACTGCACATGTTGAAACAGGATCCATAATTTTTCCGATACCATATTGTTCTTATGAGCTGGTATTGAAGAAAGTGAATGGGAAAACGGCGTAGAGAGAAATAAGGAAGTCAATAGACTCTATAGATAGTTTTAATCAATGTATTCCGAATAAAGATGCAAACTCATCGAGATTTAAAGTTAACTGCTTTCTCTTTCCAGAAATATTATTCAATGTCAATTGGTACATGAACGCTTAAGGTTGCTATTGCATCATGTCTAATAATAACCCAGTATATTCTGAAAGTTTTACCGAAGTATCTCCCTAAATGCACATGGTTTGTGTAAAAAGTACCGGGATAAGTTTTTTAAAGATGGATCTAATTCAAATACTGCTACCATGCCTCAAATAGCTTAATAGCACTTGGGCGTCAACAAACTTTTACCAGCGAATTTCTCACAGGTCGAAGGCTCCCTGATTGGCATAGTCTCGGAGGTCCTTAAAGGTACCCGTGTAAGCTTCTTTGGGAGCACTTATGGTTCCATGGTGGTGCCCTTTGAGGGGGACTTCACTTTTGGGAATATTAATTAGTCTGCTGATGCCAGGTCGGAACTGTAAGGGGGTTGGGGATTCATCGTGATGTCGTTCGAGAACGTCTTCACAAGCAGACTTTCGATTCTGCTCTTGGTCGTTATTCAAGACTGTAGGGAGGAGTTTATCGCAGATTTTTTCAAATTTTTTGCCAAATTTTCAGTGATGATGTGCATTCCTATCAACGTCAATTCGAACTGCGATCATACGCACACTTAAGCGACGACCTGAACTCAGGACTTCATGCGCGCCTCAGGAAAATGTTTTTACTGATAATTTGTTTACAAAACTTGTAACTTCATGGCTCCTTATATGTTTCAATAAATAAATGTGTTTCCATGCCAGTTTATATATTACATTATTATTAAGTAATCCAACGGCGGGTTTTGGATGGACACAAAAACCAAATCAATGTATTGTCACTGCTAAAAAAACACAACCCAGCAACCTAATCTATATCAAGCCCTTTTTCATCTCTAAGTATTTCCTTCCTCTCTTCATCCCAACTAGCATCCCTATCCTTTTCTTGCCCTTTCCTCGTTTGCCTACCATTCTCCCCACTATTGCAGTCTTAAACATTCCACTGACGATCAATACGCCTCTTATCCATTTTTCCTGCCTCCTTAGGATTACTTCCAACAAACAACTCTCCTCGCCCACTATACCTAGTAGTTTCTCATTTGTTTTCCTTTCGGTCCATTTCACCTTCTCGTTCTTATACACACCCACATCTCAATAGCCGCCAATCATCCTGCTTCAGTGACCACGTTTCCGTACCGTACATGCCCATCAACTCCCTCCTCCTTTTAAAAGCGTCTTTGCTTAGTGCAATTATTCTCATTACGCCCCTACTTCTTTGACCATGTTCGTTCAAAACACTTTTGAGATACGTAAACTGTTCTACCTGCTCTAGTTTTTGCCCTCCTATTTTAATGCTTAACCTGCCTTTTTTCTTTCTGGAAAATCGTATAATCTTTGTTTTATTAATATTGATTCTCATCCCATATTTATCGCACTGAACCTCCAATTCACTCAGCAATGCTTGCAACCCCTTGGCTGACTGAGCAACTAATGCTTGGTCATCAGCAAACCTAACTGATTTTAAGAATTCCCATTCGACTTTCATCCCTAACTCAAGTTCTTCCTATGCCTCTTCAATCATTTCCTCCATGAATACGTTCAACAGTACCGGTGACAATGGGCAACCCTGCCTTACCCCTCTTCCTAACACTGCCCATCCGGACTTCCCGTTCCCCGCTCGCACCTGAGCAGTATGAGACATGTACAGGTTGCGGATTACCCTCCTATCTCTCCAATTTATTCCTATTTTCTGCAATTTATTCATCAGATTTCCTAATTCATGCTATCAAACGCCTTTTCGAAATCTACGAAACAGGCAAATATGTCCTGATTGTATTCTATATTCCTCTCGATTAGTGGTCTCATTACTTCAATGGCATCACTCGTATCTCTCCCATTCCTAAACTCAAACTCATCATCCCCTAAGTAATCATTTGCCTTGCTCTCCATCATTTTGTTGATGATCCAGAGAACCACATTAAATGCATAAAAAATCAAGCTTATTGTTCTGTAGTCCTCACATAATGTAGCCTTTACCTTTTTCGGAATAGGAACTAATACTGATCTCACAGCCTTCCGGCCAGCCACAGCCTTCCTCATAGATGCCACGAATCAGTCCATATAGACTCTTCTTCCCTTATTTTCCTAAACCTTTTAGTAGTTCCAAAGGAATGCTGTCTACCCCCACGGCCTTATTTAATGTCATCTCTCTTATTAGTCTTTCTATCTCATCGTCGAATATGCCTGGACCTAAGCTATCTTCTTCTACGTAATGTTCTCTATCTATGTCTAACCTTATTGGCCTAAGTTCTTTACCAAACCATACAGAACATAAAATCGAATAAATAACAATTTTCAATATAATCACTTAGGAGACATCCTTCCAATTAATGCAAGAGATATAATCTGCAGTTTAACCTTCATTAAGCGAATCCGGTCCTAACTGCTCTAATAATTTTGATACGCCACTCAGTGTTTCATTACAACGTTTTAAAAGTCTAACTTCACTATGCTGCACGCGGTCTAATTCCACAATCAATTCATCTTCATGAGGATCCAATGTACGAGCAGCATATTCTAAATGAGGCTTTTTGGTATAGGGTGGACTCGGCGGCGAGTTGAGTGCCACTTGACGAGGCGACGAGTAGGAGTGTCGCGGCGGCGTGCGCAGAAGGGTCTGGGTTCGAGCCTGGCTGGCAGATCATGGTGGTAGTAGCAAATTCGAAAGTAGCAAAGCGAAAGATAAAATTTCTACATTCGATGTTTTCAGGCTTCACTTTGTGGAAACCCTCCTGATGTTGACAGCGATGCGTCGAAACTACCAAATGAAATAGAGTGGAAAGATGCATTCGTTTTTTTCTTCAGTGATAATATTTCTCTTCCAACTTTCCGTTAAATGTTAACATAAAATTTTTTTCGTCAATATTATGTTAAATTTAGTGTAATTAATAAGTACAACGTGAATAAAAACTCATTAGTACTCATATCTCAAGAACCACTGATAGGAGCAAACGACTGAATAAAAAGAAACTTGCAACTTGAGAATCTAACAATACTTGCCCACATTGTCCAATGTGTAAATTTGAAACTTTTATATTTTATTTAAGATTGTGTTCAGGAAACTTGTGGGTCGACGACGTAGCTTTGACAACAGGGTTTCTGGCACTCCCCGGTCGCTGAGCGTTGGTATTCGAGGGGAGGATAGGCGCTGAGGAGAGAGGCGTAGCTGGGAGAAATGGCGAAGTGGATTTCCAAGCCCTGGGAGATGTGGTGCGGGCGAGAGACGAGGTCCTGGGACTGAGGACCCTGACCCCCTGAGCGCAATGCGAGAGCATTAAGTGGATGTGTGCGGGCACACTCAGTGCCCTCGTGACCTGATGTCTCCCTCGCAGTCGCAATTTTGCATCCCACGGAGGAAGGGAGACGGATTCGCTGCGTGGTGCGATCTTAGTTCCTTTTACGGAAGGAAAATGTTACCCAAATTTCGTTCAACTTGTCTTCCACAGGAAACGTAACGGACGTGACCGTGGCAAATGCATACATTGCATTTTATATTACATAGTACTCTTCAGGAAATGTTTTGTGGTAGGGGGTAATTACAAGACTACTATTGATCCAAATAGTTCTCCCTAGAGGAGTCGGACAACATTATTGTGATCCCCAATCATTTGTGGAAAAACTTACATGGAAAAGTACAAGTCTTTATTTTTAGTATGGAAATTTGCTTTCTCCTATGTTATCCTTTCTCCTATGGTAAGTATTAATGATAAAGGTCTTCTACAAAATTTGTATCAAGTATACATAAAAAAATAATTTAAACTGTGATAGTTTTCGTTAGCATTTTGCGTGGAGTGACACTTTGTTGGCTGCGATCGACCCGTCAGTATTCTCCAGGGAAGTGTAATCGGATCTCTTTTGTTTCCTAATCCCGTCAACGATATAACATCCGGGGTTGATAGTAGGACACGTATATTTGCCCAAAATGCAGTGATGTACAGAAACACCCGTATTCCTGAGGATGAAGTAGATATCCTTAATAATTTACAACGTTGTATCGGTACTTGGAAACAGTAATCAAACTGAAAAAAGTTCGTAGTGATGGGATTTTTGGAAAAGAGCAGTTCCCTCCCAAACGCCTGCGGTATCAGGAATGCAGTTATAGAAAGTGTCAACTGCATTATATACGCACTTAAGCAGTACCCATACTCACCACCTCTAGGTGAAACATATGCGGGGAATATGTTGACAAGGTAACAAAAATTAGAATTAATTAGAAGAATATTGGGAAAACGCTTGGTTGGTTTTCAGGGTACCATGTATATAAATCTGTAACATACAAAGGGCAATGCTCGAATTTTTAGTGATGCTCCTCGGGGGCCAGAACTCGGGACTTTTTTTCTCCGACCGATACCCAACCATCTGATGGTAACAAAAAAAACACACTTTTAACATATTTAAAAGAGATTAAGAAAACTTTTGTCTGTTTTCCGGATATCGGCTCAGGCATTGCATTAATTACCAATGTCAAATTAGGTCATATGATGTTGTCCCTTTCCGTTATTCGTGTCGCCCACACACGCTTACGAAACGGAGCGACGTCCCTTCGCATGGCAGAATATATCAAGAAAATATCCCTCGAACGTTGGAAAACAGTAGATCAACCAGCATTATCACGCAATATGAACAAAGACAGCATGTGTTTGAAGGTTTCTGAATGCTGAAAGTGTGTCCCATATCGGTGTTGGCAATTAAAGCATAGGATTATTTTAATGTTGGTCCTCGAAGCCCTGCTTTTCAATTCCTGAAGTCAGCACTGAATTAGGACTTTGCACTTTTTAGTAGGAACTAAGTTAATTTTTTCCAGTAAATCTCTTCACGTAGCCCTTTCTTCCTACTTCAATTTTACTAAACCAAAAACTGCTATAATTCACGAGCTTTTCCAGAAATTTTACACTCTGTTGACAATGACACCGTCAAATTGCCAGATTCACTGTAGTTATTTGGGTTACATTGAAGACCAGTAAATATTCTCCAATTATCTCTTATTCCCTCACCTAAATAATTCCTCAATCAGTATATCGCTGCATGTTTTTGTAATTCGAGAACTTTAATTTCACAAGTCGGTGAATAATATTAAATTTATCTAATTACAGGATGTAATCTGCTAATTCAGGGACTTTTCGGGACGCTAATTATTTCTTTTTGAGCGTTTCAGGACTGTGTTATCTTGTGAAGATGTATAATTATTACAAAAATGTAGTCTTTTACTAACCTAAAGCTTACATCCCTTTCAATGTAATGCATATGTCATATCCCTATCACAGGAATAATCTCCTACCCTGTTGCTGTATATGTATGTTAGCTGCTACCATTTAAGGTGGACATTTTTTTATTTAGACTGGAAAATTTGAACAAAATCTAGAAAACTGGAAAAACTGCAGTCTCTCTCCAACTGACCTTTCCGTATTTTTCATTCCCCAACTAATCTCTCTCTATTTTCTCTCTCCCGTAGGCGAGTGGTTCTGCCACACGCTGCACATAATGGACTCCCGAGGGGAGAGCGTCGTGGTGCACAAGAAGTGTGCAGACGACATCGAGTGCTCGTCCCAAGGCGTCGGATGCCTGCAGATCGACGCTCAGAAGGTATCTCTCACACACAACACCACCTGGTTAAGCTTAATACCCCACACCGCGATTCAAGGGTGCTCTGCAGCACCCTGGCAATGTGCCTTCCGGAAGCTGAAAGCGTCTCCGTCTACGTGAATAATTTGTCTTTTCGTGAAGGCTATTTTAGAATTCCATTCACGGATTTCAACAATGCAACGCTGTCCCATTTAAGTGGAAACGTACTCTTTAAAATATTAAATACGTAAAACCATGCAATTTTATAAACCTTACAGGGCCTAGTTTCACTTCGCAGAAGTTGTGTCCATAATTTAAATATATTAGAGAAGTACTTTTCAACAGAATTTACTGAATACGTCACGTTTCAAATAAATGGATGGAAAATTACTTATCTCTTTTATTTAAAACATGGGCATATACTATTAGTAAAACTTTCATTTCCAACTAAAAGTGGTGCATTTATTGCAGTCAAAAACTCTTATTATTGGCAGGATTGAGGTCATTCTAGATAATGGTTTGGAAAGCATGGTGTTCAATTAAAATTCCTAGATCCAAAAGAATCTATGTACAACGTTTACGCATCATACAGGTCGCTGCCAGACAAAGACAATTCTACACTAGAACCAAATCAGTAAATCTAGGTTTCTAATTTAAAAACCAACGATCGTGAAGTTATAATCGGTGAGAACTAAAATGTTCTCAATGCAACCATTTCGGAGTGTAAAAATAATTCACCTTGACCGGGATTCGAACCCAAATTCCGGTCAAGGCGAATTATATTTACACTCTGAAATAGTTGCATTGAAATGCATATTAGCGGATGACTCCGTTACAAGTTATTATTGCGGCATCTCCCGCAGTTTTTTTAAATGTTCAATTAAGATTGGAATACATTTACTCCTAAAACAAGGGGTAAAGACAAAGATATATGCAAGTCGATATTACATTCTCTTACTTTGAACTCATGACATAAACTTGGTACATAAACAAATAGGGGCGATAATATTCTTCATTTGTTAGAAACGAAAATATCCGAAATAGAAATTATGAAAGGAATAAGTGATCTCAAAGCAGTAAATGTGACGTCTCTCCTATATGGGGTCCGAAATAAGAAACCCGAGATAAAAATTGACTTGTTTAATGAAAGGGGCTATAATGGCTCAAAAAATGTCTTACAGAGTTGATTATCAAATTTTGAGAGAGGTAGTAAACACCGAAATGCTGAGAATACGTGGAATCACATTCCTTACACCACGCCATCAGCAGTCAACAGGTTCTTTCCCTGTTAATTTATAAAAGATAACATGGAACCTAGATGGTGTAAAGTGGATGTTAGAAAATCGATAAGACGTCAAAGGCTATATCATGCCAAGGTGAAAAATATAAGGAACGCTATCTAAATTTACGAATGGAATGAGATATTACACAGTTATAAGAAATCCGGAGCGAATTCAAAAGGAAACGATTAGCTGAACATTTAAACGATAATCTAAAAGCATTTGGTCCTAAATCAGGGAGTTTCAGAGAAATAAGTCTGCGCTTAATTCACTCAAAAATGATTAAGGGGAAGATTGATCAACAGTTTCCAAATGAAATATTACATTCCTTCTTTCGAAGCGTCTTCGCCAATGTTTCACCGAATGTCTCCGATAGCTTACCAAATCGTTTCCGCCGACTGATACCCAAAATTGAAGTTTCATACAATGTAATAGAAAGTTGGTTGAAAAACACCAAACAAATACTCCGGGGCCGATCAAATATCAACTCGTACAGTTAAGGAACTAAGTTGGCTCTGACTAACGTCGGAAACTGCATCGCATCTATAAACCATATTTTAGAAGCTCCATGTGGATGACAAGTTTCCCAGTGGCTGAAAAACGCCTAATGTAACACCTACAGATTTCAAAAAAGAAACTGGAAGGAACCAACCAATTAAAGATTTATTTTCCTTACAGCCACATCATGGCATGTTATGGAACATATAACTCTTAGTTGAATTCCGAGACATCTTCATATTCTAGAGTTATTGATGAAAATTGAGGTTTCGAACGGTAAATCCTGCGAAACACAAATTGCGCGGTTTGTTTATGATATCCTTGGTTCGGGAAAAAGCCATGTTTCAGAAGACTCGGCTTTTCTAGATAAAAATATCGATCTCATAGTAAACTAGTCATAAAGATAGAAGCCTATGGCATAGATAAATATCCTGGGTTAGATTAACGAATTTTGGAATAGTCGGGTGAAAAGAATAATCATAGGAGTTAGCTCAAATGTAGTAGAAGTTACCTCAAGTGTTCCCCAGGGAAGTGTTATCAGACAGACACTAGTATTACTTTCTTACGTGACGATATTCTCTCCCTGGTGTTAAGATACGTTTATTTGCCGACGAAGCAGGGATTTACAGAAGCTTGGCTAGTCCAGAGGATAAAGTAGCATTAGCAAATGATATAAATGTTACAAAACGTTGGCAATTAGAATTAAGCATAAAAAAGTGTGTCTTGATGAATACAAGGAGTGAAAGCAATTATCTCTGCACACTTATTCCATCAGGAATACCGAAATACAAAATGTAGACCTGATTAAATACTTAAGTTGGAAATGAAAAAATAGTAAATTTGTGATTCCACAGAAAGTATGTTTCGATACGACCCGCGTTTAGACGTTCAACGTCATCTTCAGGTCTACGTTGAACGTCGAAATCCGGGTCGTATCGAAATCAATTTTCAGTGGAATCACAAAGCTACCATTTTTTCATTTCCAATATGAATCGATTAAATAAAGTTACGCCTGAAACCATCAATTATAAATACTTAAGCGTTACCTTCACTCATGACCTCCCATAAGTGAAACATATAAGTATGGTGAATATCTGGACAAGTTAACAAAAAATTAGGACTTACCAGAAGAGCATTGGGGAAACGTGACGAGAAAGTTAAATGGCGACGTTATCTTTCGTTGGTTAGCCCTCCTTTAGAATATCTTGCTAATATGTGGGATCTACATGAAGTTTGAATCAAATCATGTCAAACGGAATGCAATTCAAGACGATTTGTCAGAAATACCATCCATGCTATGCATTTTTATAACTCCCATGGAAATGTAAAAAATAGAAAATATTTTAAATAAGAATTGGTATCAATAGCTTTTTCTTTAACCTACCTATAGAAGTATTTTTTTATATTACACTAGAAACACTATTTTCGTTTCTGCTGTGATTGAGTTTTTTTAGCAGGAATCCATTTAACGCAAAAACTTTTCACGCATAGTTCCTAAAATGCGTCTCTGGTTGGCGTGCCTGATTGGCGTGTCTGGTCAAGTAACGGTCGACTCTCACCCAAACTACTGATCCCTCATAACCGCCAACACCCCTCTTTTTCTTACTCCTCCCCAGATCTGCGTATCCTGCTGCGATGAGATGTATTGCAACGCGTCCGTGCCGACCAACCACAGCAACGCAGTGCTGACGGCCAGGAGGCGCCACTCGCACCGCGGCTCATCCTCAAACCCAGGGGGGTCCGGGGCTCACGCCGGTGCCTCGCCCTCCTCCTCCATGCCCCCGGGTGGCGCCGGCGCCAGGGCCGGACCCGTCATGAGGGGCCTCAACTACGCGTGGGACGCTTCCCTCCGTTTCTCCTCGGTCATCCTGTCCATCCTCACGACGAACATGCAGCGATTTGCGCTCCAATAATCGACACGTCGGGCAGCGAAGAACCGCCGGCGCCGCTGAGGAAGGCGCCCGAACCACGGTCGGGCCTGGCTGGCGGCCAGCGGAGCCATCAAAGATTTAGGCGACCCGTCGCGGGGGAGAGGGGGGGAAGGCCGTGCGTCATCCGGACGATTGGCTCACGTGCGATGCGAGTCTTGGTGCTGGGGTGAACGCCAGGGTCGGCGTGTGCACCGCCGATCTTGCTCGAACTCAGAATAGAAAATGATTATGAATGCATGTAATATGAATCCAACAACGTTGGTATCGTTTAAAATAAAAAGGAATGGTTCTACGAGACATGAAGGACATTTTGTAAAGAAGACAAGACTGCAAAATGACGATGAGAACTAACTGCTGTTCGTGCTACTCTTGTTCATAATATGTAGCTGGTGAAGAGTCCGATAAAACCTTTAAAAAATAATAATAAAAAAACTTACATTGAATGTTAGGTGGAATCGAATATTTAAAAATGAAATCCATATTCGGGGAACGATTACGCTGTAAACAAACATGTTATACGTCTCTCCATTTAAAAAAAACCCGAACGTTCAAGAAATTTCCGGGTGTGGACAAGATGTGGTCTCCCTTTCTGGCCTCTCAAATCATTCATTGCTATAACTGTACCGACACATTTGTTCTTTTTTAAATCGATAGAATAAACCGTAGTTTGAAGATGGATATGTCTGGGATGTTTTATATTGTCGGGGGAAATGGAATTATTGATTGAAGAATAAACATAGTCGATGCAAGGCAAGGGTTTGACGTGTGAAGTAATTTGATCTTTCAGATATTAATTCGTTGTCATATCGGGATTTTACGTCTGTTGATGTAAATTGGTTATTGGAATTAAAAGTGTCTGCCAAGGCAAATTTATATGGTTAGGAAACGTAGCACTCAACATGCTGACTAAATCTTAGAGCTTAAAAATTTTTTTTTCGCAAATAATAACGGGATTTCAAATATTTCAAATGCGATAATTTGATGAATTCAACAGGAAAAAACGTTCATGTTACGTAATTTCTGAGTTATTTTGTATTCCGACACTTAAAATGTCAAAAAAGCTCAAGCCACTTAAGGTGAATCTGTTTTCCAATATTAACTAGATGGCTGAATTTTTATTTTTACATCGAAGTGATGGAGAATTTTCATGGTCAAATCTGAATCCGGAAGTCATGTATGTGTGTTGGGGAATGGAGAAATAAGACCTCCTTTGCTTCAAATACCCTATATGTATATATAGATGATTTTTTCTAATGATAGTAAACATTTTTTTATTCAATAAATTAAATGTGGAGTCAGGCTGATTGATATATTTCATGCTGTCCGAAGGCAGTAGGTGAAATCCCTTCAGAGTAGTGAACAACTTGTTTCATTCCGTTGCTCTAATGATTTGTCACGCATGGTTATTAGGCGGAAATTTAAAAAAAAAGTTAATTCCACTTGTAATCGCGTTATTCATTCTTTAAGTCAATGGATGTTAAAATACTAACATTTTGTTAATTTTAATAAATGATGTAGCACGTGCTGATACAATGTAATTCACTCAAACATGCATTATATATGTATATGTGTGTATATATATATATATATATATATATATATAACTCGAAACTCGTCTCGAAACGAATGATCCGGGGGAATTAAACACGTGAAAAATTTTAATCTAACATTGAGATGACTAAAAGTATGCCCCGAACACGGCTACTTCACGTTTTAAAGCGGCCATTTAAACTCCCTTTCGATAATTTGCGATTATTTAGAACATTTCCGAGGCTTTAAAAAATCCAATAAGGCATACGTTAACTATCTATTGAACGATAGATATTTTGTAATCAATGCCGAAGCCATTGATTTATTTAATTGGCTCCCTCGTGGGTTTTTTAAAACATTTAATTTCCGCTATCATCCAGTTATTCTTCTGCACTTCGGGAATACTTAGTAGCCGTTGCCTATGCAGAGGTTAGTTATATCCACATTATTTTCACCACTAATCTCTAAGTATTCCATGCACTTTATGTAATGTTCGTGTGTTTAAGACATTATTATCAATTAAAGGACAAACACTGCCAATGTAAATGAAAGACCGAATTTTGTCTAATGGTTCTGGCGAGTTGTCAGTAGTGCACAAACTAGGCTTCGTGCTAAGCATTCATTTGCCCCATGCATATAACATTGCGAAGTTTGTACCACGCCAGACGTTAACGCTAGCCTACAAAATTTTTGACACAGCAGAACGTTTACGTTACTTTCTGAAGGCTTAAAATGTGCGCAGCATTGAATATCATTATAGCCGGAGATACTTTTTTTTTGTTTCCGTTTGTTAACGAAGCCATCATGCCTTTTGTGCTTTTAGATGAGGCAGATTTAGATGATATCATCCAAATGGTGTTTCCTGATTTAAGAATAGGTAACTGAATACGTGTGTTCAATTTCCGTTTGGCTCAAATAATCGGCATAAAAGTGGCTCACATCATTTTTACACTTTAGATATCACGGAATGGATCTTCCCGCAAATATTCTCACACCGCAATCACAAATTCGATTGCTAACTCTAACGTGTGCATGAATCATGATGAAGATAAGTTATACACGTTCTCCCTCATCCGCCAAATACTTCCCCAAAATGTAAAAATCAATTCCTTCGGATAATTTCTTCCTTAGGTAGGTGAGATACCATGATTATTTGCAAGGAATATAAAAGTTCATTATAACAACGATTATAAAATGGTAGGTGTTGTGCATGAAATGATGTTTCATTGTTATCTAAAAATATCTTTCCTTGTCTAAACCGCTACTGTTTTTGGGGAGGCGGCTACGTAGGCTACACCCTTAGGTTATACCACAAATGTATAAGCATCCAAAATTTATCAAAAATTCGTTATCACCCCTTCCTCTCTCTCTTTTTAAGCATTTGGTTACTAATAAACTAAAGTTACTGAGAGAGAGAAAGATAATTTGAATGAATCAGAAACGGGAATAGTTATACTGTTGGTTATCGCTATTATCGTTTAAGTTTACGAGATATATGGTTAGTACGGCGCAATACTAACACTGGAATGCTTGCAAAGCCTCCAAGTGGAGAATCGGTACCGGACTCTCCTGCAGGATCTGTTCAAATGGACACTCCATTTCATGAAACGAGTATGTTGGTTAACTCAAGTGTCACCGTTAAATTTACTGCTCATTGTTACGCAAGAAGTTTACGGCAACCTGTGTTTTTCTGTTCCCTTGCAAAGTGAAACGCAATACAATGCCGATGGTCTATGTTAACACGTGATATTAATACAATTTCATGTTCAATAAAAAGTTGGTTTATTAATAACTGCTGTTCATGTTTCAAATCTCTTCTTTCTCTAAGTACTCCTACCTAAAGGTAAAGGATCTCTTCAAAGAACACAGCGGAGATTATTTTCGCCTAATGTAAGTATGAAAAATGAATGATACTCGGATGGATGTGAAACTCCGATCAATGACAAATAGCAACGATGGTAAAGTATTGTCAATTATGGGACAAAACCGCACACCTTTTGCTTTGTATGCAAGGTCCTCTATCACAGAACCATTTTGTTTCAACAAAAAATTTGATTCCGTTGGTTGAATCTGAGGTCATTTATACCCTTAAGAGGCTCTCAATCAATGTTTACGCTGGCACCGGGAGTACACACTATTGCGCTTGATTTCAGAAATCTATCAAAAAAATTCCTTGTGGGCTTCACTGTACATTAATGTATAGGCAACAAATTGCCAAAGGATGTCGGACGTTATTAATTTTGTAAGTTTTCACTCATTATAAATAGTGTCTACCATGGTAATTTACTCTTTTAAAATGCTCCTTTGTTATTGAAATTATTTACCTGACATTCTCAATGTCCTGCTTAGTCTCGCCAAAGTAAATTTTCAAAGAAAAATTTGCAGAAAAAATAATATTACGTAAAATTAAACCCACTTAATTACATATATACGCAGCAAATGAACTGTCGGAAATTTAATCCAATGCAGAATAACTGAAATTCAAAGTTGTATTTGATAATAATATCAAAAAGTTTTATATTTTTAATTATTAGTGTAAAGTTAATTTTAAAAACATTTTTCGAAAATATGACAATACTATTCCCTTGGATCGCATTATTCTCATTCACACATTTTGTTTCACTTTCCTGTCCATATTCCACAATCGTCTGACCTTCCCCATCATGGAATTCACTTGCTTTTCGTTGAATACACGCGAAGAAGTGGGGGGATAAGGGGGAGAGAATGGAGAGAGGGGGAGAGAATGGAGAGAGGGGGAGTGGCAGGGAGTGGCGGGAGCGCTACCTGTTGCCCTCCGCTACTAAACGAGCACCCTTCCCGGTCCCCGTTACCTCTCCCCACTATCCGGCGATGGCCAACATCTCCCTCCCCTCCATAGCCTACAGGCTAGGCTACTACATATTTTGATTTATCGTCGGGCGAATGCGATCAACGGGTCCGCTGTCGAATTTTCATCCTCCGGATTATACACCCTCACCCCCTGCGAGCCTTTCCCAGCGGGCGGATCCACTATTCATCACCGATCGGAAATGGTGCGAAGATTGAAACTATCTTCTTTCTCCCTTCCCTCGTTACATAAACGTTTGCCGCCGTTTTTTCATGGCGCCACCGCTTTTCCATCCGCTGTAGCGGCGAGCAGCACGACTTTTACGGGAGTGACCCGCGATGAATTCATCTTCACAAAGAGGTGGCGTTGGGACCGAAAGTGAGGATCCATCTGGTGAGAGTGACTCGAGAAGAGCATGGCTTTGGAGTACATGCATACTTTAAAATCAGATTTCACCTCACTCACGTATTACTGAACGCAATGGTTACAAGTCATCAGAATTCAACGAACTGGAAAATGGATTAAATGATTTAAGAGTTTAATTCGTTCACTAAGGATAACAAGAGTGACGACTGCGATAAAAGGAAAGAGAGAATGCGTAAAGTAGATTCATACCGTTTAATACACAATTTAAAGGAATGCACGTAGAAGAAATAATCAAAGACGAAAATTAAAACTAAATTAAAAATGTGAATAGTTTCAATATAATGAAACAATTCCGATCCGTTGGCCTCCACATTTAATGATAACAATAAATCAACAAATTAAAATAAATTATAAATTGGATTAGATGTCCAGAGCAAGATGAAAAATTTCAGTAAGAGACATTGCATGGCAAAACGTTTTATTTCGGGTTTTCTTCATTTTCTCTTATCCCTTTTTAGGACAAAATGCATGAAACAATACATTTCAACTACGGAATCAATCTAAATATTGATGAGAGGATGATTTATGCCAAAAAAAGGTGAGAACAAAACAGATTTTGAAAATAAATACTTGAAAATACTCTATGGTCACTTATTGTGATGTCAATATATGCAATAAATATGGATGTTGGTCCATAAGCGCAATTTTGTGCAAACATTTTATCATTAGTTAAAATGAAAAAATAAGCCTGCAGTATATTTTAAACAATCAACGTATGAACACCAAATATTATTTCCAATTTACAAACTGACTCCTCTCGACTAAATGTGCGACAAAATTGTTCATAAACTTATGGTAATACCGTGAGCCATTGAATACTGAAGTGAAGCTATGTTGGTGCATAAATAACCTCAAATTATTTATATTTATCATTTTTAATCTAAAAATCAGAGGTAGAATTTGAACATTCTGCTTGCATTACTATTGTATATTTTAATTACTTTTAGTATTTTTAGTACTCTTGAAGGGTTTGTGGCAGGGGTTAAATATACACCAAGCTAATTTTGACCCTAATACTTTCCCCCTTAGTGCTCTCGGACAACGCTATTCTGATCCCTTATCTTTCGTGAGAAATTGACATCATAAAATTTTCTGTTCTGTACTCAATCTTTCTCATTTTATTTTCACAATCTCCCCTACCGTAGTACGATTCTTATGCTGCCATTCTTGTCTCTAATATTTCTCATGATCCTAGTACTGCTGTTTTCTGCTGACCGTTTTGGCCTCAATTTGTTGCTAGATTAAGATTGTTTTGGTTATTATTTCATTTTCCTCTCTACCTCCACGCTCATATAGTATTATCGATACCAATAAACTTTGTTGTGTCAGCTTTTATATTGTGAAATTTGCATGCACACAAGTTGTTAGATGCGTTATGGCCAATATTTTGAATAGTACACTAGGTTACAATTTGAACACTTTCAATCTCTGGACAATATTTCCAAAAAGTCTAAGTTACGGAATTTAAAAAAAAATAAATGAACCAAAACACCTGTTAGTGAATGTCAAATATTAATTCAATGTTTCCATGGAAATCAACCTTCCAAACTCAAATTGTTTGATTATACCCATTTAATAAATATAAAAAAACAAACTGTCTTCCTTTGCTTGGTAGAAATCAAATGTTTTCAAATAGAACCTAAAATTTTCCGAAATTTTTTCGATCAATAATATCCGTTTAATTTACAGAAATACGAAAGGATACGCTATACCAAAAAACCTCAATTTCAACAAATACATTGAAAATCAAATTTGACTTCCAATGGTGCAATTTGCGATGATATGAGAATCAAAGATAACGAGGAAAACATGTTTGACTTATGTAGATGGCCGATTCATCCTCGATATCATGGTCAGGACTAGCACACCCTGTTTGGCGATTTCGGAAGATCGGATTTGAAACTATTTACCAACGCGAAAATAAATAAATATAAGGAGGTGCGCTCTTAAGTAAGTTAAAAAAATTTAAAATCAATATTGTTTTCGATAAAATGACGCAACTTTTTACCGTATTATAAACAAAAATATTACATTTAGTGTATTAGTGATTTTGCAATTAGCATTAGTGATTCCACGGTTCAGCGATTATATACGCCATAGAATGTTATCGTCGTCGTTTTAAAATTCAATCGTGCATTAATAACTCAGAAGAAAAAGCTTATTCATTATTTTTATACATTAATTAATGAGATGAACAATATAATTTTTGAATTCGCAATAACATCCATTTTAAACAGTGGAAGCAATCTAATTCAATCAGTTTACTTAGCGAGAAACGTGTAAACAATGATAAAGTAAACAGTTACACTGAAACATTTACAAATCAATGCAAATGCAGTACGCGATAAAATATATACATAATAGTTTAAGCAAATATCAGTGAACCCTGTTGAGCCCTGCGATTGAAAATGAAATGCAATTGTGGGTTATATCTTGAGGTCTCACCATACAGAGGACTTTCTGGGAGGGCCTCGATTATGGAGACGGTAAGTGTATTTTTCGACAGTCTGACTGGGTGAATTTTATAATTGCTTATTTTTGCTGGATACCCGTGTTTGATAGAGGAATGACGTAGGTTGAGATTGTTTTCATGGAGGGAAGAAGATTTGTTGTAAATTAGATGATCGCGGATTGAGAGAGAAAAGGAATTTGAGCGTTAGGTTCGTGACGAATGACAACTACAAAAGTGTAGGAATAGCTGGTTGTGGGTTGGTTGCATGCAAACATGACACTCCTTCACTTTCAAGGCGGATGAAGAAGATGTCTTGAACAAAGGCCTTCTTTTCACGCCCACCTGAAAATCCATACTGCCACCACCCACCATCAACACCGTGCTCACAAAGTTTCACCCTCATAAAACAAGCGAAATCCTCTTCCACTTAATCGTAGACATTTTTTAACCTACCGATAGAACTCCGTCACCTACCCTATATTCATCAACCTTTTCCCTAGTTTCTAATTCAGTGCTACTGCCTGTATCGCCTCCTGTAGTGCCTGCCTGTTCGCTCACCTCCTGCCTATGATAAATTACTCTGTTAATACCCCAAGTAATCGCCGCCGATTTCCATCTCACCTTACACTAACCCCAAGTTTTAAATTTTTATTATCATAAATGATATCGATGAAACGGAAAGAAGACATTCAGCAATATTATGAATAAAATGAGAACTCTACGGAAGATAGTTAAGATAATAACGGTAATTCATACGTAACTTCAAAGAAGCAAGCAAACTAAAATAAGTATCCCTCACAAACATTTCCCTCATCTTTCTCTGAATCTTCGCATCCTATTAACCAACGATGTACTAGTGCAATTGATGTAAAAAGCCCATATGCCTAAGTGCATATTAAAATAATTAACAATTTTCCAGATGTGATTTGAAATATTTAGATATTTTTCCGATTGGCATTGATACTTTTCCTTTGAATTAATCATTTTATACACTCTAATTCATCTTAAATCACTTTGAATTAGAAATTATTTCATACACGGAAGCTTACATCATTATTTACCTTTTGAATTTCAATACAAAAGTCATATACTTATATAAATTTATTAAGGAATAATATAAACATGCTTTCAGAGTTATAATATGTTTCAGTTCAACTTGTTATATCAAGAAATGGTTCATGTTTATATCTACCGTAAGGATCAGGGAAATGAGAACATGATTTAACAGCGTTATATAATTGTCAACAACTTTTAACCTGCTCAACTCCGTGCGCAGAATACTACTGCTATTAATAAAATCTGGTAGCATTCTATTGCCATTAACCAGATCAAGTTTTCACATAGAATACCACTAGCTAGCTGTAATACCCTTTAATATCTCAGCAAGAAAAGTAGTGACACAGATAATATATTTCCTCTGTGGATTTCTATAATTTAAGCATTTCAGACAACAGAGTTGACCAAGAATTAAGTCAAGGCAACTAAAATTTGGAACGGAAAACTAGCATCTATTTTCTTAACTAAAACTCTCATATATTGGATAAAAACCAGTTCGATTCACTCAATGAGTCTAAATAGATAAATGGAATAATATTATTGATTAAGTATATAATAAGAAATTATCTTCATTGAAATTTTAAAGAAAAACTAATACTGATTTCTGGGGGCGTTCTGCGATTTATTTCAATTCGTTTGAATTTTATCAACATTGTACAATAAAATTTTTATACTTGAGGTTTCCATTTTATCACATTAAGTCAGTTTAAATCATCGGTGATTAAGCGGGCACGAGAATAATGGTTAAAATTATATTATTCCGTGGTGTTGCATGCGTCATGCAATCACCGTTTAATCCGAACAACCTCTGGCCACATTATAGCCCAGATGAGCGAGGGTCGCATAATTCGGACAGAAAATGTTACAAATATCCATAATAAGAAAATTTTTGTTTACCTCTAAGGTACCTGTAAGTGTGTACCAGTAAAGGTATATGAGTATGTTTACACGAGCCTCTATGGTGCGTGTACATTTACGTATAAACACGTACTCACGGTGTTTGATGAAAAATAAGCGTTCGGATACGAAACTTGGTGAACGCTCAAAATGGGGATATTAGCGCATGAGGATAAAGGCTTTGAGTATTAATGCTTGGAGTGAACTTGGTTTTTAATAACGATTAAAGCTTAGATTTCAAAGTCTCCTATACCGTGTCCTTTGCGTGGGCTTCTCTGAAACAGGTTTCAAATGAAATAATACTTTCCTCAAAACTTAAATAATATTTCTCTGCTTTACTTTTTGCACAGATCAAATATGCGTTCTATAATATGTTCTCCAGATATTATGCAAAATGTTCAAATTCTATAACGTTTTGATACTAATCTCTAAAGCAACTACGTATTGTATAAGTGAAGTTAAAGAAGTTTGAAAATCTCGTTAAGTAATAGGTGAAAAATGAACGATGTCCATATCAAAATCTTTGGAATTGGGTAGTCATTCCAAGCCATTGGCGTCAGTTTCCAGTAATAATCAATGAACTGGACCCGAGGCTAATTCACTCGAGAGTAACCAGTGTTCCGAGGTACTTCGAGACGTTCAGGACGGATGAGTAATTAGGACGAGGCGGAAATGTTGAGGAGAGAGGGTCACCGCCCACGACGACGTAACGGGCGATGCTTGGAGGACGCATTAGCATCAACCCCATGGTGACCCACGGCTACACGGACGGATGCCGCGCGTCTGGTCCCGTCAGTCTACGAAATACACGCCTCGGAGACCCCGAAAAGCCACGCCGCGACGTGCTGCCACACTAGATCGAATCACGTCCCTCGGAGCGGAAGCTCACCGCCACCCATGGCGCAATCAGCACCAGTCCCCGCATGAAATTTCACCACGGGGACCGGTGTTAGGGGTCAAATAAGATCATATCTGATAGGATCTTCTAACAACTAATTTCGGAATGATTATCAGGGACAAGGGTTCCTGCAAAAATGTTCACAAATGGATAAAAGGTACTTTAAGTTCGAGAAATCGCTTCGAGCATTTTTATCAAAAAGTAAAAAAGATTTGTCAGTGTTACTCTACGCCCGTCAAAGTGACGGTTGTGGTATTTCCAGGACTTAGGAGGATTCCGTGTTAAAGGTAGGTTTTGGGAGGACAACAAAAACTAGAGTTCTTCAAACGTTCCACGAGAATTAAGATTTTTCCCTTGCAATGCCATTCTTCCGCCTCACTCTGTGAATACGCTTCCTGGCAACATTTATTTTATTCAGTTTATTCTCAATAAATTGCAAATTTAGAAATATTTAATTTCTCTCAAAATGGTTACTGTCCTCTCGAAAATTTTGTTGTTGTTATTTTTTATATTCACGTTAGAATAATGCACTTTTTTCATTTCGTTCTGTTAACTGTGTAATTTATTCACTACAACCGTATGCGAAGTTACGTAAATAAATAAATTTCTCTTTCACATTTCCCCAAATTACACCTAGAACCCTCATAAAGCTACCTTATCAGTCTCCCGCTGTACCTCTCCGTGTATGACTACAGCCTCCGCTTTTTATTTCTTCAAATTTTACTCGAAAACTTCACTCACCTAATTGTAAATTTTGTCCTTAATCTTCCTATCCGTTCAACATATTTCCTCCAATCTTCTGCATGACCAACTCACGAAAACCTTCAATCTACGTTGAAAAGCATCCGTCAAAGTCTTCGGGCGTTTTCATATTTGTAAAGAGCTACTCTCACAAATACAGACTGATATTTTATTCAGATCCATATTTAGCATATTTTCCATGCTATTCTTTCGTGTACCAAACGCAATTTTCAAACATGATCTCCAACAAAATATTCAAAGAGTGAACTTGTCTAAAAATTTCTATAGTTGACATGCAAGAGTATTACTGCAGCGCACTTCCTCTAGTTAACCTCTTTGAATTATAAATATTTGTCAAAAAAAATGTTTTAATCCACCATGGTTAGTCAGCATTATATATTTCATGAGTTATCTCTGTACAATCCAAAAATAAATGCAATTATCTTTTAGGTTATGAATGCCGAACTTATCTCGAATGTAGGGATGAGCTGCCTAGTCACACACACAATTTATTCTTTTGGTTTCCCTGATACTAGGCCAATAGTCAAGGCGAGGAGAGAGAGAAGAGCAAGGCACCAGTATTTATTGAATGAAAATAGCTTTGACTGAAAATTCAAATTCAGAGGAAGAATGACAAGAAGGTGAGAGAGGAGTAAATCGATTGAAACCCGGTACAGGATCCGTTCCGCACCACTCAAAAAAAGGAAATTGGAGAGCGGGTTGCTAATAAAATCATCGCGCACAGGGGAAGTGACTGCTAAGGTTAGGCCGTCTGACCAGGAAGGGTTGGACTTCGGAGGAGAGGTGGAGGGGAATTATCAGATACTCTCCTTTATGCATTCATACTTTATATATTTGAATTTC
Source organism: Hetaerina titia (assembly GCA_037158775.1). Lineage (NCBI taxonomy): Eukaryota > Metazoa > Arthropoda > Insecta > Odonata > Calopterygidae > Hetaerina > Hetaerina titia. Next base: position 96,658,438 of record CM073773.1, on the reverse strand, counting down.
AACAAAAAATTATTTCAAAATAAAATTACTGTGCATCATTTTTATTTCATTTCATCATTTTCCATTCATTTTATCATTTTCCATTCATTTCATCATTTGCATTTTATTTTAACGTCGATGGTATACTGATCGCGCTTGACTAGCCCGCGGTTTCGAAGCAATTTGGCAATAAAATATATGACTAAATCAATGTATTGGTAGTATTTTTCTATATCAAAGATATTATTTTCAAATATTACGACCTATATTTACATTCATGCCCATTCTTTTCCATTTTTAGAGAATTAACTTTTTAGCTATCGTTATGAATTCGCACAAATTAAAATGATTATTATTTGATGATCTACCTGTGTAAGGTAATTTTCGGATGGGCACAGCCCCTCTTCAATATCACATGCTTTCTTCCTCTCTTCATTCCGTCCAAGAACCCGTTTCTCCGTCTTCCCCTACCTTCCCTTTCGTCCTCTCCTCTATCACAATATTCAATATCCCATTCTGAATCAAAACGCTTTGCATCCATATTTACCGCCTCCTTTAGATTTTTTCCAACAATCCACTCCTTTCTCACTGGTAGTAGCACGTCGTTTATTTTTCTTTCCTCCCTAATTATCTTTTACCTTCTCTATCCTTCGCCACACCCACGTCTGAAAATTCTCTAATCCACACATAAGATATCGTATTGCTTAAAAGACCAAATTCCTGCCCCGTAAAAAGAAACTATGCTCCTTATCAAAGTTTTCATTAATCCTTTTTTTAATTTCTTCACCTAACGTCCTTGACGTCAATTCATTAAAATATGGTTCGGTAAATAAAACTTCTCATTAAACTATTCGAATTTTATTTATTCAATGTAATCAAAAAGATATTTGTGCCATAGCAGATGCATCAAGTGTTAAAATCGCTTTAGCAATACATTGAAAAAATTGATCACATACAACAAAAATTGAAAAGAATCATGCCTACCCCACCATAATCTCGACTTTACTTGAGTATAATAGTTTTGTGTGTACATTGAAGGTTCATTCCTCATGGGCATATTTTTTCTCGTGCTTAAGTGTTATTTTACGTTTCCCCAAAGATAGAAACAAGCATAATTTTACAGAATTAGTCAGTAAAATCCGTATTTATAGCAAAAATCCGTATTTATCAGTATTTATTAATTAACGAAGGAGGATGCTGATTGAAATTTAATGGCTCCAATTGCATTCTAAGTGTACCGAATGAAGGTGCCGTGCATAAAATACACATGTACATGTTGAGATTTAACTAGCGTTCGTAACGGTAGACCGTTTATTTTCGTCATTTGAAGAACTTTATTAACGAGGAACACATTTAGTATTTCAGATCAGAAACTCTGGACAGACAATGAGTAAAATTCTACGTGAGATTTACTAAAATGAATTAAAATTGAAAACAAAAATTTAAACTTCCAAGCGAATAAGTATTCCTTTGGCCCTTGCTATCTCTCTCTTTCTCCGAACGATTTCCTGACCTCACCCAAGTGGTTACCTTCCAGGCAATTCCAAAAACCTCACGATTTCCAATTTCCTTTTGATTGAAACGGATCCGTACTGGTCCTCTGTCACGACGCTCACTTGATTGCCTCCGTCCTCACCTTACCCCTCCTACCACACTCAAAAGCCCGCTTCGTCCCTCCCCCTTTCGTCTCTCCCTTTAACCTTACCTTGTCGACTCTTTTCCCTTTTGAATACAAATCGATTCGAATCACAATTGGTCTTCCGGGATAATTTCACGACCCTTCAATTCGCCTCCCCGAAGGACAGATTAGCAAAAAAAGCGTTGACAGGAATTAAAGTTGTGCGAGATATATAATATCTACATGCATAGACATTCTAATGCAACCATTTCAGAGAGTAAAAATCATTCGCCTTGACCGGGATCCCTCGATATCCGGCCGAGTGCTTTAACCAATTAAGCTACCGAGACGTCCTCTTAGACTCTGAAATTTTGGGGGCTTTAAAGGAACAAGATGTTATGACGAAATACCGTACATACAATGTCACAGGCATTCGTAGTCGTGCGCGACGCGCCACAGTCCACGATGTTAATAAAGCCAATTTCAAACACTTAGGCTGTTCATACCTTAGACAAATTTCAAGAAACTGTAACAGTAACTTTAACGGAGTCACCCGCTATGTGTGCATTATAATGCAACCATTTCAGAGAGTAAAAATCATTCCCGGTCCCGGCGATCATCCCGGTCAAGGCGAATGATTTTTACTCTCTGAAATGGTTGCATTATAATGCACACATAGCGGGTGACTCCGTTAAAGTTACTGTTACAGTTTCTTGAAATTTGCATAGACATTCTTTTCCAAATTTATTCATTGGTATGTTTTCTGTTCTTCGATCCGCGTTGATCTAAACCAGAATGTTTAAAATTGGAGATCATTTATGAGCCAACTGCGTTTACCCTTATAAAGTACATTTGACACAGCATTTCATTAACCTGCACAGATTATATTGAAAAATTATTCATTAATTTGAGTCAACACGACACCAATAAAGGATTAAAATCTAATAAAACGTTCTTGACAATGTCACTCGAAATGATCATTCCCATTCTCTTTACCTCAAGGTGGAAGCGAGTGTAGTTTTAATGAGAAGTGAGCTTGAGAGTTTTAATGAGCGGTGAGCAATGAAAATAAATCCAGCAATTCAAAAAGGATTACAATTTTTCAAATGGATAGATATATCTTTGCGCGGCAACGATATCAGTGTCATAAGTTGGCTGTTAAGCGCTGATTTAAATTATCAGTATCAAATTTCTAATGATGTGCTACTTTGTTAGTTCGCAAAAGAGTTTTCCAAGTTGGCTCAGATCAGAAGACCAAATGTATTTGAATGATTTGTCTGGAATTTCTTCGACCAGTTTTCACTCATGTGCAGTTATTTACTGCCAGATGTAGACGTTTAACATGCAATGAAAATTTTCCTTCCCCACGACTACTGCATAAAGAGCATTACCGTAAATGCATAATACCAATTCATACGGGAAAAATGCCTGGAATTTAGTTAATGGTACATTCAACATGTAAATGGCAGATATGAGGCGGAAAAGTAACTCAAATCATGACCGGATTTTTATACTACTTTGAATTTTAATAATTTACATTGTTCTATAAATCATGACTCCCGGAATGCAATTATCAAACTCATCATTTTTTTATATAAAAATTATGAATGGAACAATATTTGTTAAAATCAGTGGAAATAATTGGGCAAGTAATAAATTGCCTTTCGAGGGAGTTGCATACGACCATATAGTATAGTGTTGTTATTGTATTTAATTTCCATATTATATTATAGCTATAATATCTTGTCAAATAATTGTATTAGAATAACAAATATCACATAAAACTTTCCAAAATCACTGAGTACACAAGTTTCAGCATTGAAAATTTCAAATATTTATAATTAATGGTTAATTGTTTCCATTAAGCACTATTCGGAGCTGGCGCTTGCACGAACTGAAATACACTAGTTTCCTAGAAGGAGTGAATATATGCATAAAATTAAATTTGGCGTACATAGAATCTATCCTTGAAATTGGATGAACTTGGTATTACGGAACCAATTTCACTCCGTACATCACATCCATGTGGCTCAGAGACGAGCCACACCAGGCTACCGATGCGCTCTTGTTCGTCAAAATATTTTTTTTAAACCACAGAGAAACTACAAGTTCTCCACTGAAACGTTTTCCTTCCTAAGTTTTTTTTATTTTCTTTTTCTTCCTGCTCGCTGTTAATAAACGAAGTCCCCTTTGCCTCCTCACGACTTCGATATCGTATCTACCTAGGGGATTGGTGCAGAGGCCGTCGACGCAAAAATTCGTAACGAAGGTGAGAATGGGAATAACATCATGAAAAAGGGACAAGGAGAAAGTTGCCCCTACGTCGGTTACCGTGAGGAAAAGAACAAGGCGAGAGTGGCAAGAATTATTTCTCCACTGAGATATGAAACAACTACTTATTAAATATGCCCGACTACGCTTATCAAATAATATTAAAGACTGCTAGTTTGGAGTATTTTTAATAAATATTATTTGAAAAAATATGAGTTTGGACATTCTATTAATATTTTTATCAAATGTAATATGATTTTGCAGAAAATTGCCATCTTCTGGAACTGTATTGATCCCTATCTAATTGCTTTATTTAATAAATTTTTTCGATAGAGCTCAGCTAACTGTACGTACTAGGGCGGCCGATATGATGCCGATAAATCCTCTTCTTCACATGTATGCTGGACACATATAAATCAGAATCCTCCAAATGAAGCCAAGTGCCTTTAAATGTTTACGATAAAGTGCTTTTCCGAGTTATGACAACCATGCGTGGGCAGCTGCAAAATGGAAATCTATGTGTTTGTTTCAAGCTACTCCATTAAATCTGGTCTATTGGTTTGTTTTTTTGCATGTCACATTTATTAAGGATAAAAAGTACCTTTCTATTCATTGCTTAGGAAATTAGCCCTAGTAATGACCACTCGGGGAATAGACTGCGCGGCAGCAGTCTTTATTATGTATATATAAAAATATATACACACATATATATTATATATATATATATATATACAGTGTGGGTATATTTAAATATACACACACACATATATTAAAACACAAAATCCCGCCATACGGCGAACAAATATTTATTTACACAGAGAAATAGATATAAGGAAATGGGATAGGAAAACACATAAAAGACAAACACAGGAAAGGTGGGGAAGGCGGATTTGAGCAGATTACAAGCGTATAAATATTTACTTAACCGGGATTTGAACACCGGACCTTCCACTTGCCGGGCGGATGCTCTACCAGTTGAGCTATTAAGGAAACCTAATTTACACTGAGATATGCGATCTATATATATATATATCGATGATGAGGAAGAACTCACGAGAGCAATATAACTTTTGGACGGCACAATAGAACACAGAATATAACAGATAACACGTAAAAGGACACTCACACTGTAGATGATTTAAGCTTTCGGCCTACTCCGAGGCCTTCTTCAGGTCAGACTTTTATTATGTGTTCTATATATATATATATATATATATATATATATATATATATATATAATATAAGAGATTTTAGAGATTTTTTATACAAGATTTTCAGAGATTTATTTGAAAACAAATTTAATATCTTACTCATTAATACTCGAGTCGATGAAAAACTTCTCTCTATAAATTCCTAATGATACTTAAGCATAAACTATTATATAATCTGTCAAAATATTAATTAATAATAAAAAATTAAAATTAAAATAATAAAAATTATCTTAATATAAAATATTTCATAAAATGCTCTCTCTCAAGCGGCAAGTGCAAGTGGACACAACCAGCGGAAAGAGGAGGTAGGGAAGGGTGTCTGTCACACAGGCTCACGGAGGGCGAAACTAAATCGAATAACCGGAGCGGAGTATTATCGGGAGAATTTCCAACTTCCCAGAATAAAGGTTAATTCAACATTTACGGTTTCGGAGATTTCATTTTCTCAACCAATAATAAAGTTAGGTATGGGTTAAAGCAATTTATTTCTAAGGTAAAGCATTATTTCTCATCACTTTATTGTAAAGCAGAAATCAGATCCTTTTCAGAGTTGTTCACTCAGAAAAAAATGTTTTGATTTGCAATACTCATTTGATTCTAAAGGGATCTCCAAACCTTAAAGGAGAAACCAATTACTTTTCAGGCAAATATAACACAACGGCTTCCGTTGAGATGGGTGAGAAAATCCGTTATTTTTCAACAATTAATATCTCAGTTGCGAAAAAATGCTTATATGGTAAATGCATGTAACCATTTCTCTCAAACTTTATTTTCTTTCGATGAATTTTAGCACAAAACCTACTGCAATTTAATGTCCAGTTTCGAGTAATTTTTGCTTCTGACATGACCGTTGGCGGGTGTACCCACCTTGTCAACTATATCAAAGATACGATCTCTCTATTAATAGTTGAATACGATCTCATCTATAATAATTGGAATTTGGCACGTTTACGCCTTTACTCGTATATTTATATATTTGCATATTTATTCAATCATCATTCATTTTAATATAAATCCATTCAATTCGGACGCTTATTATCAATCTATGATACAAACTGTGCATTAAAATTCGCTTCATTATAATAATAATTACAAATTAATAGTGATACATTTCGCAAAAGCTCGCCATACGATAAAAATAATTCTAAAACGAAGGCTTCGAGAAAAATCTTTATTTTCGCATCCCAACGCTTTATATATCTCTCAAGAATCTTAGGTATTGCCAGGGGAAATCACGAATATTGGAATGGGATATCCAACTCTTTAGAGATTAATGGGAAACTTTATTTTGAGTACACGTGCCTGGCCGGTCTAATTACTTTTATGGTGATTCATCAAACATTATTTAATTAATGTAGAAAATTAGAGCATGAAAGTACTACAATACACTTTGTGGCATTTCATCGACACAATCGAGAACTCCAATATTAAGAGGGAAAGGTTGTTTTCCGGGATAGGGGCGCTGCCGTTCCTGACGCCGTCCTGGGTACAATGTTCCCCAAACTTCGACGCCGTCCCAACGGACTCTTCGTCCCTCCCTCCCCCAACGGCGCCCTTAGCCTTTCTTCCTTTTGCCATTCCAAATCTCCCACCCTTACCACACTTGCTAACCCCCACTCCCGCCAGCCCCTCGCGCGTTCCCTCCCCGAACAAACACAGCCCGCACGAGCGTATCGCCCTCCCTCCCTCCCCCGCTTCCATTATTCACATCTTCGCTCTCCGACCCGCTCTCCATTTTGGCTCCGCAAATTCGCCACCCACTCACTCGTTTACGCGAGAGCGACCCCTCCCGCGAGAATGGCTGCTCTCACACCAGCAGGTGCTGGCTTGAGGAATGTGGAAAAAAGTGTTGAATCTAAACCATCTCTTTCTCACTTCCACGATTGTCAGAAAAAGAAACAGTTACGCCATTATGAACAAATTTCTGACGACGGCGAGCAATGAAAAGAAGGACTGATGCTCCTATTATAAACTCATCGTTGATAGCCAAACATCAAGTATCAACTCTACCAAAACAGCAATCTCAGACTTGATAATGTACTTCGTTTTCACCCTTCATTACCACAGAGTTTAAGGGGAACATAAACTGAGAATTAACAAACAAGATAGCAGAAAATAAAGATCGAAAGATTAAATGTAAAAACAGGAAAGAAGAATTAATACTCCATGGAAAAACTGTGCTCATTGAATATGAGACCTAAGAAAATTACAATACTATATGCTGACAATTTATGATTTCTTCAATGAGTGGGTTTGATTACCAAGTTATACTTATTGAAATTATGAAGAGCAACACTTTTTTATGATAACGACTATCTGGATATTCACAGAATTTGGTAGCGAATCACTCACGGAGCAAGAGTTAAATTACAGATGAAATCATAAAACATACATGATTTGGAAATGGGTATTTTCTTCAAGTAAATTATATATGTGTTAAGAGACGATCGTAATACGAGTGAAGGAAGATAATAAAAATAAAATGAGAGATCACCCGATGAATCGACATAAATAAGATATAATTTTGCCTGCAAATTATAAGAGATAAGATTAACTAACTGTCAGCAGCGGTTCTATAGAAACAAAAAAATTTCCTTGTGGTCATTACGTTACCTTTGTTTCAATGTTCCCCTTACTAGCAGCTCATTTTGCATAGTTAAGAAAAGCTAACTTAGACACTGTAGTGTATGTAAGCCGATTAAACTTTATTTCCATCAATCAAATTATTAATTTTTTAATAGAATGTGAGATATTTCAGTTCAACTATGTAATCAATACCTGCCACAAAAACTAGTCGTGGCTTCCATTGTACCTAAACCCTGGACTTGGCATCAAAATAATACCTGATTACCGGTGTAAAAAGAAACCGGGTCTCCTAATTTGACACACACAACTCAAACTGTGTCTATTTTAATATTAACTGCTATTAGACGGGTTATCACGCTTTCTACTTATTAAAAAAATCATGCATATTTTTGTGCATTTGTGCGTGCAAAATTTTCCTGAACGTTTTCACCCGGCGGCGGAGTAATCGTGGTCAACCATGATGAACTTCGCAAATCATAGACTATTGAAACAATTTCGCTAATATCCCAAAAAATATTTTACAGTAGTTTTAAGGATAGAAAAAATTACAGCATGAAAGATGCGAAGCTGTAAGAAATATTTTACTTACATCTCTTAATCCGTTTTAGAAGAGATGTCTGCTACATAAAGCACAAATGAAGAACGAATACCACTCGGCACTTTAATCATAAAACAAAGAAAATTAAATTATCCAACTATGCGATTGCGTTGGGATCAATTGGAAAAAGGAAGAATAATTTGAAGGTGGAAATTCTCAAGCCAATTGAATGTAGATTGTTCCAATGGAGGAAGAATTTTTACCTATACAAGTTTGGGAGGAAGAGAAGAATTATCACATTGAAGATAGAAGAGGCAGACAGTGAATCAACTAAATGTGCATTGTATGATGGGTGTCGGTGTGTTTACTCGTCATGAAAAATGAAATAATAAAGAATTGGATAAGACGTCCGGTGGTTAATAGATTAAACCCCATTTCTTTGAGTAAAAAACAAGATAACGGATAAGAATATCTAGATATTTGGGTGCAGACACTATTTGTGAACATAAGTAAGAAAGAGGGGTAGACCGACGACGAAGTTTTAAATACATTTGAAAATGATAGAATGCTTCTGAGTGGCATTCAAAGAAAGCAGAAAGCATGGGTGGAGGCCAGATAATGAGGATGATAACAGTCGTATGTAACAGAAGAAAGAATGTTAAGTAAATAGGAAAGAAGAAGACTTTAAGAAGACAAAGCGGAAGTACACACAAAGAAATGAAACAGGTAATAAGATTGGCCGAATAAGACGATGGTTTGGTGAATCGCTAACTGTCGTTAGAGAATGTCCAATGAAACGTACATTGAACAGGGAGTTGAGTGTTTCCAGGATAACCTGAGAATTTAATCTTGCCGGGAAACTTCAGTGACGTTCCTTAGCCTACCATTAACTTACATTGATTCATAAGTAGTCTTACATTAATACTTTCGATTGAAAGTATCATAATTATTCATTAAATCCATTGACTACTTGACTTCAACCTATCCTTATCAATAACCATGCCGTGATGCTTCACCTTAACATCCCTCTTTAAAATACTAAGTGAATAAATATAGAAAAGGACCCTCACAACCTCAAGCGCACGACAGCTCTTTAAAGCATTCCTAAGTCCCAGAACACATCTCCTCTCTTTCAGCCCGCCCGCCGCGCCGTCCAAATCTCCCACCCACCCCTCACTACGTATCTTCCATGACTCCCTGCTCCACTTATCCCACAACAGGGAATAAAAAATGAAAAAGGGACCTCCTCGCCCCTCCGCCCAGGAAAAATCCGCCCCCATCTCCCGCTCCTCTTCGTCCCCATGTCAAACCTCTCCCCCACTCCTCATACCCCTTCCCCGACCACATCCTCCCTCCCTCGAATTCCACCCAGCATTCCTCTCGGCTATTCCCTCTCTTTCTCTCTTTCCCGCACACCGACCCCTCTCTCGCCCTTCATTCCACGCCGACACACCTCCCCACAAGGATAAAAAAACTCCCATTCACAATTCTCGGCCACCCCCTTCCATCTCTCCTTCCCCCATCCTCCTTCCCTCTATTCTCCGACCCTCTATGCTTTCGTTCAACACAATAGGAATGCTATCGCGCGCGAGTTCTTGTGCCAATGGCGAGTTCCTCCTCCTCCCTTTCTGCCTTTGAGCCCTCTGCCTCTCCGCGGGATAGGGGTAGTGTGAGCGGGAGGGAGGGCGGTTGGGCGAGGGGGTTCATATAGCAAGCGTTGGAGGGAGCCGGGGTGATGGCGTCGGTAGAAGAAAAGAAAAACAGCCCGCGTGAGCCGGGCACTGCCGACCGGTCCCTGGCTTGACGGCCCCCCGCCCTCGTTCTCCCGCCCCCCTATACCCAGCCCCTCTTACCCCCTCCCCCCCGCACGTCGCCCGTTCCTCCGAGTTTGTGTGCCACTGCTTTCGCAAGTTCAACAGGGGAGGTTCAGGGAAGGAATTTCTCGACAACTCCTATTTTTGTTTCATCATTCTTTTTAAAGAGTCGGGAAATATCAGTTGCCGGAGAGAGAGAGTGAGTTTGGGAATCACGACTTGAATAAAGATGATCACTCGCTAAACCCATTCTCTCTATGGACGGAATGCGCAATGGTTTCAATACTTCGTAAGGAAAAAAATCTGATCTCAAAAATCTATCAACAGTGGTTCATTGAAGACCGAGATGTCTTCCGAGGTCAAGCGTACAAGTCAGCGCATCAAGGCGAGTTAATTGGTGGATGCGTCGTTCGGTTTCGGATTAAATTATTCCTAGCCCAATCAAAACTCAGTGGATTCCATAAATGGCGTCGTGTTTTATTCCTTCCTTGAAAAAAAATTCGTCTCCACGCTGATAAATTCACTGAGTTCTAAATGAGCCATTAATAAATTTATCATATTGATGTTTCACGCGACTCTATATTTGTCTGTTGTTTATTCCAGGACCGATGTAGTACCAAATAGAATGATTAATGCTCTTTCAGTTTTATAAACGCTCCCAAGGTTTGGTTTATTATACAGGCTCTGACCAATCGAAATTACTTTTAGTTTATCCCATAATTACTAATCACACATAAGCTATTACCGATAGGAAAATAAATATTGACTAACTTTGACTTTCAACCACTAAAGGGTGGAAGGTAAAAATTTATGAGGTGAGAGCAATGCGTGAAAAATTTATCTATTGACATAAAGAGAAAAGAATGTAATTCGAAAATAGAATTACTTAGACCATATTCATTGAAGCGGGTATCAATAAAAATAACATTCGCGAGAAGACAGACATGCGTAAGTTACATAAAAAATATGGTTATTTACTCTTTATGTTTCATTGTTTCATAAATAATTCAAAAAGTACAATTTTCCTGATATTTACGCTCAAGAAAATTAAGTAAACATATTATCATCGGTCATGTTTCAAAAGAGTTTTAGCTTGTAACGTTCTATCCGATTTGCATTGGCTTGATTGAATCATCAAAACAGGAAATCTGTCAAGATACCAAGTTTATAGCACTGTCTCCAAAGAAACAGAGGTGACTTTTTGGGAATTAATTTTTTTTAATGAGTCACGTTATGCTTTTGCCAAAATGACATTCAGCAATTATAGTAGATTGAAGGAAAATTATGTTTGGAAAGATTTTCCTAAGCGTGGTGCTGCTCTTGATGTAATATTTTAATGTTTAAATACCGTATGTATGTGTAAGAAGAAAATAGACAAATTCTCCTGCGGAATCGCATCGCACATTTTTGGACGGTTTTCCTCCTCAATAACGCCTTTATCTGCCAACAGGAGAAAAGGAGGAAAAAAAGAATGGGGGAAAATTGCGCGAAGGAAAAAATCATTTGCGTGAATCGTCAGATGATTACGATACCACAGATTTAAAGACGAAGAGGGTTCTCCTGGGTAAACAACGATGGTGAAAAGGCACTCCTAATGAATACCCTCCACTGTATCGGAAGAGGATGTTAACAAGGTTGAAGGAGTCGAAAATGGACGGAATAAATGAGAAACGAAGCACGCATGGTGCCATAGCAGTAATGAGACTACTAAAGATATTAATATACGAGGTAAAATGTAATCAGGATGTATTTGTCCGTGTACTAAATTTCGAGAATGAGGTTCAGAGAGTGAATTGATTAGAATTAGTGATTGTACATGGTTTGCATAAAAAGTACCGGGAAAAGTTTTGGAAAAAAATATTATTACAGACTCAGATATTATTACAATGCCTCAAAATTCTTCAATGTACATCCCTTGTGCGTCGACATACTTCTGCCAGTGGCTTTTCCACGACTCAAAGGCTTCCTGGAAGGCGTATTCCGGAAGGACCTTAAGGATACTCGTGCAAGCTTCTTTGACGCCACTTAGGATCCCACGGTAGTATCTTTTGAAGGAAGATTTCACTTTTGGAAATAGGAAATAGTCTGCAAGTGCCAAGTCGGAACTGTAAGGGGCTTGTGCAATCGTCGCGATGCCGTTACAGAAGGTCTTCTTAAGCAGACATATCATTGGCTCTTGGTCGTCCATGAAGATCTTCGGTACGAGTTTTGGCGTAGTTGTTTCGCATCGCCATATTTTCAGAGATAATGGTGTGCAATGCTATCTTATCAATTCCAACACAATCTGCGATCATGGGCACAATTTCCTAACGTATGCATCGCAGATGCATACGTTAGGAAAATATTGTTCCGATACTTTTTACACCAACCTTTTATTACCGAATATAGGAGCGAATTGGTGGGATTAGAGACTTATCCGCAATTACCATTTGTCTAACGCTACTCAAATGCAAGTGGCCGAGGGAGATTTGGTATGGGTAGTGTTAAGAAGAAAGGTAAGACACACGGTAAGAAGAAGATCGCGAAGACTGTCTCTGATTTTAGCAGTTATATTATATGATACATATAATCCACGAGGGACATACGAAAACTAACTGAAGTTACGTATGGAGAAAAATTTTAACTACCACCGAATGCAGACAGTTTATTTATATGTTTAGAATTGAAGTTTAATATTGATAATTTTATTTGAAATGCATAGGTTCTTTAAACGTTCTTGGCCATATCTGTTCATATAAATAATGTGAACTCTGTATGTTTATATGGAACGCTACAACAATCAGTGTTGCTTTCATGATTACGTTCGGGAGAAGTAGTCATTGAATAACTTCCGCTTTAGTTAGGAGAAACTTCATTACAACTACTTACTTTAATTACATAATTTATGGAAAACTGTAGAACGAAATTGCGCTATATATTGGACTGGTTTCAAATTTTCATTTCACTTTGCCTGAAAAATTCATACAACCGTGCATCAAGGTGTTTCACTTCAACAAATAGTCTATCTATATCAGATTTACTAATCTAATTTCTACAGGTTCCTTGATTTGTAATTATAGCAACCATAGGCGACAGCACTGCCCATGATATTGGATGATGCAAATGCTCTTGCATGTCAAATGCTTACTGCAAACATACCGTGGTACTAGTCTATGCTGTGAAAACATTTTAGCTCAAAATTTACCGCCAAGTTCACAACCAAGATATTGGTATCATTAAGAGACTATCCTTTTAAAGTTTGTAAACAGAAATAATTCCTGTGTGGAAAAAGTTTCCCAAGCTTTTATCTCTTTCAAAGCCTGGCTGTATGAACTGCATCAGTGAGTTCATGTGTGGACACTTTAGTGATAAGATGTGGATCAATGTTACGTTTAAAGTTCAGTCAATACTTGACCTTTTGGATAAAATTTTAGATATTGATTCCGGCATATCGATATTCTACATGGAGGAAGGGGCAGGAGAAAGGGGAGAGGAAAGGGAGGCTGGGAGTGTGCTTGATGTCAGGGAATGGGAGTGGGATCCATTCGCCTTCAATAGCCTGCCCGCCCAACTCGTCAATTCCTTCCGCTCTCCCCAACGGGACCAAATGGACTCTCCTTAACTTCAGCGAGAGGTGATTCCACCTCCCGAGGGCGGCAGATAGAAAGAACTTCACGAGGGCAGATCTCCGTCGGCACAACTTCTCGGGTGGTTTTCTCGAGAGACCTCTCCTCAAGTCGATATTCAGGCTTAGTTATGCGTAGTAAATTCGTGGTGCTTGGCAGTAATTTACTTCAAGTTGACGTTTATTTTAGATGGCATATAAAAATTGGACATCTATGTCTATTTCCAAGGTCCATGCCGGAGATCAGCATTTTCTCTGGTCAAATATTTTGGACGTGTAAATGTAGTTCCAGAAATAAAACTCATAGTTATATAATATTAGAATCAGATCAGTGAAATGGTTTTAATTACAAAATTCTAATCTGGCTAGTATTTTAGCTTCTTCCTATGATTTTTCTTTATTTTCATACGAGAGGACGGCAATTGATGATATACGGTAATTTATCGTATTACTAAGGTTGATATAAATTAATTGTGCCTCAGCAAAGAGCATTTAGGAATTGTGTCCAAATCACCTACTTATAATGTTTATTCTATAATAGAGAGAATTACAATAATTTAATATTTTACAGAAAAAATAAGAAATTCTGCACGCAAATTCGTCTCAGTGCAAACAAATTTAACTATAATAAGATGTTTCTTGATCTCAGCAAATGATTTTTGAGGCGGAACCAATGTAATTTGTTAAAAGGTCAATACCTATAGAAAGCTCACATCATTCTATCTACATTTTAAAATGGCTGATTATACCACCTTTCTCAGATTGGCTACCATTTTTCTCCCTTGCATCGTCGTCATAAATAACTGAAATTTCAATAGTAAATTTTACCATTAGTCTTACGAGTAAAATTAATCAAAAAAAAATTTAAGTCAATACACATGTTAGTTAATAATAATAATTTAATAATTAGGTAATCTACCGGTTAAGGTAGGTTTTTGGATGGACACAACTATCAATTCTGTTTTGCGTCCATCATTATTTTCTTGGGAATGATAATTGAGGTGGTTTCCCGTTGCCTTCCTCAATAGTGTTTTTAACGTGACACCATCACTTAATGGCCGCCCCACTGGGGTCAGACGCCATTGCAGCCGCCTCACTGAGGAACAGACGCTGCGTGGACTACCTTTCGTCTGGCTCCTAACCTTCGACCTATCTGGCATGGGTGACCCTACCAGGAGTAATTATTATTACTCCCGCCAGCACAGCTCTAGGGGTCATCGGAACACACAAGCCCTTCCACCAAGACAAGGCTGTAGTCCATGGGAGGGACATGTTAGTTATATTCATTATTAAAAAAAAACATGTTAGTTATATTCATTATTTTAAAAATTAGATTCAGCATTACAAAAAATATAAGATGCACTACATGATATAGTATTCACGACTAATTTTTTTGATTGGACCTATTTCCACGTTGGTCGAATATTCTAGTTAGATGCTGTGCTCAGGCCAAGTACCTTTCCGATATATAGTTCACAGATTTCATGGCACAGAGGCGCAGATTGTTCGGTGAAGTTCACTTACATATAGAAAGTACTCATCGAAAATCAGTGACGGGAGGATTTGACGGGCGTGGGTGGTTGGGGGAGAGGTCGAATGGAATGGAAGAGAGGGAGAGCGAGGGAAAGAGGAGAGGTGCAAGTGAGGAAGTGAAAAATGGACGAGAGGGGTCTCGGCCATAGGTCGTGAAATTCCCCGAGTCGCGGACCGAATTCCAGTGAGCCCAAGTTTTTCTTTTAAACCCAGCGGCTAATTTGAAAAGAGTTTTCGGTGAGTGGAGAGTGGAAAAGAGGGAGGGAGGGAAGGAGTAGGGTGTTTAGGAGGAGGATTGGGTAGCGACTCAAAATGGAACTACGGGTGGGGGCGGGGCGGGGGATGGAGGTAAAAAACGGTGAAGAAACCGCTGAAGAGGGGATGAGGGAAAAGAGATGACGATGCCGGATCCGACGAGAAGAGTCGGAATGAAAGTGAATTTGGTTTCCGAATCCCTCGACGAACAAACTGAGCGTCATGATGAGTATACACACAAGGAGAGGGCAGCAGCTTGAGAGTCATTGACTTTTAAATGCTTCTTGGAGGCACAACAAAATTTTACTCTCGTTCTGAAAACTGTAATTCCATAGTGTCTGTGATCAACTAAGAAAGTATCATAAATACCTCCATGACGGTGGAGAGCCAAACCCATGCCGGGGGTGGGACTTCTAACGAGAAAAAGCTCATGGGGAACCACGATACGAATCCCCGAGATTTGTGAAATTAATTCGTTCATAAAAGTTTAACAGACTAACGTGCAGTGATGAGCATAATAAATTATTTTAAAGATATTTCGAATTGATTTTTTTATTTAAAACGTTCGAAAACAATTTCTTACCTAGTCCGAAAATATTTTACCTTTTTGGAAACTACAATGCTCATACAAGAAATATAACTTCATAGAATCTATAAAATACCTCATGACTAAAGATGGATAGATAAAAACGAGAAATAAAAACTAGAACTGAAATGACAGAAGAAATAAAGAACTTATGAGAATTAAAATGAATTCGCAATTGAAGTGTGGAATAGTTAATTGTTTAGAGTGATACGTATTCTCACATGGCTTATACGCAATGACCAAAAGCATAGGAAAGAAATCAATACTTTGGGACTATGACACGCTGGATGAATTGTGATAGTTAGAATATTTAAGTGAAAAAAGAACTGGAGTTAAAATTTAATAAAATAAAAATTTCGGGAAAAATGGAATGATGGCTCTCGCAAATCATTGAGATAAAGAAAAGTAATTGTGAATATCCAGGATATTGACTTCAAAGAACATAAGAAATAAAGATTGCTAGCAATTCTAGAGGAATGGACTCTCAAAATGAGAAGAGGTAGAGTTAGAACATGGTGGAATAACCTTTAACAATGGTCCAGTATTAAGGATAACTGAACCATAAAAAGCAGCATGTAGTTCCACGAAAAGTAACCTCCGAAATCATCAATTTGATGGCGATTACATGTGAATGCTACTAATCCGTTCTCATTTTGGAAACAAGACCCTGTTTTGCTCAATGATATTCCAAAATATTATGGTGGCCAAATAGTTTAGCACCTAGTGTTAGCCAAATTTGAACTCTATAATTTAGGATGAATACATTTTATCCGATACCAAATGCCGATATCCAAAAATTTGTGAAGTGTACAAGTTAACCAAAACGTTTTATCTTGCAAAAATGTTTGAGGGATTGAAAAACGCCTCGTGCCTACTTATGACGCTTGGAAAATATTGGAAAATAAGGCATTCTTGGAATTCTGAATTAACAGAAAAACATTTCTGGAAATTAAAATTTTGGAAATTGATATTTCCTGAAATGGGCAAGTCATGATTTCATTTCACTCTACGAAAATAGTTATTAATATGATTATATACATTTTCCATAGAATTGCGGAGACCACCACTAATACATTCTGCTTCTGTTCCTTTTTACTACTGGACTCAGCAGCAACCACAATGATCAAACCTTTCAAACATAGCCATTTTATTTATCGACCAAGTCGATTAGTCTCCAACAAGTTAAAAACTTGATCTTCAAATTTCAGCTAATTAGTATATTCTAAGGAATTAGAAAATTTTTTTAACAATTCATTGATCCTAGAGTAAAATTGCATTGTTCCAACTTCTCCCCGTCGTACTTCTTGCCTCCTCCTTCGTCCATCCGCCCATCTGTTTGCTACCTCCATTTTTCTTCAAACTCCGAGCCCAGAATCATAAAACATATACCTTTCATTTCCCTAACAACAGAAGACATGAGACGCCTAACTCACTGGCTCGGTAGCGTTTATATTGCTCCTCGCGAAGAACTTGATCGTAGAATATTGAACACTTCAACATTTCAAAAACCCTCTTCACAGATTTCAGTTTCTGAAAAGCTACGAATGAACACAAACATTTTCCTGTATCCTAGACACCACTTTGGGTATGTGATTAATAGAATGGAAATTTTGCAGAGAAAAGTTGGGGCTTGACAGCTAAAACTCGGAAGAGGTTATAGCTGCGAATAAACCTTAAATATTTAAAATTTACCTTAATATTTAAAAAAAATAAATCTTAAAATATCATGAAAACTAGAATGTTCGGCTTCAGGATTCGAATCCTATCCTGCCTTTTTATTTTCTTGCGACTTCTATGGGCTCTCTTCTGCCTCATCCCTCCGTATTCGAAGTTCTCTTTCTTTGGAATCGTGAGCTAAAACGATTATTATTTACGAAATATTCTTTTAAATGTTTTTCTATTATTGAAAAAATATTAATATTTAAACACTAAGTATTAAAAAGATGCATTTAGTCATTTTCAAAGCTTTCTGAAGAGTTTCTTTATTAAATCCACCCTGTTGCATGGATCATGGGATATTAAATGCATCAAATGGTATTTGTGCATAAATTGCTAAGAAGATGTGACATGACCTCCATTTGAGATAACTTCAAGACTTTTCATAAATGATTCATTTTAATTAAGGCATAACTTCCTTTTCAAGCGAGGTGTCAATGACTTCTCTAGTGGAATTAGGCGGGGAGGAGCAAAGATGAACAAATGCAGGTCGCACGAAAGGTTTAAACCACGAGTGCCGAGATTTGATCCCGTCTATGTGACCCAAAATGCGCAAAGTTTTACATAGATAAACTTTACTCCTTAATTTGCTGCATCATCATATAATCGACCTTACCCCACAATTTGACTGCGACTTAGCAAACCTCATGCGGCGGAAGCACCCACACCTCACCCCGGCGTCCCAATCCTGCAGATGCAAGCCGTGCATAACCTTCCCAAACGCACGACCGGGGCGAGAGAGAAGGGGATGCAGGCGGCGCGAGGTGACGGCTGCATCTCACATGTGCCCTCCTGCTTATGACGCGATAGCTAAACTCGAGGAAGCCAGGGTAAAACAAGCAGGTTGAGGCTTTCGCATACTTAATCCACTCTTCTTCCTCCAATGTCCTCATTCGTATAAGCACACACAAAATTCCCTGCACACACCCAAGGGAACCACCGTCGTTTGGCAAACTCAAAGTCGATTTAGGTCATGACATTAGCTGAGATTACTTTTAGTGGGAACGGCAGAAATTATGCACATTTTCTGCGTGTCTTTGAGTTTTTCGGGAATTTTTACTGATTCATTATATTTACTAATTAATCGTAGATATACAGTATAAAATAATTTACAACCCGAATTAATGTATAGCCAAAAATATACCCTGCCCTCTTTCGCAGGCCTGTAGCGTGTTATAGGTAATTTTCTGACTAATTCCTCGGAAGAGTTACTCTAAAAAATATGGCAGTGCAACAAAAGGTGTCAGATTAAAAATATTGAATTATGAAGAAAGGCCATTATATTGAATTTAACATTTAATTTTCAATGCCTTGGATAACACTCATACACATTCTGCAGCATCTCTACAGTTTAAGAAGATTTTCCACCCACTTGTTACAACAACAAAAGGTATAACGACAAAACAGCAGATACTCATAAATATATTTTCATGAATAAAAATGATCTTAAAAATGAGCACAAAATTTGACGAGTACCAACAAGTCCGACCAGTACGAGATCAGACCAGTACCTATGACGCTTCTTCATTTCTAATCTATGATTTTCTTTCTCTAACGGGCGGCAGTTTTTCATTTGAATGAAGGTATTCCCTGTTCGTAAAGATACATTTTACAGGGCGGCTAGACTAAGATGTGCCAGAGGTGGAATAGTGAGTCCCAGGCTTTAAACTAGATGGAGCTTCGAGGAAAAATTGTCGTCTGAAAGCATAGACTCCAATACATACGAGTCTCATTGATATTCTGAGAAAGTGCGCATTACATTGCGCATACACGTGGAATGTTCGCAATTCAGTTTAGTCTCCTATTCGTCTACAATATGAATGCAGAATGAAATGTGAATCACTCCCAATACGTGCTAAAACAATGTTTGGCTAGTAATACATTATAAAATCTATATTCTACATCAGAGTATCTTTCTAGAAAAAATCCTACGAGATATCGTTGTAACGCTTTCCCTTTCACATTATATTATTTCATTTATTAGGTCAAACTAGGTAGGGAGAACATATTTTATGGTTACAAATATTCACATGCTAAACAGTTACTCGTTAAAAGTAACTTATAGATCTATAAATCAATTCCACAGAAAAATATTTGGCATTACTCTTGAAAATTATTAACTATAAATTAATTAAATGATGTCACATCGAAATGTATGTCATGAATTTCAAACATAATGAGCACACCATAATCACGAGTTCAGCATACGATGCACATACTCGGGTAATGAGTTTATTCCTAGTTAATCGATTAGTCACAGACAAAATCGATATCTTTTACTCCAAAGCAGCATTGGTTAGTAGCGTATCTACTGGTGAAAAATACCTATAGTTTCATGTTGAAAAAGGGCGTTAAACACAAATTTATACTTAAAGAAATGTAGGCACCGTTAAAACCTCTTGAAAATTTATCTTTCATTAACAACCTTGAGGGTCGATTGTTGACCAGAGCTAGCGTGTCTGCTTGTAGAGCCGAAGCTGAAGGGTGTACAATTCCCGTGACCGACGAAAATTTTTCAGCTTAGAAAAATTTGTTAGTGGTTTTTCGGAACAAAAAAAATAAGACTTCTGCTAAAAAGGTACCTTGAGCTCATGGTGGAAGGCTGCAGTTTCACCATTAGGCTCTGGTGGCGAAGACCGAGTGGATCGACACGGCCCCATCAGCTGCAGTCGAGAGTGAAGTTCACGGTATCGGCCGCCATACTGCTATGTGGAAAGCAATGGGAAACGACCACATTAATCTCCCTAAAATATGCAGCCTTGCATTAAAATAAAGTAGAATAGAGGACTGCAGTAAAAAAATATATTAATGATAACAACCTTGACGTGGTACATTTGATTCACTTAGAGCTCTTCTGATGGGGACAATATCGAAGGGTAGAAGTAAGACGAAAGACGCGCACCATCTGTTCTTCAGTGAGGGGACTGCAAAGGCTCTGAGAGGTCATTGGAGTGATATTGTCATGTTTAAAACATCATTGAGGAGAGCACCAGGAAACCGCTTTGACTATAATCCTTACGGGGTATACGAACGGATTTGAAGACAAAATAAACCCTAGAAGACTAGGCCCATGAGGCCGGTTGTCAAAAACGGCACAGAGGGAGGTAAGAACTATGCAGTCATCATCACATAACATATTAGCACAACTAACCTGAAAGCAGGTTAAAAGAAGACCCAGAAAAGGATAGGTATACCCTATCTTTTTCTGGGCCTTCCCTAACCTTAGGAAGGCTATGGCAATGATGACGATAGAGAAGCTAAAATACATCAAGATAAAAATGGAGGAAGATTATATCGATGTGCCATGATAGTGTGAGGTGAGATGGATAGACAGCGTAGACTACTTGAAAAATAGTGACAGGGTAATATTCAGTGGGGGAGGAGGTTCAAGTTGAAGATGGTCAGTAGGACTTAATAGGAACCTGGGAGAAGGGTAGTTAATGCTAGAGCACGTGAGTTTGCAGAATCTATTGATAGGGATATCCCCGATCGAACCCGATAGGGATATCCCCGATCCCACTCCGAGTAAACCCGATCAACATGGCAGTTGCAAGGAATATTTAGATAATTAGGTAGTCAATTAGTTTAAGCAGATACCAGTTAGATTGTATCATGGTTCAACATATTTATAAACAGCTCAATGAAGTCACAACACCTCTCGAGTGCGGATATAAATTCATATCATTATATAATTGTCACAGAATGCAATTTAAAAGTATTAGGAGGGATAGGTGAACGCCAACTTGAAATTTAGAAGGCTTAAAAGCAGTAAAAATGAAGGAATTAAAAAAACTAATTGTGATGATAATATATCACTGCAGATTATTATTGCACGTATACAGAAGCAAAAATAAATATGGAATGTAAGAGCCATGTTTAAATTAAAAGAATATGCATCCGAATTCAATTATAATGAACAGGAAGTGAAAGATAACTACTCCATAGTTAAAAACAGTCAATGACCAAGACCATAGTGTTTCGATTGATCAATTATTTTTATTTAATTTCATCACTGACATACAAAAACACACCAGAAATAAAGGAAACAATTTCTGGCTTCTGTATTTACGAAGTTATTACCGAAACCTAATTCAATTCTAAAATATAATGTTCGTTATTTATAAACATTTTCCGGAGTAATAAAATGTAAAAACAATATTTAAAGAAATATATTTAGCTTGAAGGTGATGTATTTCAATAGATTAAAATTAAAATTTTTTCAAACAAGATACGAATATATTCAATCTTTCATTTTGGAGAAAAACTAATACAAGAGAAATGCAATTACTCCGTGTATCACAAGAGCATAATTAATAATTTCTGTTACTCAAAACTCAAACCCGGTTAGGAGAAGATAACTTTTAAATATGAATTAGGTAGAGGGAATAATCGTTGAAAGACTTTGCGATCAAAATATAATGCTTCACTTTATCGGGGATTAATATTATAAATAAAAATTTACCAAGCACAATTTTGCAATAAAACTTAAGAAAATATTAAAAGTTTGTATCGAAATGAAATTGGGATTAAAACATTTTTATGGTGAAAATCAGTGAACATTCCTATGAAATAGTACATATTGCTCGATACACTTCATTAAAATCCTGGAGAGCTACTTAAAGGACTCTTCTGGAAGTTAAATCCTCCGCTCTTGAAAGAAAAAGTTGCCTCACAGAAGCCTTTGACAATTAAGTGGATTCTTTAAGCACGTTTGAGTTTGTGTGAGGCACGATTGAGTGTTCATTTGTATTAAAACAAAGTGCCATTGTGCAAAATGATATAATCAAGGCAAACATATTACAAAACCATAAACACAGTAATCAACCCGAAGGTCGCTTTGGTAGGTAATAGTAGAGTTCACCCAGTACCAAACCCAATGGCGTGTGCAATTCACACATCATGGTAAGGGGGCCAGTTCCTTTCCCTGTGCCGGTTATGGTTTCCCAGGAAGATCTGGTAACCGAAAAAGCACATAGCTTGGGTGGAGCTGCAGGTGACCAGAGAGGTTTACCCGGGAATCGGAATTCTCTGATTAGTGGTCCAACGCTCTGCCCCTGGACTACCGCAACCCACTAAACATATGATATGATGCTTTTATATCCCAAATAAACACGGACTTTGCTCTGAAGCGCCGATTTCCATAGTTGTATCCATATGTATAGAGAGAAAGAATATACA
Organism: Hetaerina titia; assembly: GCA_037158775.1. Taxonomy (NCBI): domain Eukaryota; kingdom Metazoa; phylum Arthropoda; class Insecta; order Odonata; family Calopterygidae; genus Hetaerina; species Hetaerina titia. The sequence continues at coordinate 96,635,549 of CM073773.1, read as the reverse complement.
TATCATTAAGGATATTAAGCTGCTGAGGCGATATAACGCCTCAGTAGCTTAATTGGATGAAGCACTTGAGATATCCGGGTTTGTATCGCTGTCAAAAAATAAGATTTTTACCCATTAAAATAGTTGAATTTAAAGCATTTTAGCGGATTACTCAGAAAAAGGTACTGTCGTGGCATCTCCCGCAGTTGTTTGAATCTAACCTTTGCCGTTTGCTTCTGAACAAAGAAGTCATCTCAAGATTGACAATGATCTCACCACGTCTACAAGTTTGGTTCAAGAAATTGATTAAAGATAGAACCGCTGGATATTAAGGTCTTGGTACTATATTAATGATAAAGTTATCTGATTGAGGATTTCTACAGTAGCTGAATGATTTCATTGTAAAAAAATTGGGATATGATCCTAATTCAGGAGGGAACAGTTCTTCAGAGTTATTCCCATATTAGAGAAATCCAAGTAGATGGTATGTGGATCTAAAACAGTTGCAACTGTAATTCTTAGGATTGTGCACTCATTTAGTGAGTGAAGGATACTTCAGTTGCACTCGTGACGGATAAATAAATATGCTGGAGATCGCAGAGAGGGAAGGGTTGCAATTGTCACTAGATGGTGTGCGGACCAAATTCACCAACGCCGAAGTCGCCCTCACCAGTCAGAAAACAAGAACGATGAAAATGGATGCTACCAGCAACACCTTATACTTTTGTCCCATTGCCGACTTGCGACATGAGGTCAATTAGCTTCTTAGTAAATCATTTAGAAATGAGGTAAACACTTAATATAACTGTTTGCTTGAGAAAATACACATTTCTATATGCATAAAACCTAATTAAAATTTAGGAAAGGGTTTATCTCGTCAAGATTCTTTGATAAAAACACAAACACTATGATTCCAATTAAATGAATCACATCGAATTATGCTATCCTACAAGCAAGACACAAGTCGGGTCCACTGCCACCCATCGAGAGACTAGAGGAAAATTTATGAGCACTATAAGTACACGAAATAATGAATGTTAAATAAAGTTGAGTAAATTAACCGTTGAGAGAACACGTATTAATGTACTAAAAACGTAAATTATAAAACAATAGATCTTCCCGAGCGACAGATAATTGATGCCCTGCTGCTGAGGCTCTTTCAAATTTCTCAAATCATTAAGGAAAGCCGTCATACGTATTTCTCATGAACGCTCGTAGCGGAGCTGTTAAAAAAACTTGCAAAGCCAAGACTATATTCCACGACAAACCGTCAATTGTTTATAAAAGGCAGCTTAATAAAAGGCAGCTTAATAAAAGACTCTGTAATGTTAACCCTATGATATTATAGCCACTCTATACATATTATGTAATACATGTATGTATAGAGTACATTAAAACAACCCATAGGTTTTCATGTTTGTCTTACGTAAAATTACAAATCTATTCACTGATATGAATGTTAAATCAATTTATTATTATTTAACCAACGAGGAAAATATATCTGTGATGTAGCCTTAAAACATCGTAGACCGTGCGTTTAAATGTTTCCTCAGCAATGGATTGGATGAATAGCAATGGACCAGATGAATAGAAATGGAATTCCTTACATGATGTCCGAGTCAAATGTTGATAATAATCGTAAGACAACCCCAAACATCCACATCCTATTGATTTTCAAATATAATTTTATATACACTAAACTGCAAAGATTGTCCTAAAAGTATCACTGTAATCCATACAGTAACTTTTCAATAGGCACGAACGATAGATACTATTAAGATTTCTTCACTGAAAAACTGCACACGACGCCTCGGGTGGAATAATCCTCTTAATTAACTCGTAAAGATTAAACAGATTTAGCGAGCACTCCTATCGCAATCCTTTTTGTTGGTGTTCCAAATGCCATGGGATTAAGCCGCGAACAATCCATTCGAGGCAAAGGAAAGCCAAAAATTTCCGTTGCAAGCTAGCGAGGGGCAGGCGCATTCATTTTGCTCTGCAGCGTCGATGTAATTGGTTTCCGCATAATTATTCAGAAACCCTTTTGTAATAACCCAGCCATGCCTTTGGACTCAGAAGTAATAAACTCACCACTGTGGACGGACTGACACTCATTTTATTCGCTTGTACGGGGTTGCACCGCATCGAGATTTAAAGCAAAGAACCGCATTGAATTAACACTGCAATCCGCCGAGGGGGATCGAAACCTAAATCATGTCCATGTTATATTTTCCATATCAAAGAGTTACCACTAGCAACCACTCAAAAAATTTGACATTAAAATTTAAAACTCATAATTATTCACATTTAGTCAAGTTTTTTGAATGAATCCCTAGACATTTTTTTCGCGCGTGCCTCCGTGGCAGGTGACCTCAAAAGGTCAATTAATTTCAGCCAATTTATCTCCATCTTCTGGTTAAAGTTTTTGGAAAATTATTTTTCATTAATTCAGAGAGCATGAGAATTTTATTCATTATGTTTTCTCATAAAAACACTAAGACATCTATCAACTTGAGATTTAGTTAAAGAAAAGGGTGGACACTAGAGAAACTGTAAATATAGTAAGAAATGTAGGCTGTTACGATTCATTTTAGTTTTTCACGGAACTAATTAAGATTTCCAATTAATGGATTCATAATTATACGTAACAGACTCTGGAAATAAGATTTTTGTGAGCTCCTAGTAAGTAAACACTCAAATTTTCTATTTCCCTCTGAACCATCTACTTCCTTTGTAAACAACAAAAATATTGTTAACAAGAAGGCGGGTCTCAAAGTGCATCCCTTGGCTGACGAGACACCTTTCCCAACATTTCTTCAGCTCTCGAACCCAGCCTGGTAAGCCGCCTCAGGGATGCCTCCTCAGGTCCGCAGTACAATTAGTTTTAATGTCCACAAAAGAATCGAAGCGGCGCCCTTTTAAGGTTGATTCTAACTTAGGAAACAAAAAGACTGATGGAGCTGGAAAGTAGGGTGGCTGCGGGATCACGGAAGTTTCGGTTCTGGCGAAAAACTCTAGTCACGATCAGCGCCGCGTGAGCCGGCGTATTATCGTGGTGGAACCTGTATACTACTTAAGACCGCCACGATATGTGGAATTTACTCATTAAAATGGTGATATATGGGAGCATTTTTTTCATGTGCTGCCTACAGAAGAGATGTTGTGGCCGGAAAATCACAATGCTCTGAGTGACACTGAAGGTCTCCAGAGGTATCACCGAGGATCGAGCCCATGTCCCCGGGGCCTGCGCTCTACTTACTGGACTACCACACACCTGTTATAAGAAAATAAGCGTGAAGATACGAGTAGTAATGTACCTTTGGGAAAACAGCTCCAACCCTCGTGGTCCTTACCTCCAAGGGATAGTTACGATCGGAGTGTTCTATGCCGTTTGATGCCTTAGAATTACTACACCAGAATCGAAACCATCATTATAGAAACACGTTCGAAATGCCTGCATTTGTTGTTGGTTTCTTTGAACTAATAGTATAGAGAAAGGAAAATTGAAAACATGATATTTCGTGAAGTAAGATCTAGTGCTTTCTTGACGCAATTACTTGATGTAGTTTTCTCGGGTCTTTCACCGGGTGAGGCCGACGTTTGGATGCTCGACTCGTTCATCTGCATTACGGTAGATAAGTGCCACTCCCGTATGTCACCTGGAATGGGTCTGTGTTGCCCATGCGCTGCGTCTTTCCAGCCGCCAAGGCTACTAAGGCGAGGAGAATTCTTCCACATTGTCAGGCATTCATAGTCTTCCCGTTCAAAGCAGCCTTGGCTTCTTCTTCGCCGGAAGGGTTGCTTCGGTGTTCAGGCAGGCAATTGGGCGGTTGTAGCGGTCTCATGACCGGACCTGGATATCTGTGATCCGACGGATGAGAGTTGCCTCTTCTTCTGTCACTTTCTCAAAGAATATTCCCCAGATTCCGGGCAGAAGGGTGTCCAGGGGGTCCAACTTCCCGTCTTCGTGCATTTAGGAAACGCGGACATAACGACTGTGTCCCAATTGGTGAAGAATGCTCCACCAATTGGGTACGAGCAAGACTCGTCCGCGGCACTCATGACCATACCGGTGTAGCGTACGTGATGGCTGGCAGCACACACGCTCGGTACTGTCTAAGCTACGTGTCCATACTAAGGAATAGCGGGTAAATAATCGGCCGGAGCCGACTAAGAGCCACATCTGCCTTTGCAGGAACCCGAAGCGCTTCCATCCGCACTCCGAGGTACAGAACTTCAGATTCCCACGGTAAGACGACTCCGTTCACCGATAGGCTCACACCTGGCGGCCCACCTCTCCCCGGGTGGAGGACAATCGCCTTCGTCTTTTTTGCATTGACCACCAAACGCCATCGGCGGTACCATTGATGTAGGTACTCCACGGCGTCTTGCAGTCTATCCACCGCGGTCTCCTTCTGCCAGGAACGGCGCTGGAGGGCCGCAGGAGGTTGCGTCTCTTTAACCATGGTGACGACGGCACTCTTCTCCTAGAGGAACGCCCGTAGTTCTTCACGTCGGTGAAGGACTCCGTTGGCGTTCCATTGTGCGACCAAGACGTGTCGCTCAGCCATGACTGGTTGAGTTTCCGATCCTGCTGCGCATCAACTTCTCCAGGAGTGAGAGGAGCAGTTTGCCTTACATCGAGATGACGATTGCGAGGGCTCAGCTCCGTTCGAGGAGGTTTCAGTGCCGGCCTTCCCTTCTTTGACCGACGACGGTGCGACAATCGTCGGTTTCTTTGATGGCTTCACAGGGGGCTTTCAGTGCCACTCTTCATTTAGCGGTCTTATATACATTAGCCCACGGGTCAGGTGACTTGTGACTGATCCGTGGACGAGGAGCCTTCCGGTTGGTCGCCATGCCGTTCTATTGTGTTCCTTCCTTTTCTAACCTTCATCAGCACTGGTTTCCACGTATTGCCGGCTATTCCCTCAGCAACCCGTGGGTTCATATATATAAGACGGCCAAATGCTTTCCGCCACCAAGACGGGGAAGACCATATGCATCTCTCAAACCTAACTGCCGCCTCACGTCTTAGTTATTACTTGCCGCCTCACGGACTATTACTGTACGCAGACGCACTCAGGGGGTCTGAGTGAGGTTTCTCCGGGTTCCCTCATCCCTCGGGCAAATTTCTGATCAAATGCCACCCCAGAAAAAAAATCCGAAATCTATTAAGACAAACATGCAACTGTACATACATTTACCTCAAGATCAGTCCTTTTCTCTCCCGAAGAGACAACGGCCTAAAACGGGATTTTCAGGCGTTCTTTTATATTCTACGTACTACTTTGTAAAATCATGTATTTGAGCTTGGCAAATAAACACCTAATTGATTTGACTTTCCGCCACCGCTTCCCTTTTTTCTACTCTGTTGTCATTGCTCCACCCCGAAAAGGAATAGTTTCCTAAAACTATTCTATTTTAACTATAACTAATTTCTAACTATACTATTTCTATTATGTTATTGTTTTTCAATTCAAAATTTTAACTTCTTTCTCTGTACTGATGCATGACGGAAATAAACACCTTTAAACTGAAAAAGAAACAAAGTGGCACTCATCTACCTTGAGGACGGTGCTCGAGTTGAGGAACGAAATTTCCGCTAATATGGAACCCCCGACCCGGTGGAACACTCGAGAAATCTTCATCTTGTTATTTCATGTTGGTCAGAATTATTCGCAAGAAAGAGAGCAACCTTAGTGTGAGACCCAAAAAAGAATAATTTAATTTTGAAGAAAACCGTAAAACACTAACTCAATTCAAACCAGCTCTTAAAAATTGCCATGAACAAGCGCCAAACGATTTGAAGCTGGAAAAGGGAATTGATAATGATACCAAGGCTTCTTCTGAGACTTGTAACGTCAAAAATTATGAATAAATTTATCTAAATTCAGAATCCATGAAAAGAATTCTCGAATAATGTTAATATCGTAGTTAAGATATCAGAGAGGGGAAACTACTCTCCAGTAATTCCATTTCAGTGCTTCTTTTAACAGAATTCATGGGACTAAGACATTGAGCATGCAAATCCCCAGTAATTCGCAATTGCTCAAAATACTCTCAGACACTTATTTGCCTCCTAAATAACACGATCATGCTGCTAAAATGGCCCAAATGGCCTTACGCCCCTGTATCCCGTAAGCCCCTGGGCGAATTTTAGAACACACCTGTCTGCTACCAGTACATACCTCGAGGGTCTGAGGCAGAGATGAAGTGTAGACCTCGCTAGGTGATCTTGGACACGGTCCAGTATCACAATTTACAGTACTATCACCGGCTAGGCCTTTGAACTTATCATTCCGACGGTGCGGACCAGTATGACTTCCCGATGCCGTCACTACCGCCTGAACACCGTAAATTACGGGTCATTAACACTTCAATTCACGTCTGATAATCACTCCCAATTACACCCCGCCCCAGAGAATGAAGATCGACGGGGAGGGACAGGGTGAGCGGGGGCGGATGGAGGACGGGAGAAAGAGGGATGGAAGCTGCAGACAGACAGATTGCGGGCGAGCTGTGCACCTGTGCTAAGTGGGGCGTATAAGGAGACAAAGGGGTGCATCAGTGCCTTTTATGCCCGATGCCCCAATTTTCGGAACGAGGCTTTTCAACTCACCGAATTGGATTTCTTCTACAGTCCTTTAACTTCGAAGGATCACGTTTCGCAATGTGGAAATCGATAGAAAACAAGCGAGCAGAAGATGGAAGGAGTAAATATGAACAATTTTTCAATGTCCTAGATAGATGAATGTGTATTACTAGGACAACTGTAATTACCTTTCAATCAATTCATTGGGGTTTCATTGAAAGGGATGCTTTTTTAGTTCAAATTTCCGAAATAACATTATTAAGATTTGTTCTTCGTACATTTCAGGCATTTACAAAAGTACTGCTAGAATAAACAACGCGCGCTTGTCATCTTCAGAACCCATCTGGATATGACACCTCACCTTTTCACTCCACTCCAGTGAATCACGTGGAATTTAAAAGTTATTTTATTTAATTCCTTCACAATTGAGGGGGTTTTACAAAATAAAATATAAAACGCTAAAATAGAAAATTTGATTGAGCCCAATCATTGACAGTATGATTGTTCTCCATATCTTAAAAGGGTATTTAGGAATGAAAAAATATGCTTTTTTGAAATGATCAAGGTTTTTGAATTACTCAATCAGGAATCCCACACGCTGTTTTTGCATGCCCAATTCGAAGTAAAATTGTGAAGGGTAGCTTGGAATTTAAAAATGTATTTTTCAAAAACATTAAAATTTAATCCCGGGCTTATACTCTTTTTGGAGGATATAGTCGTTGGGAGTATTAGAAACAGGTGGGGAGAGGATTGCGATTTCTCAGTGGAGAGTTCTTCCTTGGAGCTAAATTTCAATGGACAGGAGAGAATTACTTTTCGAGAGTTTTGAATGGAGTCATGTACGATAGGGGTGCATAATAACTGATTGGGTGATTGGCGCATGACTTCCCCGATTTAATGATTTTTGCCCAAGACATAGCCCTATTGCTTCTACGATTAACCCTCTTCCCACGTTCACCTTCGTACTAATTGACAATTACCTACAATCCATTGCCACGTTCCTTCCCTCCTTCATTAAATATTCGACCCTCTTCCTCAGCCTCCAACACCCAATCCCTAATTACACAAATTTACATATCACCACCATCGATGTCATTCCCTTCAATGCCTCCATTTCTCACATAGCGGGCTGGCCTTGAATCTCTCCGCTACTACGTTGTTCAACGCCACACGTTCCACCATCTCTCTTTTATCATCCAACTAGCTAATATGGACATAAGAAAAACGCCTTCACCAACAACGTCGCATTCTTCCTCCAGAAAAAAGACACCGCCAACAGTACCTGCTAGGTCTCTTCTTATGCTGAACACTCCCATGACCTCGTCAAAAATACTTTCCTCCACAACGAGAATCTCAAAGCACACCTCTTAGTCTCCCTTCTTACACGATATCTGTTACACATTAAATCCCGAAATCTTCTAAAACGTTCTTATACAATGATTTTCTCCAAAATAATACATCGCTCCTTTTAAAATGTACCTCTCTCTGAATCTCGTATAGTAAAACGTAGATGAATAACAGAAATTGGGAAAAATAAATCAAAAAATTGTATGCACTTATCATAAACGTCAGGGAAAGTAAAAAAAAACGGTGCAATGTTGTTACAGAAAGATAGAAGTAAAGCAAAGGATATGTGAGGCCGCGAGATAAAAGAAAGGTCGGAGTATAGGCATATAATTTAAGTATATATTAAACGATAATTGTTGGAGAATGGTTGGTTGGTTACATATTGCCAATAAAAAGTGATAACATTTCATTGGCATGATAGTTGGCATATTGGTAAAATAATCAATAAATACTCTAATAGAGTAAATTGAAACAAAGATTCTGCCCAAATATATTAACGCAGAATTAATATTTATGTAGATAGAGGATAAAATGTTCATCATTGATTTCATAGCAGATAATATCAAATTTGATGAAATGATAAACTCGTTCGATTAATCTTGTTACTGATGATTAGTATAAAGGTTATACAAAGTGGTCGAATACCTGTTTCATTAAAAAAAATTTTTTTTATCCAAGAGAGAGCTTTCTATGGTTTTTTTTACGTCTTATATAATGAGGATGATGTCATTTAATTATTTAATTAAATGTTTTCCAAAAGAACTTTAACAGGCAATGGCACTGTGTTAAAAATCTTTTTCTCAATTTGAATATTAAAGTGATGATTAGAAAAACAAGAGCATTTAATTTTAAATGGTGGTTTGATTAAGAAGTGTAAATATATCAGTGTACGGTATATTTTTGAATAAATTATAAGATTATATTATTATGGGCTAAGATGATTAAAAACAACAACAGTTGTGAGTGGAAACGAATGACTTTTCAAGTTCTCAATAAATCCATCGGAAAAGTTCACGTTAAATTGAGGTGCGTGAATATTCATTACACTGACATTTCTTAAAGTGTTTTGAAACACTCAATTGCCATAAAAAACCTTCATACTACCTTTCAAAATTTCACACCATAAACTGTTCATTTTGTATTATTATAGTGATGTACAAATAGCGATGTGGTTAAATCCATTTTTTCTTACCTATAAAGCTTTCCTTTTTCAAAGCACGTTGAAAATATTTAATTTCTTTAGCTCGACACATTTTTAACAGGCATTCTGGTATTAAATTTATTACGTACTTCAACGCAAAAAATTCTAAAACGATGTACACAAAATTAAATTATTTTTCAAGGAGCACTGACTCGCTAAAATAACAATTTTAGTTTTGCGTAGTAAAATATATGATAACTTGCTGAAATAGTAACTAATGTTTAAGCATGAAAAAGCAAAAAAATCGTAGAGGGAAACAAATTAGCATATTTCGGTAATTAAACGAAGAATTTGAACGAATTAGTTTCGGCTTTCATTTTTTAACTTTGATGTAAATTCCCGAGAGTAAATAGAATGTCCCAGGAGTCGCTATTTATGCTGTTTCGCTCTGCCGCGTGTACACTACACTGTATGACTGCGATAATAGCACTGGAAGTCAAGCGTCATTTATCACGCTAAAATTTTTCATTATATTCACGAATTACTTCATATTTTTGAAAAGAGGTCCTCAAAATACATCATAAAGGCCTCCGGGGAATGTTTAAACGTGAATGCAAATTAATATGTCGTGTTTCGTTTCTTTCGCATACACAGCGCAGAGTAGCAAACTGACCGAGCATAGGTACGCATGCATTTGAAGGGATCTATTTAAGAGGCTGCAAGAATCCCCGCGGAGATCTCTCGACCAGTGGGGCCCTCCAATCCTTCGTGGCTTTCAGTGATGAGTGGGAGAGGACGAGGATGAGCGACCAGAATATCGAAAGGCAAGTGTTCGGCGGGGGAAAGTGAACTGATTACGAGTAACGGAACTTGGTAATTACAAATTGACATACAGGTTTAATGGCGTAAAAGGAGAGAACCAAAGAAACGGAAGAATTGCATTATATAGAGGTTTAGTAATAGTATTTTAAATATTTTAGTATTATCATGTTCTCGGGTATCTCCTGACAAAAATATTTTTACACAACAGCAATCTCTCTAGAATATGCTGTCGGCATAAGCAGTTGGTGACTGAGGATGTCAAAGGCACAAAAAATATTTTAATAAGAAATCCGAATTTGAAATTATGCATCTTATCCACATTGAATATTCTCATCATGGTAGTTCCCTCTCCGAGATTATAACTTTATGTCAGAGAAGCTATCCCTTGAGATGCTTTCCCGCTACCTATCACATCGCATTCCTTTTACTGATCCTCTTGCCTTTACTCTCTCCAAGGTTTCAACAGTTGATAACGAACATATATAGTTGTTTTTCACCAATTTATAGTAATTACTAACTGTCACACGTGTTAGTACGTATGTTTCACTTTTCTTGCTCCATAAACATCCAAAAATGATACTTTCGAAAGCTGAATAGATTTTTCCCTTTTCGCTAAGAACCAAAATCTCCTGGCCCACAAGGGACTTTGGTTAACAATACTGAACGGTTTCAATTAACCAAGCTTTATTCCCACACTCGGTGTCTAGCGCAATAATCGAATGAAGGTCAAGTCGAAATTTATCCACACCCATACACAATTAGTAACTAGTTTCAGGATCGGACGAGGGGTACACGGGTGTAACGTTAAATTTGATCACTCTTTCTTTTACCATTTTAAGATTCCGAAAGCTGTTTCACCTTTATGGAAGCGACGATAGATAGAGATCATAGAAAACAAATATCTCACGTTTTAGCATTAATTATCTCAGATTTGAATGATACGAATGCTCACAAATCAAAATTTTCCATCACGTAAATATGGCTAGACATCAGAGATTTTATATAAATATTAATTAGACATGTTGACGTGTCGCGACGTATTATGGGAGCAACGGGTCAAGGACGGAGGAAGGGTGCATTAATGATCAGATTCTGTTTGAGGAAATATCGCGTAACAACCGACACCATGCCTGGGGAGGCGTCTCTTAGACGAAATAAAAATTTGCGAGGAATAAATGCTAATGAGCGCCCGAATGAACTATTTTGAGGGAAGGAATGAACGCGACGCAATGCGGTAGATACTCGGGGTACATTTTTCACAAATGCATAAAACAAAAGCAATTCAATTTTTATAATTTACATTTAATCAGTCAATAAGAGTAGAAAAATGAATTGTTTAATTTAAATTGAAATAACTTAGAGCAGCAATATCAGTTTCTTGGAATCATAATTTACTGTTTACATGAACTCCTGTTTGCGGTTTTCTTGATTCCTTCCCGGCGCCTGGCCTTTTGGAAAAGTTACCATTCAGCTTAAAATTAAACATCTTTTTATCATAGTGATGGTTTTGATCGAGGAAGTATCAACACATAAAAACAACGTTTATTATTGTTATTTGAATCCAAGATAAGTTAATTTATTTCCAACACGGCTTACTCTTTGTGATTATTATCTACATTTTTTTTCATGTTTTGAGTTTTATAGACAGCTCTTACGGGAAATCCAAAAATGTGCCTTTAATTTCCCCCATCTCTCGGTTGATGAAGGGATTCCCTTAACCTGAGAATGACTGTAAACCATTTATAGTCCAATTGGTTATATTTTTATCACTTTCCGTTTGAAGCCTATTTACTAAGCTCAATTTCAATGCATGAAAATAGGTGACATCCATTCCCCTTTTGAAATTGAAAATGATCTCTCCGAGTTTCATTACCCTGCCCAGAGTGATAAGGATGTTGTTCTACGGTCGATGTCTTTGGGAATTCCAGAATTGTTTCCGTGGGAGGTCAGCTTACAAATGGATAAGTACGACATAAGGAAACCCATTCGGTCTCTGAATGACTGAACCACCGCCTTACACAGCGGCTTCGGTTTTGCCGACACATGGCCCATGCTTTTCCCTCGACACCTGGAAACCACAGGCAGTCCGGCGTAGGAATGGCTCCCACACGGTGTAAGAAGACCGCATCTGGCCAAGCTCTGCGGCGAAACCTCCTCGCAATGTCCACATCCTTGCCCAGGGAATGCTATTCTCGTAAGGCTTGACGCTGCCATCTGTTTCCGTCATTCTGAGAACCCGCGATTCCCGGTGACCGATATAAAGGAGTTGTTGCTTGCAGGCCTGGCTCTTTGGCAACGGCAGGAGTAGGTCAGACTACTTCCTTTTTCTATGAAACAAAATCTGGTAGCTAAAGCAGAGAGTGGCTGTCTGTAGGGGTGGTCGAATTTCCTCCTCGCATGTCTCTGATGTGGGAATTACGAACGTCACATTTCAGCCAAGTATCCATTAGCGAATGGTACACCATGGCATACATGTACGCATAAAGTGCACAATTAAATCACAAATGAATGCATTATTCAGACAATCAACAAAAAATCAATTAAAAATGTGTATTTTAAAATATTGGGAATTGACAGAATTCAGAGTAAAAATGCTCGTGGGTCTCCACTTGCTGTCTATTAAGACAACGATATTATTTTAGAGGCGCCTGCTGTACAATGCTCAGTCGTATTCAAGATAATGGTCCTAAGAAAAATTCAGAGTCAAATTATTTAATCACTCCTGTAGTTTTAAAAACGGTATGATATCAGTTTAAACGGTTAATAACCAGTAAACATCGAATAAGGATATTAATTTCATTAGAAAATGCGCGGAGCAATTGAGAAACAAAGATTTTTTTTAATCAATGCCACAATTTTATTGAGCTAAAAATATACCCATACTTATATAAAGTATTAAAAGCATTTCATATGGTAACTAAATGCAGTATCTTATTAAATAAATACCAAAATATTGGAGCAATTAGTGCATTTTCTAATATTAATTATTTCCCAATAATCTACGAGTTTACGTGCACTATACCTCAGCTATTATTTTCCGTAAAGCTTTACCACTGAAATTGCAGAAGGATGCGGAAATTCCTGAAAAACTATTTCGGAGCATAAAGAAAATGCCTCCATCACCAAAAAAAGAATGTGTTGACTTTCTACAAAAAATTACGTTCAGACGAATTGTATCCTAGAGTAATAACTTTCCTGGTTATTCCTTCCTAATAATATGCACACCACATTCGCCTCCTTCAAACTACTACAGTTATCATATTTTTAGTGAACTCCGCGTAACTGAATGTACGAACATAAAGTCTATATATCTCGTATATCTGCATAATAATCTATAATCTCGCATATAAAATCTACACATTTGCCTTTGATCACATGCTCATGATCCATCACAGAGCATGATTTTGGGGTCCATCGTATGATGTCTCGAAAATAAAAATGGAATTTACCTCGAATGCACGCGAGATATCCAATTTCAGCTCGAGAGGAATACCGGTCGGTATTTTCACATGATCCACCCAACGGTGGATCGCATACACACACACACACACACACACACGTACCTTTACGCTTATCTTTTCGCTGAACCAATCATGAGGTTATCAGCTCCCGGCACGGTCCTCAGAGGGACGTGCCGGGGAAACGTGTATCCCAAAGACCAATCGATTCGAGTGGCTCTCTCCAAACATAATTGCGCCGGAGGAAAAGGAAATCCATGGGCACCCGATCTTCCCCTTGGTTCCCTTGGTGGGTGGACGGGAGGGGGGTTTCAACCCCTCCGCCCCCGCCCGCCAACCCGTTATGGGGATGGATCGAGAGCTCCGGAAGGATAGAGAACTCATTTCCACGGGAATCCACCCCGTGAGCCCTGCCCCCAAACCCTCCACCCCTCACCCGCGCACTCCCTGCGATCTGGGAGGGAGAAACCTCGCGTAAGCACTAATAATATTCCTATCTCTTTCTTTCGCACCCGGAGAAAGTGTCTCCACATCCCCTTTCTTTCTCCACTTTCTCTCAATGAAATCCCCTACCAATTCGCTCCACCCTTTTGTAGTCTACTGGGACCCTACGGCGGCCTACGATGAGGAATAATCACGAACAGTATCATTGACCGCCGCATTATATGATAACTTAGAGAATGTGCATACATACTTTTAGTTTTTCTTCATCTCGCTGTAAGAATATGTCCCAACTCTCAATGTTTAAATTCTGCTGCTCTTGGCCAGTTACACTTTGTTTTTGGTCTTCAAGATTTTATCGGCATGAAAACACTGGAGTTAAAATCGGAAATGGTCATCTAAACGACATAAAGTATATGTTATTGATTGGCAAATATTAACTATTTTCAATTTGAAATAATTTTCATTTCGGAGTAAAAGGATTATACTAGGTACTACTTTTAGTAACGTCGTCACTTGAGAACGTCACACGTTTAAAGCTTAATAAATGTTTGCATAAATCATAATTATGAACATTAATTCATCCACATTAAAATTCCTTCGAATGGAAATAGTTTTCTACTTTTTTTAGGATAATGTTTTTTAAAAACATTTGTTCTCAAATAAATTCCCATTAACTATCCCGAAGTAAACAAAAGAAACCTGTCTTACTGATGGCTAGAAACATGTCTACATAGAAATTTCATTGGAAATGATTTATATTTTCGGATATATTGACTGACTACGGCGATTCACTTACCCCTGACGGTTACTTTGTGATCATTCCTTCGAAAATCGCCATTTTTGTTCCTCTTCAATCACTCAGATTATTAACCAACTGCAGTTTCCTTTCGGCTGCTTCTTGAAGGAAGGTGATATGCTTCCATGCCTATAATTTGTTCCGATGATGAGATTTAATTAAAATATTGTTTAGTATTGGAAAAATATTTTTAGAGATAATATAAAACGACTTCCAAGCTCTTTTGGAATTAAATTCGTCTGAATCAAAGAGGCGTCATTTCTTAGAAATTATCTGAGAATATTCAACCATACTAGTCACCCACAAAAAGTTAAATGAAATCATCAAGGCTTTGAGATGATCCTAATATAGGATATATGTTACTGCTGACATACTTTTAAAGCATTTTCAATTTGATTGAAATGAATGGGAACAGTTGAAGGTATAATAGTATTGATACTGAATCACCTGGAAAATAGTAAAAAATTAAAGACACGCTCCATTTACATTCGTTTAAATCCGCCAAGGGATCGATGTACTAACAAATGAATGAAGTTATATGGAACCCACTGCTATGCTGCGTTCCACAATACAGTGATTGAATATTTTAGTTATGCATTTCAGAAAGCATCGAATAGGGTCTCTTATATTTCGGCCGAGCAAAATTTGTACCTCTTTCATAAATACCCGAACGAAAATGAACAGTGATCATTAATCACAGGGAATGCAGTTCAATAGATCACATAAACGTTGCGTTTTCGGTAAATAATCTTTGGATATTTTATTAATTTTCTCCTACTAAATGTCACTCGTAAAAATTTATGGCTCAGGTATATAGATATGATAGGAAACAGAAGAATCCACAAATTTACATTTAAAACTAATGAACTCACACGAAAAAAGTACGAAGACTCCTATAGGGCCCGCATAAAATTTACATCTTTGCATGGGCATTACCATCAGATACCTCAAATGAATTAACTAAGTTTAATTTAATTGAATGCTTGTAGAATAAATATTATATATTTAATAAAAATTACAAGTTATTTATTTTCAAAGTGTATATTTGAGATGCCAACATATCTTCTTCTGATGAAAAGGGAAACCTTAAGTTACATGCAATGAGAACTTTTCTTTTGCATAACTCTTTATCTACGACAAACATCAGTGAAGTCTTTCATGCATAATAAATACGAAATGAAATTAATAAAGGAATTCAATTTGTTGTTGGCTGTAAATATTATATTTTTAGAATAGATCAATTATTAAAAACTTCGAGTAATTAAATGAGTAATTTCACGGCTATAAATAAATACTTGTACAGAATCCGAGATCACTCTTAAATGAATTTAATTTGACAAAATAAATTACAGGAATAAAGATCTCTTAATAATAATAATAGAAACGGGAACAGGCTTG
This sequence comes from Hetaerina titia, assembly GCA_037158775.1. Classification (NCBI taxonomy): domain Eukaryota; kingdom Metazoa; phylum Arthropoda; class Insecta; order Odonata; family Calopterygidae; genus Hetaerina; species Hetaerina titia. The sequence continues at coordinate 96,619,569 of CM073773.1, read as the reverse complement.
AATTTAAATACTTAGAATTTCATCCAAATACCAATTCATTCCCAAAATATTTTTCTATAATGTGATTAGAATATTATGGAGTAATGGTATATTTCTTAATGTGCATTCAAACGGTTTTAACATTTACTAGCCGTCAGGCGATTTATTCTAAATATTGCATAATAATAATTCAAAGTTGTACGTTAAGATATGGTATGAGCTTTTAATACTAAGGCGTTACTTCTTAAATTCTTTCATTTAACCCAGAGTAAAGAAGGAATTGAATAAATTAATACTTAACAATCGAAAAGAATATTTTTGCCCGTTCCACCACCATTCTTGGAAAAAAAAACTACAGTGATTAAAATTTGTAATGACAGATAATTTTTCTGAGAAAGACAGAAAAATACATTATAAATGAAAAATATCAAAAAAATTATCCGAATGTGTACCATAATCTTATAAAAGCTCTGTCTATTCCACCATCAAACATAAATATTAACATACTGCCTCTTTCAGACAATATTCACAACATACAGTTTAGTATATATAAGCATTGACTCAACACGCTCGAACACAGGCGTTTTGGTGGCGTGGGGGTTATGCGCCTGAAAATTTCTGCAAGGAAATGTCGTATCTAGTTTCATAAACTATTTTCCTCTTCATTTGACCGACGACATTAGCAAATGAGGCGAAAAAGTTTGCCCATACACACACTCCCGTTTAGCCTGTCGGATGCCCAAGTAGGTAGAGACTCAGGAAATTCTCAGTCTAAACAGGACTCAGAAACTAAACAGGAAATGGCTGGTGACCGCCAAAACATGGTCATATGTTGAATGTTCCTTTTCATCAATTAATTGATGGGTTTAATGGCCTTTGGGATTTCACTGCGTTTTGGGAGACAGAGAGACCAATCTCCCTGTCCCCCAAAACCTCTAAATGTATCTATCTAAATGTATCTAAACCTCTAAAAGCTACTATAAATGTAGCATCCACATATTATTTATAAGGTAATCTACCGATTAAGGTAAATTTTGGAACGATACAGCCTAAGGAAGAATAATTGCTTTGCCTTTTCGAATTGTAGACAACCTGACCCTTGGAATCTGAAACTACAACAAGCCTCTCTTCAATTCGGCGTACTTGCTTCCTTCCTTCATACCGTCCATCCTATTCCTGTCACATCCTCGTTTGCCTGAGTACTGATAATATTCTCCCCTCTATCACAGTCTTCAACATCCCAATGCCAATTTAAATGCCCTGGATCCACCCTTCTATTCTCTTTTCGATATATACCTACAATCGTCTTCCTCTGGATGTTATGGTTATTACCTGGTATTCCTTTCAATTCACCTTACCTTCTCCAACCTTCTAAACAATCACATTTTAAAAGCTCTCAATCTACGTCTTTTATCCTTCTCAATTGGCCATGTTTCCGAACCGCACCAAACCGCATATCATATAGAATTTTCAATGACTCTTTTCCTAACATTCTCATTCAACATCCCTGTCATTAATTCCCTTCTCTTCGTGAAAGAATCTTTTCCCAATACAATTCTTATTCTTAGGTTCTTACTGTTTTGAGCATTAGTAACAGAGTACTACATGGATATAATTTATGGCACTTAAAAAAGTGCGGAAACCGCCAAGACATTGCTAAAACGGTTTTATATAATACTAATACGGCAAATATGAGTGAAAGTAGTTAAAAATTATCTTATTTTTTAAATATGTCCAGTTTAAATCGACCATAATTCAATCATACTTTTTTAACTAGCCGATATCAAATGGGCAAACGATTTAGGTCATGAGCAACAGTAAATGAAGTTCTCTCGGGTTTCCAGGCGGGTAAATTAATCAGCGGCTAATATTTCGACACGCGATGAACAACGGCTAACATCGCTCACTCGAAACCCTGAGGACAATGGCAAAGTCAACCGTCGGATGAAGCAAAGTACGGTCGATACGTACGTAGGCCGCTTATTATTTTAAGCGATTGGGAACCCGAGAGACCTTCATCTATAGTATTTGCCGGGAAAATACGAGTTCTTTCATGGGCAACAAGGTTCAGTGTTTAATAACATACATTAAGGGACTTTAAACACCCTTAGGTTAATCATTCTATGATGAAAACTGGAGCAATATAATACCTATGATTGAAAACCTATACGACAAATGACACATATCCAACACATACGTCAAAAAGTATTGACTTATTGCGTAATTGACTAGGCATTGACGTCAAAAGCCTTGTACGTCCTGTTGACTCCTTGAGATGCACTGGCATTCCCATTGATAAGTTATCCTTGTAGGGTCAACCCCGCCAGTTGAGTTGGCGGGTACTAGCCAGACGAAAGGGTTTCCGTGGATTGTCTCTTCCTCAGTGAGGCGTCTAACCAAAGTGGGCGGCCATTTCGGTGATGGTGTAGCATAAAAATAATATTGAGAAAGACAACAGCAAAGCATTTCAACTATCAATGCCACAATAAATGTGGACGGATATAAAGAAATAATCAATGCTCGTAACTACTAGCCTCGTACTCGGCAGTGGGGAAATCTGGGATTCCTCGATTGCCAGTAAACGAAATCCTTGAAAAATCAACCTCAATCCAGGGAAAAAGAAAACCCCCAAGATGATCACTACGGATGGCATAAGTACATTAAATTTTAGAAAAAGGCATGGGAAAAAGAGATCTAAACAAATTAAAATTGTGTGAGGTGAGATGGATGGACAGCGGGAATTACTGGAGCGATAAAGTATACGTACTGTGGTTGGGGGGGGTGTATATTCAAAGTGGAGTGACCATAACACTGATTAGGAACCTGAGGAGAAGGGAAGTGAATAATAGAGCACGTGAGTTATAAAATTCTATTGGTACTGATAAAAGCAGAACCGATCAATCTGGCGGTTACCCTGGTGTTAATGCGAACAAAGTATTCACCTGGAGGAAGAGATTGACGGTTTGTACGATCAATTACGAGAATGAATCAGGAATAAGCCAGAAAGGAGCCATTTATTATTAACGGGGAAATGGAAGGCAATGGTAGGTGAAGAGAAGAAGCAGGGGAGAGGTTGGACAGTGCGATATTTTAATTAGAGGTGAGAGGTGGAAGAAAACAGTGGTGTTTTGGAGACGAAAGTGTTTGATAATAAATAATATGTAGCCATAATATCAGCATCAGTAAAGGAACACAAGAGTGATATCGAAGTAAACGGGGGATTTTAGTTTGATCATTTCATCATGGTTGGACATGGGATTGAGAACGGGGACGTGAACTAACAGTTTATAGGGGTCGGAGGTAGATTCAGATCATAGTTTAATTGCTATGAAAGACAATTAAAAATTCAAACGGATTAGAATTGGTAGGAGAGTGCCAAACTGGAATTTTGTAGCTTTATTCAAAGTTAAAAACGACCGCCAATAAAAAACTTAATAAATATCTAAATGAGGATAGAGGAATAAAAATGTTGGTGAAGAAATGGGTAGCGCATAAGAACGGAACAGAAAGGGCTCCAAAGAAAACAATAGAGGTGATAGTGAAAAAAATTAAATGCGACGAGATGGGTCACAGAAGAAATTCTTAATAGGATAGATGAATGAGAAAATGGAAAAACGTAACGGTAATGGAAGGATTATGTATAGAAAGCTACGCAAAAATAACAGGCGATAAGAATATAAGCCCAATCAAATCTGGTTGAAATACCCGTATAAGTGTGATGATTTAGAGAAATGTCAGATCTAAGCAATAGGAGTGTTGTCTTCCCTCTAATTTGTGAAGACTCCTTTGCTTACATGTGAAAATAGCGAAATAATCATGATATAGCAAGGGATAAACTTTACTAAAAGTTAAGCTAAAAGAGATAGAAAAGCTACTATCAGAGCTAGAAATGATTCATAGACGTTGGAAATTACACATAGAAGAGCTTCATGATAAAAATATAAGGTTGGCCAGTTTAAAAATAGTAAATTTTAATGGGATTTTCATGACAAGAATTACGTTAGTGAAAGTATCATTTACAAGAGGAAAATTGATGATTGGTTTACGGAGTAAGGATGTAAAGAAATGATCAGAGTAGATAATTATAAGGAACGAAATTTCCTACGGATGTATGACTTGGTCTTTAAGGCGAGAGGATGAGCTTACATTACAGGCTTTTTAGATGTGGGGGAAAATTGTGTAAATAGGCTGGACAGAGAGAAAGGCAAACTCCGAGGTTTTAAATAAGATGGGGTACGAGAGGAAGTTGCTGAGGGAAATCCAAAAAAGACAGAGGACGTGAGTAGAGTAAATATTGAAAAATACTAGATTATGAAGGCCCTACAAGAAGGGAGAACGTTGGGAAAGCGGTCTAGAGGAAGGAAAAGAAAGGTATTTCTATATGGCTAGAAGGCATGAAGGGAAAAAGAAGTGGAGAGGAAATAAAAAAGAAATAATATGGGCCTAACAAGAGCAAGTTCACACAATAGTTCGATTCACGAAATAAATCGTCGTTAAAGATTGCCCAGACCCTAAATGGGTTAATATTTTCAACTATTTTTTCTGGTCTTACATAACGTTTATCTTACCGTGCAAAAGTTTTAACTAATATGTATTTTCAGGAATAATCGGTATTCTTCAACACGATGTAAAACTTCCGGTGAGTCATAAATAATTGAATTATTTACGTATATATCCATTAGTTATTTGTAAATATATATATATATATAAACCATAAACACAGTAATCAACCCAAGGGTCGGTTTAGTAGGTGATGGTAGAGCTCACCCATGTACCAAGCCCAACGGCGTGTGACTATTCACACATCAGGGTAGGGGGGCCAGTTCCTTTCCCTGTGCCGGTTATGGTTTCCCAGGAAGATCTGGTACCCGAAAAATCAACTAGCTTGGGTGGAGCTGCAGGTTCCCAGAGTGTCTCGCCCGGGCATTGAACCCTGGACCCTCCGGTCAGTAGTCCAACGCTCTACCCACTGGACCACCGCGACCCACATATATGTATATATATACATATATACATATATATATATATATATATATATGGCAGTTGAAAAGGGAATGCTAATAGTAAATGAAAACGTAGAGAACAAGAAAGGGAATGGGAGAGTGAGGAATAGGCGAATCAAAACAATCTCAGGGCCAGGTATAAGAGCAATAGATATAGGAATAAGACAAACTTAATGAAGTTCGAAAATTAGTTTGGGAATGTTGCAAAGTTTGATCTTCAAGATGAAAGTGCACAGGCAGTGGGAGTACGTAAGGGTATCGTTTTTAAGTAATTATTATTAAGAAATAACTAAGATGTGTTGATAAAATGTATTATGTATGTTAATTGATTGATGTGTACATAATGTTGTAAATTACAGGTACTAATGTTGATTTGTTTGGTTTTAGGAAGCTGTAGATTTAAGTACTCGTAACTCTCAATATGGAAAATTGAAGGCTCGCGGTGTGATTAACTTCCTTCATTTCAAAGATGACCGTACCGAGGGAATAAAAATGTGGTTGTTCGTTGAAACAGTAACCCATCATATGACACAATTTCGTTGAATGGGAAAAGAATTTTCAAACTGGCCACATGTCCCCCACAAGGAGTGGAAGACCACCACTCCAGGACGATGCTGCCACAGTGAAGACAGTGTATGACTTTATCCTATTAGGCCGAAGAGCCTCCTGCCAAATGAACGTGAATGAGACTGATCTTAGCTACGGCAGTGTGTGGAATATTACGCACGTAGAACCGTGCATGTAAAACGTGTCAGCGGGCTCGGTTCCACGATTTCTGACTCCTTTTCAGAAGCATGCACTGCATGACCTATCAGGGAAAATGTTGAATCTTTTGGAGTAAGTCAAAGATGATTTTTTCATTTGTAAAAATGAAATGAATAACGAGTTGATTAGTTGGCAGATTAAATAATTGTTAAATGGACGGATCTTAAATCTATCAGCATAATCCAGAGACTAAATATTCCCAGAACTGAAAAAAACAATGCGGGGTGAGAGATTTCAAAACACAAAGGACGTCATTAAAGAGGTGAAACAATGGCTTTCGACGAGATCTGCCGAGTTCTAAAATGACGGCTTTCGAAAGGCCAAGACACGCTGGGAGAAATGAATAACTCTGGATGGTTATATCTGGCTATACAGAGGATTCTTATGAATGAAAAATAAAAATTAAGGGTTCGATGGTTTGAGGCTCCACTTTATAAAAATTCATGATCAATGAATAAATAATCTTAGTAATTTTTCACAGAAAAAACTTTATTAAACTACTACCGGTTTCGAAGTATTATATATATTTCTATGTCACCTATGCATCGAAAATGGTAGTAATAAATTAAAGTTTTTTATTTGAAAACATATTAAGTTTATTTATTCAGTGAAAAACTTAGTGAAAGTTTATATCTTGAATGGTTTATAGTAATAATTAAAAGTTTACGATACCCCATCGTAAAACACTTGGACTCGCCAGCCATGAAGGCATTCTTCGTGCTGTCAGAAACACCAAACTCCCTCTCCGCGACCATGGAAACCCCCTTCCGCCTCATTGTCCAAATCCGTTCATTCACTCCATCGCCTCGTTGATTTTAACTTTCTCTTTCTTCCTCGCTAACTCAACCCTATGGTGTTATATTCAAACTTTCTTTTCCATCCTTGGAGCCAGCCTCTTTAAACCGACCCCACAACCATTCTGCTCTCCCTCTCCCATTCCCTTTTGTTTGGACACGGATCCATCTCCAACACTTCATGGCCTCAGGTCGCTCGACCATTCGCACGTCTTTGCATTCTATGCATTAATTGATCTTAAAAGCGATGATATCTACGGCAAAGAGGTACTCATAGATGTGTCATTACTAAAACCATCTATTTTGTCGAATACTATCTGAGACGTGTTGCAATCATTTCTAAGTGACAATGAAAATCAATATGATAGGTTCTAAGAAAATTAATTAAACAAAAAAGTTTATGAACTTTTTACCATAGAATGGCTAAGTTAAACGTCAAAATAGGAGGGAAAAACTAGAGTGAATTTAAAAGTTTACTTGCCTAAGCAGTGTTTTGCACCAAGGTGATCAAAGTAATAGAGTCGTAAGAAGAATTTCGTTTGATATAGTAGTTATTAAAATGTTTCTGGAATTGATGACGGTAGCGTTAAGCAACAATATTAATAAAAGGCTATTGAAACCTTTTATAAAGAGTATGTTTTGTACGGCGCAGAAATATGATCACCGAAGATAGATGACTGGCGTAGGTCGGATGCATTTCAGATGTGGGTGTAGAAAACGATGGAAAGGTAAAATGCATGGTAAGGAAAGAAGAACTTGGCAAGGTGGGGAAGAAGCGAGAGTTATTGGAAGAAATGTAAAGGGAACAAGAAAACATATGCATGTGTAGAAATTAGATTGATGGTATAGTGCTGAAGCAAGCAAGCGAGGTAATAAGAGAATAATATAGTCATTTCAGACCAATGGAAGTAAAGGTAGAAAGTATGCAGAATTGAAAAACCATCTGAGAGGGTTTTAAATTATGTCAAATAATTAAAAGCTAAGGAACTAAACGATTTAAATTAGAGATTTCTTTTAAAGAATGTACTAATTCCAGCATGTCATCGTATAAATGGATCACCGTTTGTATGAAAATTCCTAAAAAAATTATATATCAATTAATTCTTTGAATCTAAGTTTAATTACATAATGCAACTAGATTTCATGCAAGATATTGGTAGAAGTAAACACATTTTATACTTCAGGATTCTAAAAATTGGTTTTCCGCGATATGCGGATCAATAACTTAAATATTAAAAAGAAAGGGAATGCGGCAAAGGGATATTTGAGGTAAAATATATAAATAGTTTACATAGCTACTGATGGAGATTTCTTTGGATAAAAAACGAAAAACAGTCGACAGCGAGTAAAAATATAAGAGAAGCAAACTGAGTTGAGTGTTTTGAGGCTCAACTTTGTTAAAATTCATGTTAACAGAATAAATAAAGTATTTTTTCACACAAAAAACCTTTTTTTTTACTACTACCAGTTTCGACGCATAGGCGGAATTATCAGATACCTAGTAGTATAATCAAGTTATTTTTGTTTCAAATGCTTAGTTTATTTATTCAGTGAAAATCATACTACCAATAAAAAAAATGCTACTACCTCTATACCTACATCAGCGGAATTGGAAAAATTGTAAAATTAAGGTGTGAAATAAACCGATTTTCAATTCATACACTCGAGTAATTTTTGTCTTTACACCATGTCATTACATCAGAGAAATCTATTAAAATGCAGGAGCTGACCCAATTCCTCGAAAATCAAGCGACAGTAAGTGTGTTAATATGGAAACTATTTTCAAAACCCGTAAGAAAGAATGCCATTTCACAAAGCCATTTGGTGAAGAATAAGACGAAATATATGGCCATATATATCGCGATATCGCTTTAGAACCAAACGACATTTTTCAGTAATTAAACTCTAGAAACTGCTTCGAAATGAAGATAATCCTCTCCGTTTCATGGCAGAATGTGACATAGATAATAATAATAATGTGGCAATATATTTTAAGTGATTTCGATTAAGTTTCCGACTCTGGTATCGGTCATTTTAAATGGGTTGTCAATTATTAAACCCTCTCACAAACACCCATCCACCAGCTATATATAAAACTCTACTATCCCCGATTACGAATATTGAGGAAGTTAATGTATTATAAATAGGGATTACATTATTGTTTCATTAAAAACCGTTGTAGCTAGCGTCATTCAATATTGAAATCTTCTTCTCTCAGATGGAGGTACTTTTAATTGTACTTCAATGAATTTTATTTCCTAGATCAAAAATAACAAAACAACCATTGTAAATTTATTTACTAAGTGATTCTCAGTAAGGTATAAGATTAAATTGCGAGGAACGAATTTTTATATTGTACGTTAGTATTAAAATTATTTTGTACTAACTTTAATTGATAAACATTTATTTCATTAAAAATAACTTCTATATAAGCATAGTTATTTTCTAGGGAATGTTATACAATTTCACTAATTTGTATTACGAATATACAATCGATAAAAGAAATATCACTTACTATTCCCTGGCTACCTTGTCGTGGTGGAAGGGCTTGTGTGTTCCGATGACCCCTAGAGCTGTGCTGGCGGGAGTAATAATAATTACTCCTGGAAGGGTCACCCATGCCAGATAGGTCGAAGGTTAGGAGCCAGACGAAAGGTAGTCCACGCAGCGTCTGTTCCTCAGTGAGGCGGCTGCAATGGCGTCTGACCCCAGTGGGGCGGCCATTAAGTGATGGTGTCACGTTAAAAACACTATTGAGGAAGGCAACGGGAAACCACCTCAATTATGATTCCCAAAAATATTATGATGGGCACTATAGATAATATGAGTCCTGGCAACTACGGGACTCGGCCCAAGAGGCCGTGTGTCGTGCCCGGCAGCGGGAGAGGCAAGGCTTCCGCGGTCGTCATCCCACAAAACCCTTGCAGGGAAGAAATAACTTCAGCAGGACAGAAGACTCAGAAGAAGGCGAAAGTAGTTAGAATAGGAACCTGGAACGTCAGGACAATGTTGAGGAGAGGCAAATTAGAAAATATTAAGCGAGAGATGGAAAGAGGTAACATAGATGTTTTAGGCCTCTGCGAGGTGAGATGGAAGGATAACGGGGATTACTGGAGTGACAATTATAGAGTAATATACAGCGGCGGGGACGAGAGCCAACGAGGGGTTGCCGTAATTTTAAATAAAGGGGTAGGAAGAAGCGTAGTCAACATAGAGCAAGCGACAGATAGAATTTTACTCGTAGAGATTAAAGCAGAGCCGACGAACTTGGTCATTATTCAGGTATACATGCCACCGAGCAACCACAAGGAGGAAGAAGTCGATAGGATGTATGATGAGTTAGAGGATATCATCGCGAGTGTTCCTACAGGGAAACATTTGATAGTGATGGGGGATTGGAATGCGACGGTAGGCGAAGGAAGAGATGGTGGTGAGGTGGGGGACTATGGGTTAGGCACGAGGAATGAACGCGGAGAGAAAGCAATTGAATTCTGCAGGAGACAGGGGTTAGTCATCACCAACACATGGTTTAGACACCACAAAAGGCGTAGGTATACATGGAAAATGCCAGGTGACTCAGAAAGGTATCAGTTAGATTATATTATGGTTAGGCACAGGTTTAGGAACAGTGTGATAAATTCGCACAGTTTCCCAGGAGCGGATGAGGACTCTGACCACAATTTAGTTGTTATGAAATGTAATGTTCGTTTCAAGAAGATAAGGCAAGAGCGGCGGGTTAAAAAATGGAATTTAGAAGCAGTAAATGAATTAACGAGGAAGGAGTATCAGGAGGCTGTAGAGAAAATGATGGATGACGGTAAAAAACTGAGTACTATCGAAGAAAAATGGGAATGTATCAAGAAAGGGATATTGGAAGCCGCTAAACACACTATAGGAACCGTTAACGGGAAAAGGATAAGGAAACCATGGGTAACGGATGAGATGATTGCAAAGATGGATGAGAGAAGAAGATGGAAAAATGTAAACACAGAGTTAGGCAAAATGAAGTACAAAGAGTTAACAATAAATTGAGAAGGGCCACAAATAAAGCAAAAGAAGAATGGTGGAAAACGCAACGCGAGGATATGGAAAGTTTACAGAAGAAGGGTGAAATTGGTGCTCTACACAGCAAGGTTAAGTTATTATCGGGAAGTAAGAAGGCAAGATCTGTGCTAACAGTTAAAGATAAATGGGGTAAGATAATAGTTGAACCAGGAAAAATCCAAGAGAGATGGAAGGAATATATACAAACACTGTATGGTAAAGAACTTAGGCCGACAAGGTTAGACATAGAAAAGGAACATGACGTAGAAGAAGATAGCTTAGGTCCAGGCATACTCGACGATGAAATAGAAAGGGCATTAAAGGAGATGAAAGCAAATAAGGCTGTGGGGGTTGACAATATTCATGTAGAAATGTTGAAATGGTTAGGGAAAGGTGGGAAGAAGGCCATATATGGACTGATTCGTAGTATCTATGAGGAAGGAATCTGGCCGGAAGATTTGGTGAGATCGGTGTTAGTTCCTATTCCAAAAAAGGCAAAGGCTTCGTCATGTGAGGATTACAGAACAATAAGTTTAATATCCCACGCAGCTAAAGTTATTCTCAGGATCATCAACAAAAGGATAGAGAGTAAGGCAAATGATTACTTAGGGGATGATCAGTTTGGGTTCAGGAAAGGAAGAGGTAAGCGTGATGCCATTGCAGTAATGAGATCACTAGTCGAGAGGAATATAGAATACAATCAGGACGTTTTTGCCTGTTTTGTAGATTTCGAAAAAGCGTTTGATAGAGTGAATTGGGAAAAATTAATGCGTGTATTGCAGAAAATAGGAATGGATTGGAGGGACAGGAGACTGATCCGCAACCTGTACATGTCTCAGACTGCTCAGGTGCGAGTGGGGAACGGAGAGTCCGGATGGGCAGTGTTAGGAAGAGGTGTAAGGCAGGGTTGCCCATTGTCACCGGTACTGTTCAACGTATATGTAGAGGAAATGATTAAAGAGGCATGGGAAGAACTGGAGGTAGGAATGAAAGTCGGAGGGGAATTCGTAAAATCGGTTAGGTTTGCTGATGACCAAGCATTAGTTGCTCAGTCAGCCAAGGGGTTGCAAGCATTGTTGAGTGAATTGGAGGTTCAGTGCGATAAATATGGGATGAGAATCAATATTAATAAAACAAAGGTTATGCGATTTTCCAGAAAGAAAAAGGCTAAATATTAAAATAGGCGGGGAAAGAATAGAGCAGGTAGAGCAGTTTACATATCTCGGAAGTGTTTTGGACCAACACGGTCAAAGTGGTAGGGACGTAAGGAGAAGAATTGCGCTAGGCAAGGAGGCTTTCTCAAGGAGAAGGGAGTTGATGACGGGGACGTTGAGTAGGGATGTTAAGACAAGACTCGTAAAAACTCTGATATGGAGCGTAGCTATGTACGGCGCGGAAACGTGGTCGCTGAAGCAGGAGGATAGACGTAGATTGGAGGCTTTTGAAATGTGGGTGTGGAGAAGAATGGAGAAGGTGAAATGGACCGAAAGGAAAACAAATGAGGAAGTACTAGAAATGGTGGGGGAGGAGAGGGGTTTGTTGAGAGAAATCCTATGGAGGCAGGAAAAATGGATGAAAGGCGTATTGAGCGGTAGTGGAATGTTGAAGAGGGTAATAGAGGGGAGAATGTTGGGCAAGCGTGGTAAGGGTAGGAACAGGATAGGGATGTTGGACGGGATGAAGGGAGGAAAGAAGTACACCGAGATGAAGAGGGACCTGATATAGATTTGTTTGCTAGGTGGGGAGTCACAAAATGTTTATTTGATAGTTGTGTCCATCCAAAAACCTACCTTAACCGGTAGATTACCTAATAATAATAAATAATTCCCTGGCTCTATAGAATTTACTAGTAAATGCTAATTTTCCGGATATTATGAGTGAATATATTTTTCTACTGTAGATGATATAGTGTATTATCTAATTGAACAGATTATTTTATGTGAATTTCTCCGAGAATAAATATTCCCTGTATATGGATAATTTTTCTAAATTTGAATTTCAAGATAGAATGAACGGACACGAAGCCAGACAAAGAGGAAGAGAGGATTGTTAAGATAAATCTAAAGGAGGCAGGAAAGGTGAATGTAGAGAATTTTAATTAAGGATGAGATGCTGAAGACTGTGATATAGGGGAGAAGGTTAGATAGGCGAAGGAGGGGCAGGATTAGGATAGGCATGTCGGACAGAATGAAGGGAGGATGTAAGTGTGCGGAATTGAAGAAGATTTTATTGTACTGAGCGGAGTAAGGTTTTGTCTCTTCAGGTGAGACAAATAAATGCATGGGTTTTATGTTTGTTCCCAATCAATACCTACCTTAAATGATAGACAACTAAATAATAGGCGGTCGCTGACTAGTAAAATAAGCATTACCAAGCAATACACGAATGTAGTTTAGAGCGATATGCATCTATTTCACTGCTTTCGTAAGAATAGTTGTTTGGAACTTCTGTTTAAGATATCTAACCAAAATATATTTAATGCAAACTAGATTTGGATCTCTTAGAAATTATTGACTGGATTAATTTGAGATACCTACGTGCACATTCATTAGGATAACAAGTAATTAAATATAAAAGATTATTATGGAGAAATAGGTAATGATGGAAAAATTAAATGGAAACATTACTAGGCTTACTAGGCTTCAACGAATTTATCCAGGGTGTTGCTCCTTTATCATTTTAACGCTCTACTCATCTGTAGCGATTTATAATGAGCAGTAGAATTTAAAAAAATTGTTTCACAAATAAAACCCGGGAAAAATAAATTAATATCTAATGAGGTCAGAACTTTTGAGCGAAAGCTCACAGGAAGGCCAAAAGTGATGTCATTTGCCCATACAAAAATACGATACGGCTCCCTTTAAGAAGTGAGTTAGCTGCTGCTGCTCGACGTACTTTCTTTAATCAGAGAATCATAATTATATCTTATTTTTTTTAGCTAAGAGTTTTTTTTTAATTTTCTTACATTTAAATGTATTAAATCTATAAATAAGGCTTACTATTAACCCACCAGAGTGTCATATTTTGCAATCGCATCTCTTTCATCCAATTTTGAGCTTGAGCACCCAGTCGCCTCTCTCAGCTTCTGCAGAGCAGTATTCCATAGATGGAGAGTCAGTGGTCTCTCTCGACTGGAGAGGAAATCGAGCGGAGGAGGTAAAAGAGGAAAGTGGAAGTGGAGAACCATCATACATTAAATGCAATTGTGTCACCTCGCGCACCAACTAATGAAAATGCAAAAAAAACTTATAAAAATAAAGAGAAAAACTCCCGGCCCAGATTTATTATGATGCCACAAAAATATTAAATAATGAAGAAAAGAGCATAAACTCTTCCTTCCCAACTGCCACGCCCACCCGGAGAGATTATTTTTTTTTAAACTCACTCTTCCACCGCAACGTTCTGGCCCGGAATTCCAGTTTCCGAAGTCGGACTGAAGCTCGCGAATTTGGGCTCCTTCGCCGCGGTAACCGCGGGACAACAATGAAGGCTGCCGCAGGCAGTGCCGCCAACCGTTGAAAGTGCTGATTCCGAGTGGCATCCGGCCCTCGAGAGGGAAATTCCAAGGGGCAGCCAGGAACGCTGAAGTAATACCAAGGGACCGGGAAGACGGCCGGAGATGTGGGAGGAGAGGCTGTGCCCAATAAAAAATGAAATTCCGCTCGCCCACACAACCCCTGGCTCTAATCTCTAATTAGAATACACGAGCAGCACACAAGGGGCATGGTTAAAGGAGCCACCCGGCGCTCACGGGAGGCGCATACAGCTTCAGAATTTTACCGTGACTCTGAAATGGGTAACGGGACACCAGTATGATTTGCATTTGCTTCTGAAAGGGGATTTTGGCATTAGTAAGGGTTTTGTTCGACTAATGCATATTGCTTGAATCAACTGCACACAATGTGACTTTCAGGGTTTTACTCTTGGCAATTAAAAAAATGAAGAAAAAATAACCTCGAACCCGGTAAAGTGTTTTAAAAAAATAGGTGCGGAAATTCTCATTACATTTGTATAGAAAAACACGTCCACAAAATACTGCTCAATATATCGTATACTTTATCGCACAGACACGAGGATAACTTATGTGTATCTATGACTCTGTATACGAAACATCACAAAACCTTTATCTCGCTTCAACATCGTCCGAATTAAAGTGGAATTAGACTAGAGATCGACCTTTCCTTACAGCCAGATTCTGATGACTGCGATAACTAGAGCCTGGCTCATACACACTTAGCCAATTACTTAGGTACCGCATAGCCAAAAAATATATTCTCATTCGGGTATTATTCCGGGAAGAAAGCTTAAAAATAAAAACTTTTATAATTCTTTTATTCGTAATAATTATCCTATATTAGTTACCTTATTTTAAATATGAATTAGTTTCCAATGTCTAAAACAAAGGCGAATCATAAAAATCCACCTTTAGTTTACCTGCACCTGTCATTAATGTTTAAATCTAAGATGACGATTTTGACCATCTTGTCACAACACTATAAATGTCTAAGTACATGGCGATTAAAATACAAGTACCACAACAAGGTCACAAAATCTTATGGTTTTCTGGCGTAAAAGGGGGAAAATATATCAATTTTGAAGCAGAGAGAATAATTTATTTCATATTACTCGAATTTCAGGAGCGTCTACCTGGATAAGAAAATGGAAAAGTTGGCAGTCCTGCATGTAGTCGACCTTCCAAGCCCAAAGGCTGATCTTTGATGCTGAATGCCTATATCGCCGCAACACCTCAACCCCCCCCCCATGCCAACTCCTCCTCACCATTGGTTCAAAGCTCCCTCACACAACAACTCCCTCTCACGCCTCCCCTTATCCTCCAAAACCGTCCCCCATACCCCACTCTTGTCGAACCGCCCCCCTACTTTGCGTGACATTGACAGAGGAGTGACAGAGCACGAAGGCATTGCTTTTTCACTCTGCATCATGACTGCGGTGATCCGAATGCGGTGGGATCCCACAGCTGCCTCACCAACCACCATCAGCCAAATGCCAGCAAATATTTTTCCTACCACTCTGCTTTCCCTAACTAATACCTTAAAAAGTACCCACTATGTATTCCTCAGGGGACATTGGAATATTTAATGAAAGTATGGTAAAATAAGCATAGAGAATATTACGCTACGCATATATTCCCTTCCCATGGACTACATATTTGTCATGATGGTGGAAGAACTTGTGAGTTCTGTTAACCCCGAGGATTTGGCTGGTACAATGTACTGGAGAAATGATAATTGCTCCTGGTAGTGTCACGCATACCAAATAGGTCAAAGGTTAGGAGCCAGACAAAAGGTAGTCCACGCAGCGTCCGTTTTCAGTGCGGCGGCGGCAAAGGCGTCTGACCACAGTAGGGTGACCATTGAGTGATGCTGTCACGTTAAAAAAAAACTCTTGAGGAAGGCACCGATAGGATCTTTCACTGGAGATATAAAATTTCCATTTTAGATGAATGAAGTAATGTTTGAAATCAATATTACTGAATATTGTCGTGCGCAGATGAAATAAGGCCAAATATTCCCAAGGAAAACTAACGCGTTAAAGGTAAATTAAACTAAATTCAATCAAGGAAAGAGAGCGCTCCAGTGGTGGTATCGATACAATGAACATATCCGGACTAATGCGGACGATCTACCACCTTTCTATATTAGATATATAAGAAAAAATCTGATCATGCTTTGATACGAATGAAAACAAAATATACGCTGCAGAAGAGGTTTCACGACTCGAAGTCAAAGAGATTTTTTCGATGGCAGAGACCAGTAACTTATACGGCGCTATTTTTTGTCCCCCATCGGCAACTTAAATTAATTTTAGTTGCTATTTTGACCACGTGATCTAAACTCACGATGGAATGCCCGTAGCCCCCCCACCTGTCATTGCGTACCATTTTGGACCCCCGTGCCTTAGGTTAGCTACCCTCGCCGTGGCGAGAGAGGAGGAGATTTTGTCCCTTTCGAAGCCGCGGGATTGAAACTTATTTCCTTCGATCGGTTCATTCATTTCTCTCCCCCAACATCTCTCACTCAGTTCTAATCATGGCACAGTGCGGGAGGAGTGGGCGAAGGGAAGTAACGCAGCATCCCAAGCCGATCCTCTCTTATTTCATTATCAAGGAATTAATTCTTTCACCATTCGCCTTCGCCCCAGGAAATCTTCCTCAATCTCCGCATCCGCCCGACACACCCTCGCACGCCTCTTCTGCCTCCCTCTACCCCAGAATATCCTCCTACCATCCACACACACACACACCCACCCGCGTAAGTCCAAAATCCTCCACCTCCCCTTCACTCACGCGCCATAATTTCAGCCAAGGTTTCCCAACTTCCTTACCCACTCACCCCTCTCCCACCTTCCTACGCTCTCTTCCGCCGGAGGTCCCCACCACCAAGCCTTCACCAATCCCCCTCTATATTTTCCCATGGCGACCGTCCTCAATTGAACCCTCTGAGCCGCGTAAAAATTTGAAGAGCAGACAGTGAGCGAATCATGACTTCCTCCCCATCCTCCTCCTTCCTCTCTGCTAAAATGAGCTCGATGCTCGGCAACTTATCTGCCCCCCTCGCCCCTCTATCCCGCTCTTTCCGTCATCATGCCTTTCACACGTCGCAATCCATTTTCCTCCCTTCCCCACCCATTTATTTATCGCCTTCAAAGCAGGGCTCCTCGCGCCGCAGACGAAGGGAACGACGACACCCTTCGAGTGCATGACTTTCACACACCACAGCTGTCAATAGCGATCCGAATGCGGCACGTACAAGAAAATAAAGGATGAATTTCCGAGTTTCCCTCGCTTTTAAGAAAACCGAATCTTAATCTTCGGTCCAACTCGTTCCGATCGGTTCATTTTTTTCGCGCCCTGAAAATTATAGCCCAAGAGCACCGATAACGCAGTCTGGTCGAGGAGACCAAAGGTTGAGGCAACATGAGAGACGACTTCTGAAATGGATGTCTCCAAAAAGAAACTCTTTCGGTAATTTAATTTGTTTATTATTCCTTTTTTATATTTTGAATTGACACGCATAACAGGTCATAATACGAAAAAATGGTCGAATTCTGAACTTGAATCATTCATGTATAATCTACACTTCCTATCATGGTTGCTATCACTGTTGAGGCGGTACATTTTACCAGCATAGTTTTCTCTTCTCCATTTAAACATTTTTTGTTAGGCATTTTTGTTGCTACCTGCTGGCAGTTGGAAAATCAATCATTGAAATCCGCCGATTCTTACTTGTTGAGTGGACAACTTTCTTTTTAGTGTGTTACAACATAATGTAATATACCCTGATATATTGCAAAATCTTCGACTCCATAGAATAATGGTAACGCAAACGTTCATATATGCTACGTTCCCACCACATACGGACCTCCTCCCCTCCCCCAGGCGACATTCGAGGAGAGTAAACTTTGATAAAAGTCAAGGTCTCTTCAACCGAAACGTTGAGAGTGAACAGTTCTTTAATTCACATCTCTGGCTGATAGCTAAATACACCATTGGGTTTCGCAAAAGTGAACTCCGCTCTCGGCAGAATCGCAGTGTACGGATGCTTCCGACTTCTCGCAGGATCGGAAACCGAAAGATAGTTCCCGGGGCCTGTTTTAAAGCGCCTTAGATGGATTCAGCTCTCGGAAGAACGGTGGATCGTGAATTTCCGAAGAGCATTCAGTTCCGGAAATCTTTCGGTTTACATTCGCCCCGGAAGCCTTCATGAATATGAACTCAAAGAAGTAGAAGGTCTCGAGAAAGCACACGAGCACGACTGACACCATTCACGGATAACATGGAATTGAATCTTCGCGTGTCTATCCTATAGGAAACGGAGAGATACTACAGAAAATAACCCTCATAGAACGCTCAAAGACCCCCAGGCAGTCATAAAAAATATCCCATCTTTCGGCCTTTCCTTGAGCTGGGAGTCGGCTGAAGAGCATCATCTGCTAGATGGCGTTTTTAGGGGAGTGCGTGCCCGTAATATGAGTTTATGTGAACTACGTATGAAAAAGGCTCATGATATTTCAAAGGGTAAAGAGAGATAGGAAAGATATATTTTTATATAGATGTAAAATAAATCGCATTAAATTCTCCATCCTTTTACAGCTGATGGGTTTTTAATGAATCAATTTGCCCATAATACGTTTCTTCAGCGTCTATGGAGATCGTTTCCAAGCATACAGTATAGCTAAATTTCATGATACTACTGCGACGTGTAAGGGGTCGTAGCACATCAATGCACTTACTACGTCGTCGTATTTGTGGGAGCCTGAGCAAGGAACTCCACTCCGTCGCTCCTTCGGAAATCGGATTTCGGGCATCGAAAGCAATCGCGATTCTTCCCCACAAACTCACAATTTGAAGGCACTGGAGACCTCTGGATAGTATTCACACTCTGTCAAAGCACGTGAACATCGATTAAATGTACTACTTTTGACATAGATTGACACAGAAGAGCGCCTACCATTCTGTCAAACAGGAAAAAGTTTTTTTTCAATACTTGCAAATTTAAAGTAAAAAAAGATCTGTTAAATCTACAAATTACTTCTAAAATATCCAATGCTAGCGATGCGTCAAAAAGTTTTAAAGAACACTGACGATGCACGATTAAAACATTGGTCAGCTTCGAGGTCTAGCATAATACTGACGTATTAGAGCTAGTTAAAATGGCACGCGGTACCATATGACCATAGGTTTCGAAAATAGCTGAATTTACACTTTTTTGAACAGGCGATAGGTTATTGGGTGGAGAACATTTAATGCGGAATGATATTAATGATAG
Organism: Hetaerina titia; assembly: GCA_037158775.1. Lineage (NCBI taxonomy): Eukaryota > Metazoa > Arthropoda > Insecta > Odonata > Calopterygidae > Hetaerina > Hetaerina titia. Next base: position 96,600,195 of record CM073773.1, on the reverse strand, counting down.
CTGAATCGATTCTAAAAACAACTTAACAATTATACCAACATAAAAAGATACGTTATCATATGTATTAATACTGTATCTATCTTCTAGATATTATCCTTAAGAACAAGAGTGATTGTTGAAGTACAAGCAAATAAACGTTTACAAGTTTGAATAGTTCGCAGTGGAAATGCATAGAAACTAGGATTTAACTTTCACATATTCCAAAATTACCGTCTACGTGTAATTCGTAAAAATTCTAGAAGCTGTACTTAACATGCAACAGTGATTAACCGGACTGTATTTTTACTCCCAAACTCTAGGATGAAAATATATGGTGAGAGTATTCGTAAGAATTTTGAAGACTTAATCGTGTTAAAAAATCGTACCACCAGCAAAGATAGGGTGATTAATTCCCCGCAAAACCAAATCAGAGGTTAAGGAGCGGACGGGTCGCCCTGCTTCCGTCAACTGATGCTCCCAAAGCGAACGACGGTTGCCACTCAAAGACAGCTCTCGAATTTCCTCGAGGCGGAATATACAAGCCTCGTGCCTTTGCCTAGAATTCCTTCACGGGCAGATGCTGGGAACATTGCAGGTCCTTAAACACAAACAAATCCTTCCTCCCAAACACTCATCTCAACCTCCCAAACCACACCTTTCCCACTTATCCCTTCCATTCCTTCCTCCCTCTCCTGCCAGGAAGAACGGCAGAGGCTTTGGCAGCTTTGACGACCTCTCACAGACACCCACACACTTAATAAATGCTAGAGCAGTTAATAAATTCCTAGGATCACGTCCGGCAAAGGATTAGCTTAGGTACACGCCTGAGAGTGGAGATTTTGTGGCACCTGCGCTGCTCCGGCTCGCCCACACTCTACTACACTGCACACTATACTTAGGCATTTTGTGCTTTACTCTCTCAAAAAATCTCATGTAAATCACAGAAACGGGAAGCTAGAGTCTTATGATACCATATACGCGCTAAGATTTTGATCCGGAAAAGATTTTAATTTTCTTATACGCAATAATGATTTTCATTTATTTTATTAGTATCTGTGTCAGCAGTGTAACGAATGAACAGTACAGTTTTAACATCAAGTGGTTTCATTAACAATCGTAAAATTGACATGAACAAGTCGCTTATGTTACAATAACGTAAATAATTAATGTAATATTTAAGGTAACGTTTAATGTAATTTAACGCATCTTGGGGTAAATCGAATATATAATTTATCGAAGGACTTAAGTGGAATGATGAGTCATTTTAAATGCCCTTGATTGTCGTACATTATAAGATTTGAAAAATAAATGTTATCGTATAGAATGTTTCCATCGTTGGACAATACAAGTGGAGGACGGAAACAATGTGTTTCACTCTGAAGCACAATACCTCAATTATGCTCAGAAGTACTGCAGTCAGAAACAAAAAAATCATCGCTGAAAAAATCACTTTCCAAATCAAAGTTCCCACCTGGTAAAAGAATATTGAGAATACCGTAAAAACCCTATGTGCCCTTTCAGAGACGGTTTGAACATTTTATGAGTACCCGACGGTGTCTACATTGCTGATGAGAGCAAACGCTTCCTTCATCTTTCTTTTCTGTTCGACGTCATTTCCGCAGGGAAGCTCATTTACATTCCTCCAAAACCGGTTCACCTATTTCAGCAAAGGGATTAACGACTTGTAAGTGTCATCATCTGAGTATGACACAAGAAATAAGCGACAACGAGTAAGAACAATAGGTTCTCTTTAACTTTCAAAAATGCAGTAAAATGGGTAGTAAACGAAAAAGTATACAAATGGATTTATAGTATTATAGTATTAGGGGACCAAGTTTCCACCTATTAAATCTTCCTATCACATTTGAAAACTTTTGGGTCACACAAATGTACGCGAGTAAAAGAACAACAATTGAGTGCAATTAATGATTAGTACTTAAAACCCTTGACTTTCAAATATATTTATGCTTCCATTAACATAACAAAAGTTCATTTTTATGCTGTTTTTTCTCTTTTTTCAATAAGAATTATGGTGTTTTGTTCTCTTTTTTCAATAAGAATTCGAATTTAAAGCTAATAAAATCAACAACACTAAAATCCATTTTCACATTTTTGGAGCGATTTTGTTTTGAGCGAGTGTGTGTGTATACACACACACATGCATAAAAATATAAGGTGGTCTGAAAACCCTTTAATTGAAATATGTTAACATCTGTATTCCTTTATTCAATGGTTGCATTATAATTTCTTTGAATTGTCTCCGAATTAAGTTAAATTTTTCCTTATTAAAGACAGTGATTTGGTAAGAAAATCGAAAACGGTATGGTGAACATCTTTATTGGCAAAACGAATTAAACATCCATATTTGAGCCACGTATTCTAAATGATTCGAGCGGGATTTAAAAAAGCCTTACAAACACAATGGTCCTATTCCCATGATAATTAGTGAAACTCTGTTTAAGAAATAAATAAAACTTTTCTTCGCGAAACTTCGTATGCTGCAATAGAAATATTCTCAATTTTACCTCTTATTTATTTTTTTAAGTAAGGCCACTTTCACACCTTGAAAAAACTCCTTTCATTGAGTAAAAACATAAACTTTTCATCTATTCTCGGTAAAAGTTTTCAATGAAAATACGTGCTATTCAGAGGCATTTGTAGAGTTACCATGCCCTATCACACACGACTGACGTCATTCGGAAAATGATCAAAACGTGTTGATGGGATTCGAAAACGGATATTTCCCTTGAAAGTCGTAATTCGAAATTTTCAGGAAAATGAAACATTCCCATGTAGATACAACGTTTGAAGAAAATGATAATTGCCCTACTTGCTCCCTCTTTGAATTTGCCCTCTTACCTCCAAAGGGACTAAGGGTGGTTTGGGACCGGAACGACTGTATATTCTGACGGCTGCACGAGGAGAGAATGCAGCCTAGAGATCCACCCCCCCACCTCCTTGGGGAGGACCACTGCAATTCCGATGCTTTCTCTGTTACCCTCCGAAAAGCCTTCGTGACACTGCCTTCCCCGAAATCAAGTCTTCCCGTCTTAATTTCACTCCCCAACCCCCTCTGACCCCGCCCGGTCACCAGTCCCTTGAGACCTCGGCTTCTGTCTCCCTTCACCGTCCGAACCCCCCCGGGGGACGGGTCACCCAAGGGGACGTGACCCTTCGCCTGCCCCCGCTCACTTACACCCTCTGATTCCATTTCAACGGTCCACGTTCGGGACTGGCCGGAGGAATAGGATGATTTGCTGTCGAACGTGGGACGGAAAGAAGGATGCGGTCTGACGTCTTACATACGTACCCGAGGGTCTTGCGATCTCGACGGCGGAAGATAAAAATGGGAATCCGGATTGCCTATTTTTTTATTTTCTAGGCTGCATTGAGCAAGGCTGCCGAAAAGAACCTTTGAACGTCTTCTCATACGACGAAAGGTGTTCACTGTCAGCTCAATTTTGTAAGAGCAATGGAAAAGTGAAAAACACAATCAAGTTCCTAACATTTCACAGGAAAAAGATTGATAACTATGCCACATCATTCATTTAAATCTACGGCAATATCCCACGCCCCACTAAAAAGACGTGTGGCAAAGTGTCTTGCCAGTTAAGCTACTCTGTTACACTTAGTATTTTGGTGACTTTAAAGAAACAACATGATATGACGAAATACCATACATACAATGTCATTGGTATTCGTAGCTGTGGGCGTAGCACCACAGTACTCGAGGTTAAATCAATGGTTTAAACACTAGGTGTTTACGTTAGACAAATTCGAAGAACAAACAAATTTCAAGCCTCCAAAATTTCGAATTGTACTAGGACGTCTCGGTGGTTTAGCTGGCTAAACCATTCGGTTGGGCAACGAGGAATCCGAGTTCCAATCACTGGTAAGTCGAACACATTTTGCCCTGCGAAATGTTTGCATTTTAATCCAATTTAGTGAATTACTTCGTTAAAGTTTCCACAATTCTTTGAATATGGCAAGAATTTGAGGCACATTTGACGATGAAATATTGCCTCTCTTTAACGCTTACAGAAAGAGTGAAATAAGATTTCTATGGGGTAATTACTAAAAGTAAATTTTTAACATTGAGTGATTTACTCAGCAATGACGCTGCTGTAAAATATCTATACAAGTACTTTCCGAATAAACGGACTTAGATAATAAACATCTCCTCTATCATCGGCAACACACGAATTAAACGGAAATGGCTTAAACTTAACACGAAGTAATTTGCTTGATTTTCAATTTCGTAATTAGTATTTTCTGTGCCATTGTTTATCAACAATATTCATGAAATATTTTATTTTCTATATTTTATTACTGAAAATATTTACATTCAAAACTCACACTACTTACGAATGGAGGAAATAGAGCGATATATGATAGAAGTGTGGTTGACTGTAGAGGCCAAACTATTGACTTCTTTTTATTCTTTAGAAACGCAAAATACCTTTTAATCCTTTGCACAGCAGGAAATTCAATGGAATACTGAAAACAACAGTAATTAGTAGTGAATATTAGCCCACTTTCAAGAACGGTTAAAGTTTATTAGCACGTTAAATGTCAGATGGTGGATGAATAGTGAAAATACTCGTAAATTTCGTTCAGTTATGGCAGATATTTTGAAATCATTAAAAGACTACCCCGTTGGCGGTGATCTTAATTTATTTTTTATGAAAACCACGGTGATGCATTGTATGTAAAAAAATTAAAGAAGGAAAGTCTTCGGAAGTATACATTGAAAATAAAATGTTCACAGGGACAAAGAGGATAAAATAATGGTATAAATATGGCATATGTATGGCGTAGGAAAAAGGAAAAACCATGGTGAGGAAATGAGAAACAAATTTATGAAATGCAATGAAAGATGAACTTTTACACGTGAAACGAGTCAATTTTGATTCAATATAAATAAAAATGAGAAAATAAATCAAGAGTAAAAATTAATGTCACACATTGAAAGAAACCAAAGGAAAAGTCACAGACAAGCCTAGAAAAAGGCGAGCACTACACTGACAAAATCATGTTGGACGTATTTTTATTTCCAGTTAACCGAAAAAATAAGGATGCATCCTTATTTTTGCCTAATGGCTACCAAGGGAGCTATTTTGCAAAGAGGTTTACCAGAGAGTAATCTCTCTAAAATACGCACATAAGAAAAGAATCAACAGCGCGGCTCATTATTGAAAACTATTATACACACGACATCCCGTTACTAAATATTTTCAAGGATCAGGACGTGGGCAAATTGATTATTAATTTCAGAAACGATAATTATTATGAATGTCAAAATAATCAAATTCTATCAAAGATGCAGAGACTTATTTCATAGTCCGTGGCATCAAAGCATGAGGGGTATGAGATTGGAAACTTATTTGATCGAAAAAATGATAACTTGCTGACGAGGCAATCACCGACACCCGAACAACCCCAGATCTATTCCATTCGCCCACGAGAGCCATTTTCAGCTCCAAAACCCTCCGGCCCTCAACCGCACCGACGAGAAAAATAACCCCACTTCCGCTCATCAATGAAATAATACCCCCACTGCGGTCCCTCTCTCTCTTCTTCACTCCATATTCATCCTCCGTGCCAGAGGTGTGCCTCCCGCTAGCATGATTCCTCCTTGCCCTGGTACCGGGTTCCAACACACCTTTACCCTTACCTCCCAATCTCTCGAAAAAGCAAAGGATTTTTTGTCCCTCTGGTTCGACCCCTCTCTTCAATATACTCATCCTCTGCCCCCTGCTCACATCATTACGCCGACTTCCGATCCCTTGGAGAAGGTATTCCGACGACCGGAGAGAGAGAGATGTGCGCGGGGATCATCGTTTTCCCTCTCTCCCCTGTCTACAAACAGGATGGGTGCGTCATTTTCTCTAAGTGTATGCTTTTCCTCCGCTCTCATGGCGTCCCTCCCCGTCATTATTTTTTCCTCTTTCTGGATTTTCGTCCACGTTGTTGCGATCAGTCACCAACAGTTGAGATTTTTTTCTATGCACCATTCGCGGAAGGAACATGAATGCGTAAATGATTGCGATACTTCTTAAATGAAGAATCAAAAGGTGACATAAGGGTACGCGAATATGGTAGTCATTGCCATAGATATCTAAGCAAAAAAATAGAAACTAGCGATGTCGTAATTTTGAGTACATTTTCCTAAAGCAATTCTACTCCTTAAGTCACCATTACTTTAACAATTTTTGTCCAAGACCCTTCCAAGGTCGGTAAACTGTTCCACCTGCACTGGTTTATGAACTCCTATTTTGATTAATAACTTAAAATTTCTCTTTATGGAAAATGGCATAGCTATATATTGAAATTGAAAAATTAACAACTTTGCTTTTCCACAGAGAAAGTTTTTATTTACTACATAGGTTTCGTCATGGTATAGCATCTTCAGGTATGACCTGATCTAAAGATGACCTTCAGGTGTCCTGAAGATATTAAACCACAACGAAATCTAGGTAGTAAATATAACTTTTATGTGTGGAAAAGCAAAGTTGTTTACTTTTCAATTTCAACATGAAGATTTTCCACCAAGTCACCCCAGAAACTGTTTTATTTACTGCTTTATTTGGCATAACTTTAATTTTATTTTATGTTTATTCTCATCTCATTCTTATCGCACTGACTTTCCAACGCATTTGGCAATTCATGCAACCCTTTGGCTGATTGACACACTAAAGCTTGGCGAACGGCGAACACACTTATCGGCGAACCTTAATGATTTCATGAATTCCCACTCCAGTTTCTCCAATGCCGCTTAAAAATTTCCTCCACACAAACGTAGAACAACACAGAAGATAATTGACTTACATATCTTCCTAACACTGTCCATCCAAGATCTCCATCCCCAACTCGCACCTGAGCAGTCTGAGACATGTACAGGCTGCAGATAAGTTCCCTATCAAGCAATTTATTCCCATAATTTGCAACCCTTTTCAATTATTTCTCAATAATTTTAACTACGATGTCTTATTTTAGCAAACACTTTCAAAATATACGAAACACGATCTTAAGATATCTTCCAGCTAAAAAACTTCCAAGTTTTACTATAGTTCTATTACGACTATTATAAAAAAGGGAAAGTCGTTACTTTTTGCGAATGTAGTGGGACGGCAATTAAAGTTCATAGCATTTCGTCCATTAGTGATCAGGCTTCCAATGAAAGAAGATTTTTTTATTTTATTCCACGAGTAGATTTCTTCATTACGGAAACCAATTATTTTATTCAACCACCTGAGTCTCCGCCATGGCTAGTCCAAAAGCAGGTAGTCTGCGAGTTGTGGGGGGAAGGGGAAATTGAACCCACCGTTAAATGGGGGCGGAAGGTGGAAGGTAAGTTTCTCATCCTCGTCGCCCCATCCATGTCCGATGTGAGGACAGCTATCAAAGCTATGCGCTAAGTCAAGGGTAAGGAGGGGTGTGTGGGGAGGAGGGTGGGGAGGGGTGTGTTACTTCGGAAGTGAAGGAAGTCCTCGGCCGAAGCCTCCACGCCTGTGGAACGGTCATTCGTTTCGTCCTCGCACGGTAAAGTCCATTCCCACCGCGTCGTCTAAAGAATATCGCTGGTTTCGGCAGAAGTTAAGTTTGGTTCGGGAATAAGAGAATTTCCTTCAACTTGAATGTGTACAGATCACGTTCTGCACTTGGCCGCCTTTTTCTGTCCCCGATCCGTCTAATTGAGTGTAATGGTTCCTTCACAGGGTTTTTTTATAAATTATTTATAAAAAACAATCAAAATGTGTTTTTTAACAAAGTGGAAAAAGAAAAATCTACACATATTTAGATAGATATGTTTAAAAGTGGAAATGAAAGGTCAGTCGTGTGCTTGAGACGCTTCGCACAGGAAACTAACTTGAAAATTAAACAGGTTTCGTACATAAAATGCAGTGAAAATCATTACAATTGAAAATAAAGCGTAGCATTACTACTGTTTAGCATGGGTTCGTAGTCACTGGAAGCTCAGAGTTTACGCTGACACAGCGAGGGAAGCAATCTTCCACCGGAATTGATAAGAGGATGGGTAGGCTGCTGCCAACCATAAGACCGATGCATTAGGAATCCTTATTTCCTTTTGTAGAATTTATAGCTGCACAAGCAATAAACACACCCCCGCAACAATCAAAGTCCCATAAAAATAAAATGACTCGGAATGTCATTCATTTTTACCAATCACTTCAATGACGACATTTATCGGCATTTCACGTCTTGACCATGAGATCTTTCTACCACACGCGACCATAGATTTATAAGAAATACTAAATAACCAGCCAATGGAGTAAGTGGCCATTACCAAATCGCTTTAATCATAATATGTACCCTTCATAGCATTATATCGCTTTAATTTCGAAAAGTTCAAATATTGCATCGAGAATTTTCGCGATTCACAAATGACTCGGTGTATATCCTAGAATCCCTACCTGATTCAGCCGCCAATATAGAGATGAGAACTCGCGAATCCGCATATGTACAAGTTTTTCGATCTTTTAAATTCCCTCCCTCCAATCCCATCGTTAATTTCCTTCTCAGCATGCCCTGCGCCTTCCTCCTCCCCCAGACTCCCTAGTTTCCCTCTGGGGAACTTCCAGCTGACCTGAAGACGGCCTCAGAGAAGTGAACAGTGAAGTGTACAGTGTAGAAAAACTCTAAAATAAATATATATATATATATATATATATATATATATATATATATATAACTTAGACAGTAACACAGCACGAGAACACATAAATGAACACTCACAATAATATCTTGATAATTTCGACGGACTCAAGCTCCGTCTTCTTCTTCTTTCTTTATATATATATATATATATATATATATATATATATATATATATATATATATATATATATATATATATATATATACAAACATATATATTTCAATCATAAACTCAGTAATCAACCCGAAGGTCGGTTTGGTAGGTGATGGTAGAGTTCACCCAGTACTAAGCCCGACGGTGAGTGAAATTCACACATCAGGGTAGTAGGGCCAGTTCCTTTCCCTGTGTCGGTTATGGTCTCCCAGAAAGATCTAGTATCCGTAAAATCACATAGCTTGGAGCTGCAGGTTCCCTGACAGGCTTCCACGGGAATGGAACCCGGTCCCTCTGGTCAGTATCCACACACTTTATCTCTGGACAACCACGAACCACATAAAAAAATATATTTCCCACTAGAGAACAAAGACTCAGAGAAACAAAAATGAAACTGATAGGTATTCCGAATTTTCGGTAGGCAAACCATTTTTCTCAGGGGAAGAAAAAATTCCGTCTTCCTTTCGGAAAAAGAAAAGAAATTCCACTACGCCCGAATGCTAATGAAGGAATATAAATGAAAGATGAAGAAACCTGGAAGAAATGAAAAGATAACCTTGAAGAACATCGCCGCCCAAATCACTTGAAGATGACTTAATTAAAGATTAAATCGTGACAGGAGAGCGGGGTCCGGAAATACTGAGAAGCGAATTCGATAGAGCCGTGAAAACCTTGAAAAAAAAATAAACCACTTGAAGAACAACAACAAGCTGATAAAATAAACGGAAAACTAATGAAAACACTCGCACAGCCATGGTTACCTTCTTTGGTACAATAAAATACAGCTATGACAGAGGAAAACTACCAGGGAAGACGAGAAGAGTGTGAGGATTATAGCGTCGAAGAATGATTAAGAAGGTATAAATATGAAGAATAGACCATTAATGCTGATGACACACATCGAAAATAAATACTGGGAGCCGAAGAATAGAAGGAAAAATCTCACGGAAAATCAATTCGGTTCCAGAGGAAACCGAGGATTGAGAGTGGCAATACTCTCATTGAGTTTACTTCCAATTCGGTAGAAGATTGATCCACCACCTCTACACAAATCAGGCCTCAACCATGCAAATAAAAATCGGAATAAATGCCGCAAAAACAAGTAAATGAGTTAGAAAAGGATACACTCTATCGTCACCACCACTCAACGTATATATAGAAAAAGATATGAAAGAAGCACAAGAGAAGGAATTGGCATCAAAGGAGCCGAAACGAATAATGAAGAAATACACAATCACCGGTTCGTAGAGGGTATCGCAGATTTTTTTTCTTAATTACGTGTAGTGCTATAACACCTCACGCCACACGTCCTTACGGGGTTGGGAAAATTAAGAAGAACGTCAGCAGATCAGAAGAGGAATGGATCATATTTGTATGCAGAACATTACACGGGAAAGACTAAATGGACTCATTGGACACACCTTTAAGCATGTGAGTTAGTCATAAACATAGTAGAAGTAGAAATTGAATGGAAGATCCCGTGAGAAAGACTAAGATACAAGTATACAAGAAACATTATGGAGGACATAAAACAGAAAAGATATCAAATTGGAAGAGAATTATACACAAAATAGAAAAAAGAATGTTTGGAGGAAGGAAAATAGATAAAGAAAGTCACTGGAAAATGTGATCGAAGGGAATTTGGATTCGAGTGGTAATAGCTGCCTCAAGAACATAGAAAAATGTATGAATCAATCTTTGAACGTGAGATGGCGAAAGCAATACCCAAAGAAATGACAGCATGAGGAAATCATTAAATTGAATTTGTCTAAAAAACTGAGAATAGGTCGTGACTCTACCTTTAGTGGGATCGTGAAGGCAATAAATGCACCTATGCATGGAGTATACTATATGAGGGTAAGTAAGTAAAATTCAATCAATATTCAGCAGTTGATTACCCTAATCAAAGTTATTTTAAATTCCATATTAAATTATTCCCATTTTCCCATTCAAGGAGATATTTATATTGAGCTAAAGTGAAGGAATTGGAAAATGAGTTTAAATAAACAATTTTCGTGTCTACCGGTTGCATAGAATTAATTTGGATTTGGGCAAAAATTTACATCTTTCAAATCACTTTAGTTACTGAGAGATTCTACTTTTAACTTCTCCCACTTTTTTCATTTTTGCTGGATCATTATTTACAATTACGAAGAAGATAAGGGTACGAAATTATTCTGAGTAGCACATACGTCTCGTGTGAGTAGTACTCGCTCATCGTTCTAAGAATTGGAAGGTTTTTTTATGTAGGATGGGGAAGGAGAAAAGATTTATAAGATGAGAAACTATGAGGTTAGGAGTGGCAAAAGGAGAGTAGGTGAGCAGAAAAAGATGCCCATCGGAGGAAGCATTTTTGACGTGACGAGAGATGGAGGCAGGGAGAAAAATGAGTAAGACTTTCCCTTTGAAAAACCCCAGAGGCGATCGAGGAGGTGGAATTACGGAGAGAGAGAGATGGAGGGAGGAGACGGGACAATATGCTCTCTCTTCCTTTTATAATCGTCCATCCGCAATTACACGCAATTATTTCCCTTCCTCCCTGCGCCACTCCACTAGGGTAGGTTCCGTTCCCTTACACGGATTACGCCGGGTCCTCGCCAAAACTAATTTCGCCTTCACGGCCGAGACGAGAGGGGGGACAAGGGATGAGGGGGGGGGAGAGTGGTTCGTCGTCCTACGCATACCCTTGCTACCCCACCCTTCTTATTTCCTCCGCTCCTTATCCCAAAGGGACTAATTGGATTACTTCACTCGCATTTCCCCGTTCAGACTCAAATTAAGGGCCCCGGAAAGTAAGTCCCCACTCCTTCGTCCGGAAGAAAGAAGAATAAACAAAGAGGAAAACCATTGGACCGAATCGGATAAAAGAGGAAAGAATATAACGTGGTCGAGATTATTATCGTCGATTCGAATTATTCGAGATAAGACGACGGCGACGACCGCCCCAAGCATTAAATTTTTTCAAGGCCTACTCAACTTTGGATCATCACACATCTCTTATTAATGTATTCCATGTTTAAATATAAAACAAATCTATATTCAAGAAATTCAACAGTAGGTGCCCGCCAATTTGTTTCGATTTTTCGAAAAACTTGCATCTCGCAAAACCTTGCATTTCTTATTGGAAAATCTCCTTGGATGAGTAAAATGATCCAGAAATTTACATGCCAAAAATTCCATTATTAATAAAAACTGATAATGCTGACATATTTATAAACCGATGAACAATTTTTTCCAACAACAAAGGCGCTCAGGTTTCTACTGAAAACATGAAATGCATAGGCTATATCGTAGATACTACAAGGCACCACCACAGAAAATGGCTTTATGTTCCTTAAGTACGCGTACATGACCAGTCGAGAGAAACTCCTACACAGGAAGGGCCTCGCCTCGCAACTGCAGCCACAAATCTCACTGAAGATTTTATATTAAAACTATGAAGCCTTAATGTGGTTTTTGTGGACGGGCGCACACCCTTTTTCTCATTTCAATCACTCTTCACTCTAAGAAAACTGGTTGGAGGCATTCAAGTAAAGAACTTCAGAGGGATACAAATTATTTTTCATCTCTTATTGAGGCGAGACCAACCCCTTCATCCACCTGACTCCTAAATATAACACCGAAGGCTATTAACAACACTCATACCCTAGGTGGAGAAAATCCTAACTAGGCGGGAATCGACCCCGCGACCTTTGGGTTGACTAGCGAGGTCTTGACTCCGCTGCCACCGGGGCTGGCAAATTATCTGGACATTTAAAAATAAAAGTGTAAAATGGAAGATCTATTTCAACGACAGACAGTTTGACACACATTAATTTGAACTTCGAAGGCAGAAAAATTCTTTAAATGTTCCCTATTGCGCAGCATTTGTAATGGATACAGACACAATAAAAAATGATGACCAGAAAGAAAATAAAAGTTGTGTTCGTTTTATTGTTGCGGTTTTTTAAACGTAAAAATCCTCAGCGAAGTCGGAAAATTGAAGACTGTTAACGTATTAATGAATGTATACTTTTATCTTGACCTCAATTTAAAATTCCTTGGCTAATCTATTGGAAATTGATGTTTCTCATTTTGATTTTTTATTAAAATATCATGCAGAGATGTGTTTATCAAGAAGTGATTTTCATCATGTTTTCTGCCCGAGTTACTTACCTACGACATTATTTTCGTCCATCTCCTTCGTAATCTAGCAATAGTTATCATGATGCGAACAAAGAAAAACTATTCGAATAAATAAAAAGATGTTTTTTTCAATTCTGATTTGAAAATAATTTTCTTTATCTTGGTGTTAGCCAATAACTCGTGCTTTAATATTGCTTAATGCATTATTCAATTGAAATTATAATCAACGAAAGGAAGCTTGATGATTACATGCATTGAAAAAGTTTCAGATCTACGCTAATATATACAGGTGACTCTAATCGCATGGAGCCACAAAATAGAAACTAATTAAAACGAATTGCGTATTAAATCAATTGCACTTTTGAAAGAAGTCGTGACAGAAATATACGATAATACAGCGTACAGTAGCAAACGCATGTAATCTTAAGTAACAGAACACCAGCAAATCGCTCCCATCTGACGCAAAACCACACATACACAAAATCCAGCACATCACGATCGGTATGCATATTTCTCAAATCAATTAGGATATACAAGAAGCTAGAGTGATACGTTAGTGTTGAACATATTCAAAAGTTATTCAATATTTAACAAAGACTCCTCTTGAGTAGAAATGAAAATATTTGGCAGGAGCAGCATCCAGAAAACTTATCACTCCTCGTTAAAAATGTAGGATTCCAAAAATGCCTTCCTTACCCGTGCAAAAGGTGATGCTCCGGAGTATTTTACACCACTCGCCGAGCCTCCAGCGTTTTCCAAAAAGATTGCGCGTAATTCCCTGTCCATGCCGCGGCTGGTAAGTTATGAGAAGGTGGCACAGCATAAGGTGGAAAATTGACAGTGGCACCTGGAACGAAAATCGTTATAACTGAAAATTGTGAATAATCAAGAAGAGGTTGAGGGAGGGCGAGGAGTGCGAAAGGAGAGGGAGCGGGCGGGAGGGATGAGGGGTGGGTTGGATGGTTAGGGAGAAGAGAATGGGGAGTAAAAGTGTCCTCTCTTCCCCTTGATATTTGCCTTCGGTAGACTCCCTCCTTTTTAAGAATTTAAAATTCAAATCCCGGAGAGAGAGAGAGCCTTTTCAACATGCCGGAGGGAGTAAGGGGAGAGGGAGTGGGAATTGATACCTGAGTGGGCCGCCGAGAAAAATCTTCATTTGAAATTCAGATTCCTCTCCACCGAGTTCAATTCCGATACCTAGAGCTGAATGAAAAAAAGGAAAATAGTCCCCTCTTCCTGGGAAAACTTTAGGCGACGATTTTCTGCTTCCCGCCTTCTCACGCCCTCATCTTTCTCTCCCCCAGCGCTCGCCTCTCTCCTTAACCCCTAAGAAATCTCGACTCCGCAATAAGTTTGATTGCTATAATTAGGGGAAAAATAATGTAAAATAATCATAATTTGGAAAATATATACACGAGTATTAGTATCGCAATCGCGCATGCGTTCTATGTGAAAGTGAAAAGTATTGTCGAAGGTACCTTATCCGCGATGGTCGCTCGCAAAAGGGTGCCCGAATCACGTTCTCCATTGAAGTTAGGACGTGATAACTAGAAGAGTTGCATAAAAAATCTGGGCTAAATCCCTGTGACTAAGCTTTTCTTTTTTGAAATATTACTGCTTTTAGAGAAGGAGTTTTAGATAAAACTTATTCCTTGTATGAGATTGATATATTTTGTACATGTCATCAAATAGGAGGAAGAGAATTTTGACTACCCGTGTGAATGGAAAGACAAAATATCTTAGCATAAAATTTGACTTAAATCTGTATACGTATATCTTTCGCATCTACACATTACCTCACAAGCAGCCACAAGGTGTCAGGACACCAGATTTTAATTCGTACATATTCTGTATAAATGATACAAAGTAAATGAAAAACGTATTAAGAACTACGGAATTATGCATCAAAAATTACACCTTCTGGATTTTTTGTTAAATATGTTTGTAATGTGAACTACTCAATGCTGAAAATTATTTTATTTGCTAAAATGAATGGACTACGAGTAAAAATTAAGGAACAGTATTTCATTGTGAAAATATTTATATTTGTATGCTTTCCATAATCAATACGATAGTGCCTAATAGAGTGTTGAAATCGATGTATATTGATTGTTCATCACGGACGGGCGGCCACTTCTGTCATTATCATGTACATTTGTGGTCACTGTTAAAAGAACGACATCACTAACGCACAACTCTGGTCACTCATCACGTTTGGTCCGTACAGAGCACTAATTTCTCGATTAAAGTCAGCAGATTTGAAGTTTTTTACGAGTAAAAACCTTATCTCTAAATGAACCTCACATTTAGTGGGAAATTTTACTGTTCATTTTGACTCGCAATTGTAAACAAACGACAAGCTCGCGACCTTCCAATCACTTCTACTCGAAGGGCACTGACCTACTGTGTTTATGACCATTCATCTACCTCCACTAATTCCAACGTTAAACGAAAACGAAGATTACTTTCTAGACAGCTTTCGTACCTAATTATTGTGGGCTTTAGACGGCCTAGAGTGTACACGGTAAACAATAAAAGCTCCATTAAAATTCAAACGTGAGTTTCCTAGGGGATCGAGGCACAAGACCAAGAATCGGGGTGTTAGGGGGAGAGAGGTGACAGGAAGAATGTAGATTTGCGACGCGGACATGCGAGAGGAGCGACGAAGCCATAAATGACGGTGTGTTTCACCCTCCATCGGAATGACTGTTGAAAAACAATTATTGGAGAAAAAATTCATCAAAGATAGCATTAACATGAGCCGTTTCCACGGCTTCTCCCCCTAACCGATTCCCCCGGTTGAGAAGGCCAATTGAAGAGGGCCCCAATCGAGAAATCAAAAAGGCCCCCGGGTATTAGTATATCGGGGAAAAACCCGAAGAGCGGGCGGTTGCGAGAGGGAAGCCGACGGACTCCACGCCTCCGTCTCCAGTCGCCGCCGGTAGCACGGTATCTTCCCCCCCTCCTTTACCTTACCTTCTCCCGGACCATTCCAGCGCCCTCAAACAAAGCAATGATACATAGTATATAGCTCATCAACTTTGTGCAAGTCAAGGCGATGGTGAGGGGAAGATGAGAACAGCATGCGACGAATAAGTCTTAGCTTGTGATGATTTAAGACTACCATTTCGTTTAGTGGATTGCACATAGATATTTTTAGCAAAATACTATTCCGCATATTTTTTCTCAATCAATCAAATCAGTCTGTTAAAATGATGAAAGCATTTGGATCAACAGTAAAATACGCTATATCACGCTTAAAAAATGTTTAATTACTTGTGAATCATGTTCCACTTTTGAGCCTCAGAATTAATTTTGGTCATATTTATGGACTCATTTTTGGTTAAATATCATGAAAATTAAATAAAATTTAAAATAATAATAAAATATTAATGGCAACCTCCGTTGACTCAAGATGGTAAGCAAAAATTGGAGGCTTTTGGCATATGGGAGTGGAGAAGAATGGAAAAGGTAAAATGGACGACCAGGAAATCAAACGAAAAGATAGGAGAGAAGAGAGAGAGAAGATTGTTGGAATAAATATATAGTAGGCAGAAAAGATAGATTTAGAACGTTTTAACTGGGTTTGGGATTCTTAAGACTGCTAGTGAGGGGAGAATTTTGGAAAAGCAGGAAAAGAGCTGAAATACAATAGGAAAATCGAACGGAAAGAAGGAAGGATAGAACACCAAATATTTACAAGACAACATTATGCATGCTTAAACAAAAACGTTGAGCAACAATTCTTTTGGTATGTTTCTTGGATCCCACATAGTATTATGAGTAGTTTACTCTAATTAACGAAGCAAACCCAAGGCACGACTTCTGCTCTGTTCTGAGATTCGCTATCATTGTATTCTCACGATTTTGACGGCTGGTTTAAATGAAAATTTGAACACGAGTAACGAATTTATCGCAGAATGAATGACCCATGGACCACAATAACGTTTCATTTATGTATTACGATCTCGTATTAATGTAATCTTGCTATTCAAAAAACAAAACTACTGTTATATTTTTTTTTAAATTAAGGATAAAGATCGTATACCTATAAAACCCTTCAATCCATGGTAAACCTGATAACGCTGGTATATCAACGGTTTCCACAGATAAATGTCTCAAAAGAGTCCTAGAACAGCACCAAAGAATAAAATTGGTATCTGAAAAAATAAAATCACGAGCCGAGATAAAAATAAACAGTTTTGATAACAATTTTCCTTCCAATTTAAGGGAACAAAGGAGTATGCTATGGAGGGAAAGGTTTTTTCCTCCACCATTGCGTCTTATCATATATTATCAGGAATACTAACAAACGCGTGTGCGTCTAATATTCTTTATAGTTATTCGAGTGTTCTGAGAACTTGAGAGCGGATACAATGGGAAGAACCTTTTACCGGAGAATATTTTCATCGCTTTTAAAGAAAATAGGAGAAAACTCCATAGCTTTCACCTTTAAATGATTTTTTTTTCATCTACGCACTGCCTGATTTATTCCACTTTTTTGGTCTAGCAAGAAAAGTTTTGAGCGAGATGCAAAGGGATTGATTATTTGTAACACTTCGGACGGAAAATGTTTTCGAGGTAAAAGCTTAGCTGTAGCGCAAAAATAATCATTACCCTTTGTGGAATTTGATACATTATGAAAACGAGAATTAGGCATCGCAATACATCACTCATGTACCCACATGATATATTTAGGTACTCGAAGATGAGTGAGGAGGTAGAAATTAATTGTAAATATGAAAATCAGCTGAAATCGAATGAAAGTAAATAAAACATGAAATTTTCACATTACCATTTGAAGTGGTTATTTTTTATACCACATAATCTTAAGTGAAAAGAGAGTCTAGGTAAATTAGGCCAAATTTTAAAATTTACCAATCGGCGTGCCCTCTAGTGAATTATTGACTGGATGGGGACACAATATCCACTTATTTTGACGTTTTCTACCTCCATGGTGTCGAAAATGGCATTGAAGAACACTGAAATTCGACCCTAACTACGTAGTTTCAGAAGAAAATAGTTCATGTGAAAGAGGTTTTACAGTGCCGAATCCGAAAAAAAGCTCAGAAAGTGGTTTACAGTGCCGAACTATTCATTATGAGCTTTCCGTTTCAAAATTCAAGCACAGTATTTACATAAAATAAATAATCCTTTTTATATTCAAGGGCCAACAGCATATGGGAAGTTTATGCACGCGAAGTGAATATAATACCCAACGCATTTAACAACGTATCTATTTTTCTGAGTTTCTATTTCAAACCCATTCTTAATACTAATCCGAAAGACCAGATGTGCCTTGTCGCCAATAATATTTTGAATGCGGATATCATTCTGAAAGTTTCTTTCTCTGAGTCACTAGTAGAGACTTATATACTCACAGAGATATGTTATTACATTGCAATCATGAGGAAACGTGCACAAATACACATTATGAACATATTGTTCCACACGCAGCTTTCTTGAAGGGTTGCTGTCCGAAGACATGTGTAAAACGCAATGAAGCGTAGGGGACAGCGGCGATGAAGAAAGGAGGGCGGGTCGGGGAAAAGGACGTCGTCTTGGTTTCTGACATGCGTTTCGCGATCTCCCCGTTTCAAACAAAGGATTCTCCACGGCCAACCACCAAATTATAACGCTCGCCCCCGCCTCTCCCCACCCGTCCTTCCGCTCACTTGATCCCGGAGAAGAAAAGCTCAGCACGCGCCGACCGCAGCAACCGGGGAACCCCGTCGACCCGGAGGAAATAAGGGGAGGGTGGGGGTATTTTTCCGGGCTTCTCCGGCTCTTTCTATCAGACTTCTCGCGTCCCCGCCCTCCCTCTCCCTCCTCCGTCACCCACCGTCCAGTCCCTCTAGCTCCCTGCTTTCGATCGAGCGCCCAGAAAGCCACCCCCTCCCTCGCCACCCACCCCGCCTTTTCATTTACTGCTACCTTTGCTATCCCGCATTGAAACGGGTGGAACCAAAGCTCAGTTATAACTTTCGCTCCACGTATGTTTCAGACAACTTTGGACTTCATGAAAAATAGCTCTGTTAATCCCCGCTCGCCGGTCTGCTTTCTTGCCTATTCGAGCACAGAATATCTCACTAGAGGGAGGGAATGAGTGAGAGTGGTCGAATAAAATTTGTCTAATACTGAGCCACACGTCTACGCTGCGAAAATGGATTTACAATTAAAAAATAATCATAGACGAAGAACTCTGGAGTAGAACCAGACATTTAATTAAAAACATTCATATTCGGTGACGTCTGGAACCTCGTGTGCAGGACACTTTATAACGGATGTGATCCACCATCTAATACATTATTTAAATTCATGAAATAATGAGTTTAAAGAGAGTACCTATGTCTATATGAGTATATCAATAAGGTAAATTCTAGAGGGTGCGTTCCAAAGGTATAACAGTTATTTTTTTAAAGTAACTTATTGAACAGATTTGCACAAATACTTCAAAGTACTCTCCTTGAACCTCTGCACATTTTTTCCAGCGACTCTGCCATGACCGACATATAAAGGAAATGACCGGTCTTTAAAGGACAAAAATCAATTCCCTTGAAAAATGACCCACTACTGTAAAAAAAACCCCTTATGATGACACATAAAGATACTCGTGCAACGCAATCATATAATGTCATTATATAATAATTATTCTTCGTAATAATATATACCGTTGCTTTGTTGCCTTGATATTCGCATAATAAGAGGTAAGAATCATAAACGCATGGGTGCTACCTGGTTATCTCCATTCTTTGCCAAACTCTTAATTACATGTATCATACTGTCTGGCTAAGTCACAAATAGTACGTTCCCTGCCGGTTGCCTATTCTTTACTGTCCCCCGCCAATCCTCCAAGTCTTTTCGGTGGGAAAGGGTTTTAGCCGAACAATGTGAATCAGATTCATGGCTGAACAGTCGGAGGATACGGTAATCGAAGAAAAAAGGGAACTCGGTTTTTCTCTTTCGTTGCTATAACAATATTCTCAAAAAATAACTGTGATTATGAGGTAAAATTAGGGAAAATAAGGTAATACAAAATCATTATACATTTTTTAAAGAGTTGATGTTTTTGCAATAATAATTTTAAACAGAGTAAAATCTTTAAGAAAATGCATAGAAGTTTCATTCATTGTTGCAAAGCCCAAAGTTCTACCTTTGAGGGATAATTTCATCGTTATTATTTTAGCATCACAACTGCTAAAATTCTAACTCTCTTCAGACAAGAAACTTATAGTCGTAATATTCCTTCATTAAATTAAACCATTTTTAACTCCGCTTACTTTCTATCTCATTTTATTCCCTCAAATAAACATAATATTTTATGATCTCTACCTCGTTTACCTGGAGCTCTCAGAGTTTGCAACATTCCACAGACATGCATAGTGAGATGAAACTTAGTGCTTACATAGAAGTAACGGTACAAGCGGTGCAACTTTCAGCTTTCGGTAGCGTACAAAAGGAGACTCCGAAGGCATTCTTTCCCCTGCGTGCCACCGCCGTCATTCCGCCCTCATCCTGACTCCAGCGCCCTCACTCGGCGTCCGCGTAGGCCGCGGGACCGTCCGAGCGTTGCGAATGCTTTCATCCTGCGATCGCTATCTGAAATTCCGTCGGTAGGAGACGCGGTTGCCGTACGGGATGACAAAATCCGGCTTCCGTCCTCTGGTTGGAGAAGCCGACCCGTTAGGGTACAACTGAAATTCCCTTCGTGGCCATAGCGATAGCCACGATTGATTGGAAGCGTATGTGAATGTGATAGCAAACGAATTGGATGGCAGGGAAAGGGAAATATCAGATCTTGTCAGTGATTTGACTTGCCGATTGAGAGATGTGCCCTGCCATGCGTCAGACTCGTTGTTTCAAAACAGAGGCTTACGAACATATACGGCTTCGCCCGGAGACGCAGAACATTTCTTGAAATGAGAATGGGTGTAATATGAAGGAATTTCTTTAAATACAAATAGATAAATCTATCTTCAATTAATCACTCACAGAGCATTGATAGACCAATATAGTGCAGAAGTTACCAAATTTTCAATTAATTCTTCTGTCTTCGCACTAAAATGAAATGAATGGCTTAATTCTTATTATTTAGATATATAATCGTATTTCTTTTTAATCAGTGATATTTCTGAAAGTAATGGTTAACAATTGAAGAGTATGGAGACTGTAATTTAACACATTTTTCTTCGTTTTTCATGCAGTGGTCTGTTTAGGTTATTTAGGTAATCTACCGGTTAAGGTAGGTTTTTGGATGGACACAACTTTCAAATAAACATTTTGTAACTCCAAACAAAACCCAATCCAGCCACCTAATCTACATCAGGTCCCTCTTCATCTCTGTGTACTTCTTTCCTCCCTTCATCCCGTCCAACATCCCTATGCTGTTCCTGGCCTTTCCTCGTTTGCCTAACATTCTCCCCTCTATTACCTTCTTCAACATTCCACTACCGCTCAATACGCCTATCATCCATTTTTCCTGCCTCCTTCAGGTATTGACTTAAAAATAATATGAACAATTGCACATCTATAACACGTAATTATTTTTTGGGTACGACGAAAATGAATCGAAGTTTTCCTGGTTCCGACGAAATTTTTTTGATCGAACTTTCCTTTCTTTTTTTATTTACAATTACATTATTAGAAACTGTAACAACCTCTGCAGTTACATACGTAACAAGATTGTCGCTATTTCAATAATATTAACTGAGGAAAAGATTTATTACTAACGCAGATATCCTTTCCGCATAACACAAGACTGGATCAGGCTAGTATAATCTGGAGGAATTTTCATATACACAAAATATTGGATTTGACTTCTAATTTTAACTAATGTTATCTATTAGTCGTACTATTAGCTACCTATCTGACCACTTTGCATCATTTATACTGTAATGTTAATTTTATTACCCTCACCTTCCCTTTACCTTAACTTTCCCTTTCACTACAGCCATAAACGTCCCACTAATTTACTATATCTCAATAATTAACCCGTCTTGTCTTTTCCATGTGCCACATAGTATTTTGGCATGGCACAAAGGTTTTTGCAAATTATAAAGAATTGAGGAGATAAGTAACGTAGAGGAAATACTTGGTCGTTTTTAGACTGGAATGGAGTCCGTGAATATATGGACAATCTTGTGAAATCAAATTTCAATCGGTGGACTATATGCGATTATTATTATGGACTCTGTCTGAACTATGCACACCTTCGTATATCTGAAGCAAAGCGATCAAAGATGAATTATATTCTACTGTTTCAGACTTCACTTCGTGGAGGTCATTATTATCCGTACTAAAAAGACTGTACTACTCCAGAGATTTAAATCTATGGAAAAGTAGTCTTTTTAGTATATATAAAGGTTGGATAAAGATGCATTAGGTGTCACTATGTGGTTTTGATAATATAAAGAAAGTGCCAATCGAGGAAAAACGTTTATTTTAGAGAATTAAGAGAGATGCTTTTCCCAAAATTATGAAACCAGATCGGCTGGGAGAGCGCACAGAAAGCGGAAATTACCCATCTCGCCTATATTTCAATCCTCCCCAATCTTTCTAACGTTCTCAAGGATCCACTCTGAGAATCCATCCAACATTCTGCTCCATTATGTTCTTTTATACGCCTTTCCCTTCTCACCCTTAATATCACCTATTTTCCACCTCGGATACGCTGCCCGAGGTGCTCGGCCCTCTTGCCCTGGTGCGTCTAGCGCGATCGATGCTTTATTCAAAGGCCGTTCACTTCACTTGTGGACGTTTCAGGTAATATTCGTATACATCTGACTCATAGCCCTATCCCGGAAAATTCTTTAATGGAAAGATACATAGTCACAAGCCAATAGCTGTTAAACGTCGATCACCATTAATAATTAGTTAATACTACATGTAAACATACTAATCAATTCTAAACATCCTTTGGGTTGATCCCATTATCGAAATGGTTAACGTTTTCAAATAATGTTTTTTTTACAAAACTAAGGTTTTTATATATATTATATCAGAATAATTAAAACTAAAGGAAACCCTCAAAGGATTTATGATAGTTCATAGAATTTTATTTCAATTTAATATTTATAAAACAATATATTTGTTTTCATATATTAGTTCTACTAAATAAAATATACATTCTATTAACTAAAATATACGCCATAAACTTCATTATGTATTACACGTACATTTCAAGTAGGTATATTTTTAGTTAAAGTCACTGTTGCATAATATAGATAGCAACTGGAAATGAGGCCAATAGAGAATTATGGGTATGGAGAATAATGAGGAACGTCTCAATTGATATTAGTTGTGGAGGACCTTCAGAAAAAAATGGCAAAATAACAAAATTTAACTCAAATTGAGAACGTTTTCAGTTTTTCACTTTTTACCCATTGGAATGAATAAAAGAAATAATTAAAAGGCAAAAATATTCTTATTTGTTGAGAATTTTAAGTTAGTTCTCTTTTTATAGATAACTTACAATGAGACGACAGTCTAGAGATTGCATTAGAATTTTCCTCCTCGAAATCAAGGGTTAAAAGAACCGGTGAAAAATTCACCTTATATTCATTTGAATGCATCAAACGTTTTCGCCAAAAGTTTGAAAGGCATCCGTATTTCATAATATCTGAAAAAGATACATATATACTACATATTATGTACATAATACATGAAAAAGATACATATATACATATATTATATATATATATATACATACATTTAAATATATATAAATCAAATCTGATATCATGAAGGTGGCACCGCGATTAGAAAATTGGCTCTCTTGAATTACCTGCCTCTCCCGTGACTAATAAGAGAAGATAACACTGGAGAAGGGATGGATGGTGTAACAAATAATCGTTCCACGGTGATCACGAAATATCACGACCCTTTGTGTTTATGGATAAAATAGAAAGATAAAAGTTGTAGGTCAAAGAGTTCGAGAGTGTTTAGCAAAACTCGTAATTAGATAAAACCGCCTCTCCCCATACGCCTTGGCTATCCGTATCCTACCCAGGTGCCCCCCCCCCCAGACCGCAACAGGCGTCTAACCCCCTCTCTCTGCTCCTGGCGCTAATTTTACACGCATCACTCCACCCATCCCTTACACCAAACCACCGCGCAACACCTACACACACACAGAGCACCCTTCTCCCCGTACTCGCTTCACCGGGGAAATGATCTGACCGCACCACACCCTCTTCCCGTAACACGCCGGCCTCATCCCTCTCATGCCCAAACCCTCTCCTTCCAACCCCATCTTCTACCCAGCCCTTCTCCTACCCACCCCCTCCCCCCACAACAACCGTAACCCTGGAGTCACCTCTATCGACGCCTCCCGTTACTACAACTTCCCGTTATACAACAGCCTCAAGCATCTTCAGTGAAGCGCAGATATGGAAAAGTGTACCGACAACCACAGAAGCGAGAATGTTGGGTAAGCCAGGGGCTAGTTTCCGGAACAGACGCAGGGAGTAGATACAAATAAAGGTATAAAGGTAAAAGCAGGATGTCTGAGCATGAATTTAGTATAGCTATAGACACGAACTTGAAGTTGATAGTACTTGTTGTTAATTAATGAATCAATCGAAAACCTATCTGAACAGGAAGATCTCGCAAAAGTTATAAGGAATAGTATATTGTCAATATTGGGCTTCTAACTTCCTTAAGATACTGAGCACTGCTACACTTCAAAAATCAGTCCAAAATTATCCTAAAAGCGAGTTTTGTGTGATAACAACCTTGAAGGCCCTGCTGCCGGGCACGAAACCCGTCTCTGTGGGCTGAGTCCCATTGTTGCAAGGAATCATTTTCTCATTTGTGTCATCAGTTTTTGGGCGGAATTGTTGCGCGATTTTCCATTTAATTGTGCTTCAAACATGGCACCTGAACCATAAATGGCCACTTTACTGAGCTCATATACATTTGCAGTAGCCTCACTAGGGAAAAAGCGCTGAATGGCTATTAATATATCTGCTTACAACTTACTTCTTCGCAAACCATCAGAGGGAGGGGAGATCAAACCAAGGGAGTGTGACAGGTAAGGTGATGATCACTAAATAAGTAAACTCCGTATTTCTCACATTAAATTTAATTAAACTATTGTTGGTTTCGACACAAAGGCGACATAATCAGATATGTTGTTGCCTGATAATGTAATTTTTTGATGATGTCGCCTGTGAGTAAAAACATGAAGTTAACTCATTCAGAGATCCGTGATTTCCCACAAATTCATAATTTTATATCTCTTAATATCTACGTAATAATGAAATATTCATTATTTGTAAGCCTTAATCGATCTTTTTTATACAAAAATTATTTTAAACCACGAATTTTATCTTTGTGCTTAAAATAGTTTCAAATACAGGCCATCCAAAAATATTTTGAATATGTTCGCTTATTTTTTCGATCTTTCGCTAATTGGGCATATATCTTTGGATCTAGTTTCAATCCCGAATTAAATACTTCTGCGGCGGGTCTCAAACACGATGTCTATAGGAGTACGAGACGTGGAATAACTAACGGGAAATTACACCTCTCAATTGTTTCGTTTTGATGTTTCCACACTTTTCATTTGATTAAAATCTAGTTTGCTTAAGCTGCTTCGCTGATGTTAGTAACGTACTTTCCTCATGTTAGGTGACTACTCCTCCTCTTGCCATAGGAGAAGTGTTCGCCATTCTATATGAATTCCGTCAAGCATGGTGGAAACCCTATCGGGAGCAGTTATCATTGCTACCGCTAGCACTGCTGCTTTCTGAGTAATCAGAGCACATTATTTGTTCCATCACTTCAATACTGCACTTCCTTTGAGATTTTCAATGCTATTAATCATTAGCCAGTTCTCTCTCTATGACTACGAAATACAATTACTATAAGTTGCCCTGGAATCACAAATTTCTGTATAACTGAACAATTGTCATCACTACGTGGTCCAAGTTATAAATGAAGAAAATTGCTATTATTCCCTGCAAGAATAGCTGCATTACTCTATCAATCCAGAGGGTAGAATAAACGTAAAAATACTTCAGATGATAACTTTATTTACGGCTAAATATTAAGTCTATAATTGGCCTTGCAAGCACCTAAAACAGTAGCCAAGGTGTACTAATATCAAAATCATAAATATCAACCATGTTACAATGATTATAAAATCAATACTAGAGCAAAATGTATTAAACACATCCAGCGTGGGCTCCAATTTTTTTCTGGAAACTCCAATGTAATTAACATTTGGATTCTGCAAGTGCAAGCGTCACCATGTGGGAGAACTTGTCCAATGAGTATTCATAAAAAACTGTATGATACCTGTATGTACTACATATCTTAAGCCTGCACTTAGCCTTAAATAAACATTAAGAATTCACAGAGCTTCAAAAACGTATTGATTTGCGAACTAAGTACGACGTAAAATATTCGTTCTGTGGAAAAACGTAGTGAAATAGTATAGATACCGGACTGTTTGAAAATTCGCTGAGGAATAACGAACTGAGGGCAACATTGCATTATCATATAATTTTCCATTTTCTCAGTAGCCTTCAATTCCTTTTTCAACATGGGTTACCAGACACCCTCTAATACAATCCCATTCTTTGACTCGCAGAAAATCTTTGAGCAAATGATAATATATGGCGTGTGAACTTTTAAGCGCTTATAAATAATAGAGGTGTTCCATGAAGAGTAATCATGCATATTTCTTCATGTAACTTACGTTATGTCGGCACATCTTAACCTATGTGTTTTATTGATAGCTAAATGTGTACCGTAAATTTGTTAATAGTTTCACTACTCTGTCTCAATTATTACTACAGCGCTAGCCGTCGCAATTTCGCACGTGTTCAGTTTTTCTACGCCTGCTTCTGATCTGAAACACGAAAAAGCCACGTGGCTACGTCTGGACTAAATGGAGGATTAAGAAAAGCACATCCCCTTCTTTTCGTGAGAAACGAAGGAACAACATAATGTGACGCGCGGTGGTGCATTAATCAACGTCGTGCCGGGTACATCGTGCTTGTTGATTTTGAAATTATTCAAATGTAACCTTGAAAAATTATCAGCACATTCTCATAGCATACCCCATTTACAATAATGTAAGCTGAAACGACATGCCGGTACAGCATTCCCCGAATAATGAACAAAGTTCTAACCATAACTTTTCTTGTAGAAAGTGTCCAAAAAAGTGATTTTCTGTTTGTTCATTGTATCAAAACAATGTAGTCTACATTCATCTGCGGTAAAATCGAAAAGAACTCCTCATGTCATTGTAAACTCAGCATCAATTATGAGCAACCGCTGAGCGAATCTCCTATTGTTACGACATGAATCTCGGAACCCACTACGCACAAACGTGTCTCAAGTGTTTTTCACTCTGTCGCCAACACGTCCATGAAACAATACTATTCTAAATATTTCTAGTAGAATTTTCAACGTCTTTCAAAACCTAGCTTAATACATTGGTTACACTTCCAAATAATTTTTTAAACGGGGAAAGTTGATTGTATCTATGTTTTTTCTTAAAATTCGGCTCGGAACACCGAAGGAAACAGCCGAAAAGTTATTTTTCCTGCTTATATTCCGGCAAATTTCCGATTATGCCGTCCCGGATATTTCACTATCAAAATGGGAAATGACCCGAGTTTACATTTTCCCGGTACCCCGGGTGATTCCCGTTACCCCCGATCCCGCGAGCCGTTAAAGAAGATAGTGAGGAGGCGAGGAGGGTCTCTCACCCCTCCTTTAAAACCCTTCTCTTTCCCTTCCTGCCTTTTATTTTATATATCCACGCGCGGATATTGCGACGTGTACATGCTGGTTGACGCACGAAGGCGTGAGGGAGTGGGCGAAAGGCGGACCCCGAGAACCCTCATTCACCATTTCGGTTTGTAGAAGGGGACGGGGTGCGGGAGGGGGTTGGCGGTGGACCCCCGTCCGGGCCTTCGCACCCCCCTCCCAACTCTATTGCGTTCCCCCTCCCTCCGCCACCGTTGCTGAGCTGACGCAAGCCCCCGGCGACCACACCACGGCCGGCAGCGAACCCTTTCTTCCCCACGGAAGGGGAAGACGGGAGCAGGGTAGAAGGAAGACCCAGATTAAAGCGAGATGTGCCAAATTTTCAACATTTTATTGTACTTCTCGTCGCCCTTTCCCTCCTGAGATCATCACCCAAAAGGAAACTACACAACGGGATAACAGAAAAAATTATTGTTTTTTGTAAATTTTGCGGAGACACAATCAGGAATTTTCTATATTTTCTACTCTTGCCATTGGCTACGAAAAAATACTCGGGTGTTCTGAATATTATTTTATAAAAACTCCCTCGGATTAAGGGCACAACAATTATTAGATTGATCATCGATTTGGGCAGTTTTGGTAAAGATTTTTGAGGAACAACTGAGATTTTTTTCTTTCTCTTTACGGTTCAATTCCATCAAGAAATTCATTACATTAGTTCGATACCTATTGCTGAAACCTGATATATGCACCTATACTTATCGATAATCGTGACAAGTACGATTGCGGTCTGGAGGCCATAAATCTTAGAACTACTGCGTAGGAAATAAACGCTTAAGAATACAACCACTTGTTAAATGTTGATATTCCCAATCACATTGTCATTGATATATTCTAAAAACTCCTTTTTGTTCTCCCCAAAAAACCTACCATCATCCATATTGGGGTTCAAATATTCCCCCTTAAGATACCACCATCGTCCTTTCACTACATAATTCCTATCCTTTCTCTTCTCTCTTTAAGCTTAAACGAGGGACACTACCACCGTGTCACCTCCCGCACTCCCTCCCGCACTCCCTCCCCCCTCCCCTTAAAGTGAACCGTACCAGGGGAACCTGCTGCGGTGCGAGAGACTTAGCCACCAGCACCCTCCACTCTCCCCATGTATTCCGTCGCCCTATCCTTCTTCCAAGAGGACCACAATAACATGGTCCATCCACTCCTTCGCTACATATCCTGACGGGAATGAATGATGCTGCTTTGCATGTGAATACACCTCGGGGGGGGTCGAAGCGGGTCGTGATGGACGCCAAAAACTTCGAAAAAAAATACACACCTGCTACTTTTGGCATGGGAATCCGTCCGCCCACGTATGTACTAACTGCAACCACAATGAAGAGTCGTCCACATACCAATGACTCATTACAATTAATTGTCAACGACTGGGTCATACGCGTCACTCTAAATCATTTACAAATATTTTGATAATGATTTCGGTTCATGGATTAATTCACACATCTCGTTTTCATTCATAATTTAAACCTGCCCTGAGGACGTTAATGCAATTGATATTTAAATGAATTTATAGCATAATAAGTTAACACGAGTCATTTAACAATTTTAACGGCGAATAAATACGACGGTGTGGTCTATTTGAAAATCTAGCTCACATAAAACAGAGATAAAAATATTTTACCTTGAATAGCACCACTATTCACATGTAAAGGCATTTGAACTACAACCACTGATATTCTGCCTTGCTGAAATTACCTAAATTACTTTCCCTTTCCTGAATGAACACATCTAATGCTACTATTCCCTGATAACTAATGCTGGTACTTTCTTTTTTCCTAATTACTTTTAATCCTTGCTCGTATTCCCATCTGTCCCTATTTATAATCATTACTTCTCTTTTCCTGCATCTCCAACCATTTAATCTACGACCATTCTCTCCCCCCTGAATACCCTGTTTTGGAACCATTAAAAGCTGAGTTCCATCATGGAATGAGAATAAACTCTTTTTGGTTTAAACATTGCCCCTGCGATCTATTCCTTCCACTCTGTAACGCCTCTTTCACCAACAACTATTTTCTATCGTTTCCGTTATTACATGTGTAATTCCGTGAAAATACCGTCAAAATAAGTGAATATTTAAACTTATTAATTTTGTTTTCTTATTATTTGATTAATTAATATTATTTTTAATTAATTAACTCTCTCTAACCATTTCCTCTAGGTCCATAAAATGTCGCCTAAGATAAAGAAAATACTGATCTTGTACAATCTCTCATATCCAATCTCAATCTGCTACCCTAGCCTTTGCATTCATGGTAATTTGCAGGTTTCGAACAATACAATGTGCTAAACGCTCTGCTATGGATTTTTTGGGGTTTTTCCATTGGTTCAGGAAGCGTGTCTGCTATTTTCTTCAAAAATTTGAATCATTTGACGAATTTGTTATTCCTTCTGTCGATTTTCACAGATTTTTCTAAGACGATGGGGATGGTGAGGAAAGGTTTGGACTATGCCTTTGCACAATTTTCTGACTTAGTTTTCCGTTTTTGAGTGGTAAAATAACATTAGAAGAATACCTTATATGAAGAATATGTGGAAAAGTCCGGAAAATGTTAGGATTTAGTAGAAGAGTATTAAGGATATGTGGGGGAAAAGTTAAAGAGCAGTGCTTTCTATTAAGATTCTTAGGGGAACTAGGCTGGGAATCACTCACAGTGGAAAGATAAAATTACAGGTAAAAATTTAATGCATCTTGAATAAATTAGATGGAAAATCCTATACAAATTATGTTAAAATTAACAATTAGCCCGAAGAGAAATTGAAAAGAAATTAGAAAAGAAATTGAAAATTATATTAAAGAGATTAAGTACACGTTTGACTGAGTTAAGATGTTACTTTCCACAGAAAAGATAAGGGATCAGAATAACTGCTAATGGCAAGGCGTACGGAAAAACCTATCTTTCTTTACACATTATTTGCTTTACGCACTTTAAATATTCTTGTTTCTTTAAATGATTTCATCTAACCTTTATTTCATTGTCCTTTTTGTTACTAGCGACTAGTTTTGCATGCGTATAGAAGTCCCTATTTCACAACTACTAGATACTCCATATCTTGTAGCCGTAACCAATATTTATAAAATTATTTTACACAGTTATTGGTAACAAAATAATATGAAAATTTCATTTTTAATATTGAATACCTGGAGTGGGTTCACCCGCTGCCACACACCGCCATTTGTGCGACAGCTATGACGTAAGAGAAGAAGAAGACAGATTTTCTTGCACGCCGTTTTAGGCAATTCTCCATGATATCGGATAGCCCTTCTAAATTATACACTTCTTAGTACTAATCGATGGTTTCAAGTTTAACTTTGTGGAAGTACATTTTCATTAACTGAAGAACACAATGTATTCTTCCACTGATCTTTATTTTGGTACTGCTAGTTACAACGCTTAAGGTACCTGATGATGACGCCTAAGCGTTGAAACTAGTAGTACCAAATTAAATAACAGAGGAAAAATGCACTGTTTTCTTCATTTAATGAACGTCTTAGTATTGTTATTATCATCGATTTTCTATGAATAGTTGTTTTTTTTCTGAATAAATCTACAAACCTGTTCAGATTTATTACTCCCTTAACAGCGTCGAAAATACACACTTTTTCCTTCCTTCTTTTTCAGCCATTTTCTCAGGATTTTTCTACTCTATCGCATTCCTCAACATCCCACTCGACCCCTGACTTTTTTATGCTCATTCAATTTTCACAGCAACATCTTTTCCCTTAACGCATACGAGTATGATCGTTATGTGCTGCTATACAAGCTTGATTATTACGAAAATGAAGGCTTCAAAGGGTTAAAAAGTGGATGATTCTCGTCCATTTATTATGAATTGCAATACATCCTGCCACTATTACTTTAGTGAGCCTGCAAAAAAAATGACTTCTGTGAACGGTCCTGCCTACAAAGCTCTTTGTTGTGGGAGGAGAGGGAATTGTTGAGAGATCTTCAAATATGGCAAGAAAGATAGACACAAAGTATTCTGATTGGGAATGATATTTTGAAGATTGTGATAGGGGTCATAATTTTAGGTAAATGAGAAAGGGTTTGAAATAGAATAGGCATGTTGGACGGAATGTAGGGAGGCAGGAAGTATACAGAAATGAAGAGGGACTATCGGTTGTGTCGTATACCAGGTTGTGTTTTGTAAGCAGAGGCGAGTAAATGTATCCTTGGTCCTTTTTGTAGGCTATGTCCATCCAAAACCCACCTTAGCCGGCAGAATACCAATAACAATAATGATGAATCGCATTATGATGCATTTGGAATGTGGAACTATTTACACTTCTAATAGTGTAAAAAAAAACGCTACGCAAAAAAATTTGATGATTTTATATTGACGACAAATTTTGATTATAAGGATATATTTTCCTTAATTGTGTGAAATGGATTGCATTTAATGGTTTAATTTAATAAATAATACAGGGATAATTAATTAAGAATAAAATTGATACTCGAGACGGTAAATACGAGTCGAGAGTGTTTATATGATTTTCATCAAAGGTTTCATAATGAAATAAGAGCGGGAAGAAGAATTTCAGAGACCATTAAGGATGGAGGTCTAGCGTGGCGAGCGGTTGGTGAAACATTTTTGTTCCGTAATTTGGGAGACCATGAGGTGGCCCTCAAAGTGGACAGTAAGGGGTAGCTACCCTCACCGAGAAGGAGAGGAGCAAATCGTAAGAAATTTAAAAAAAAACTCACACGAGTCCCGTAAATTTCCCTCCTCCATCTCCCTACCCTGCTCATTCGCCTTCCAGCTCCCACTCCCCCTCGCTCCCCGGCACCAACATTCGTGGAGAGAGGCAGAACATTAACGCCTTCCGCTCGACCTCCAAACGTCTGCCGCGGCAACCATCCGAGGGTAACCACACGGGAAAGGGCCCGCCGCCGTCGTCCCTGACGTGTGAACCCCGGGAGAAAAAAAAAAGGAACGGGAGGGTTTGCCATTTTCCCTTCCGTCCCCTCCCCCGGACAGAACCGTACACCCACCTACCTATTTCCTCCGTGCGCGTTTACAGCGCGCGCTTCCATCACCCTTGGCGTCTGCGGGAGAGTTGAGGAGACCATAAAAGGAATCGTGAGAAAGGAAATGTAATTTCGAATCTACTCTATGATGGAGGAGTCGGGAATGAAAAATTTCGCATGAACGTTCACTAAAAAACACCAATGCGGTGTAATTTATTTCTTGATGGGAATTTCACTGTCTTGAAGAAATAGTTTCGTAAATATTGCTTCTGAAACTTTGTAGGGAATTCTCTTCCAATGTCTATTTGAATATACTGTTAACGAATGCGATTAAAATCAATCACTGAATGTGCGCAGTAATTAATTGTCCTTCATTCTCCAAAGGTACTTTTCATTACAGTTTTGCAAATCGTAGAGTTAGAAAGAGTATTACTGTGGGATGACTGAAAAAATGTTAATGAAAAACCTTTTTCTTTGTTTCTAAAACTTTAAAACCTCTTGATTGGTCGTTGTGACCCTTACAGAACTCACCAAGTGAGCCTGCTGGGATCAACAGATGATCCCGATTGCTTCCCCTCGTCATCACCTGGCAGGCAGCGCTGATCGCTCGTCCAGTTCACGACTCGGAAGTCGAAATTTCTAATAGCGCAACTGCCAGATAACGCTGTTTTCTCGCCGAATTTATCCACTCACCCGGCTCAATAAACAGACTTCTATTTGTAAAAACAATTTTTAAACTTTTTATTCAGATAAGTTAAATCCATACCCTCGCAGAATCATAGGTGAAATACATCCAAATAGCAGACCAAAGAAAAATAGTTGGGACTCACACGAATATCGGGCATAACGTGTGGAATTACGTGTCAGGAACATCGGCATCGGGTTTCTTTTTTAGAGAAACTAGGATTCATCAAACGAATTGTGGGGAAATATTCGAAGCAAAAGGAGAGAGGCGTTACTTCGCGCTGTTTGCATCCCACCTCGAATACGAAATTAGTGTTTAAGTCTGCACGGAATCTTCTTATTCCGGAATTCAGCAGGATGAAAGATATATCGTTTAGTGAAGAATTGGTATAATGGAACAGAAAGCACATTATTTTTGGATAACCTAGTTTTAAATCCGTTACAGTTATAAAAATGACGTTTAAGGATTCAATATTAGTTTGCACGAAAATTCAAATTATAATTTACGCTTTTTAATTTAATTTGGACAGAACCGACTGCAACCCACCGATGGTGCTTCTCTCTGTATCGGACGAGCCGCTGGACCGCTCAATCTCCCTCCTTCCCTCCTCTTGATCCCATCACAAATTCGGTTAATTCCCAAAGTACTGTGTGTGTGGGAGAGGAGTCGGGGTGGGCAGTGAAGAATTGAGTGACAAAATGCAGGCCTGCTTCTTACCTCTCATAATCTTGCTGAGTTACGTTGACGCCACTATAATTCGAAGGGATAGGAATAAAATCCCAAATTAACGAGGAAACTCAATTTGGGGAAACTCACATCTGACGTTCGGATGACGCTGGTGATAACACAAGCAGCGCTTGCCAAATTAATTTTAAATGAAGAACCATAAAATGAAAATGAAACTCTAGAGGTAAAGGAAGACAGATCGGAGAAGCCATTAATTTATTTAGGAAGAATTCATCGCTTATGAATGCACACGAATTTTATTTCATTTTTAAAGTATGTGTATTTATTACTCGCTCCTATACATGGACCATCATGAGATATAGATGAAATTCCAAGCGGAAAACTCGAAAAATCACATTTAAAACGGTGTGATTAAATGCGATTTTTCGATTTCATCGTCGATGTTCGTCTTTTGGTTGTTTTCTAATGCATGGATGATTACAAGAACAGTAGCTATCTCCTTGTAGATTATATTATCACGAATTAAGTCTACTAGAACGGCAAGTCACTACAATGCGAATGAAAGACGGAAGTTTGAGGGAAAACAAGGACTTTTATATTTAAGTAGCACCCTGTAATCACCCCTTGCCACACGCCATAGAAGTGATTAATCATCATACTATTTTTGAGGCAAACTTACCCCTTTTGAACCATGCTTTTTCCCCTAGCGCGGGTCGGACGACATTACTCCGATCCCCCATCTTCACGGGACAAACGGCAGCCTAAATTCTTCCGTTTTACACAACATATCTCCAATTCTGTTAACATGAACTCTCCTAACGCAGTGCATTGGGGCTTATAAAACATTTCACCATCATTGCTAAAGAGGAATCCTTTTTATTGATTCAAGAAATACAATATTTTCTTTAACCTTCGCTTCGTGAGTGATTCCCAACCTAGTTCTTCCAATAATTTTGTTACGCTAATCGGCCATTACAACGTTTTACAAATCAAAATTTTCTAAGCGGCACGCAATCTAATTGGCAATCAATCCAACTTAATGAGGATCCCATATACTAGCAGTCTATTCTAAATGAGGCCTAATGGGCCAAGAATAAAATTATTTTCATTACATTTCCTCAATGCTTCTAAAAGAATCATTATTTTTGTTAGCTTCTCCAGATATTCCCTGCATACGTTTCCCCCAGGAGAGATCGTCATTGAGGGTAACGCTATGGTATCTCATCAAGTCAGCACTTTCTATTTCGATATAAGTGGACGTTCGAGAGGTACTTGCTCTTACCACAATAATTAATTATCTCGCCTTTTTTCGAGTGTAAATTCTTATTGCTAAATGTGGCATCGGCGTTGTCTCGCACTTAGGTCACATACTAAAGCTTTTGTATTCTCTGGATTACGGATATCTATGTAAATCATTGAATCTTCGTAAAAGAAACAAAACAAATTAAACAAAACTCGAACAACAAAGAGTTTAAACAGAACCTGTCAACAGCACTATTCAAAGTATACTGAGAACCCGGAAAACACCCCGAAGTCAGTGAATACCTTAAATCAAGTCCTTCAGGGTTCTGGCATACAAATCTGAAAATATAAGACTAAAATCCTGGTGTGGGGAAAAAAGAAGATACTGACACAATGCGTTAAGAGAATAAATTGAATATATGAAGCTTAAGTATTCAACCATGGCGTTAATAAAGCAAAATATAATAAGTAATCGATAAATATGAAGCGACTTCTTAGCTGCAGCTTGGCTTGTCTCAAGACGGCATTTTCAACACAGAAGACTACTAACTGAAGAAAAAAGTTTTCAAACAAATAATAAATATATATGAATTCCTATGAAAGTGCAGCAATCTAAGTCCGTGGAGTGGTGACATGTAACAGGATGGCCGAGAAGAATAGGATCTTGTGAATCATTTTGCTGGAGTGCTAAAGTTCAAATGGGTAGACCAAACAGAGAATGAGAGGAAGATCAGAGAAGAGAAAACGAGTCAAAGTGAAACCTGGGGGACTAGGCACGCGTTGAAACATCATGGATCCTTACAAACATAACATAAGGGAAGGCAGAAGTGATAGGAATATCCATGAGGAATATCAAGAGATAATTATGTGTAGACCATATACGGAAGCGCTAATGGTGTATAATGGCATAAGCATGACAAAGGACAGACAGCGGTTAGCATAGGATGAAGACTATAGTCATCCAATATTTGCATTGAAAGACAAATTAATCGATTTCATTCTTTATATATAATAATCTAAGGCTTAAATTAACAGGAATTCCCAATAATTAGAATAAATACTCTTATCGCCAATACTTCAATTAAAAATTCGAATATAAAATATGTATTTATCATTTTTCATGTGGAGAACATCCACTCCAGATGAAACCTCGATCGATTAGTGGTACTTAGTTGAAAATTGGACATGAGATATCATTTTATTCCAGTTAAAGGTATATTTAGATTTTTTGCGAAATCGGAATCTGGTTGCGATAATAAATTATTACGAGTCGATTCGGGCGAAAATATCCTGAACAACGAAAGAGCTTCCAAATCCCCACGCCCGTCCCCGTCATAACTCAATCCACGAGGTGTCGTCCCAAAGGCGCGGCGCCGCGAACGCCTCCCCCCTCACACGATTCCCCACGGGAGTCGCCCCTCCCCCCGCACACACACCCATTCCCATGGCCCCTCCGCCCCTCAATCGCCCTCCGCGGAGGGCGGGTGGAACGCGAGCGAGAGCGAGAGGGTGGTAGACCCCTCTCCATCTCACGGTTCCCAATCGCATCCATATCCCTCCTCCTTTCATTCTCTCCGAATATGCCCATCTTGGGTATTATCTTTCAATTCCAGACGTGGAACTCCTCTCTTCAACCTACCTCACAACCTCTTCCAGCTATTTCGAGTTCTGAGACCGAATCAGGATTCTGAGACATGTGGTCGAAGCTCTGATTCTTTCAAAAATCATTTTATCTCGAAACCACAGACATTACTGCGGGATCCAGCGGAAACTCTATCATGCACTACGTACAAGTATAGTATGTTCACAGCAGCAAATATTACAACGATTTCGCTTATATGCACTCATTCAGGGAGTAGCTTTTGTTTCCAACTC
Organism: Hetaerina titia; assembly: GCA_037158775.1. Taxonomy (NCBI): domain Eukaryota; kingdom Metazoa; phylum Arthropoda; class Insecta; order Odonata; family Calopterygidae; genus Hetaerina; species Hetaerina titia. The sequence continues at coordinate 96,563,003 of CM073773.1, read as the reverse complement.
ACAATGCATTTTTTTGCAAAATTTGAGGTACAATTACTTCCGAAGTCCAATTTTTCTTTTTGACCGATGCCCCTCTGAAAAATGAATCGTATAACAAGCATGTTTTTAAACAAATTGCTTCAGAAGTCCCTCCTCTTCAGGTTGTATACGTACGAACCGTAATAAGAATTTTCTAGAAGATGCCCAACTGAAAAAGGTAAGCGTCCTTGTACGCCCGTACGTCTTATATGGCGCCGATTTTGGTAGTTCTTACAAGGAATAACACTCAATAACCAAAGAAACCAAGCTATTTTATTTAAATGAATACTGACTTTTCAATACTAATCTCCGGTTCCAGTAGTGCCATTTAACAAATTTAATGCAGGACTTGTAATGTAGACATTTGTATTTATCTATGACAAGTCCCTTTTGCTTTGGCAAAGCGAGATACAGAAAATTCTTGCGAAGATTTTTCTATTAATCTTTTTCTTTAAAAAGAAATTACTCGAAGCTATGGAGAGTGCTTGAGTTAAAGAATAGATCCCCAAAATACATGAAACGGTAAAATTAATTCAGCGGTTAAATTAATTCAATTTTCGCATGATTGGTTTTGAAAAAAGTTATTAGGATTGAAGGGAACTGCTACAGACACTACGTCCATAGATCATCAACATTTTAAATTCGTCAAAACTAATGTTTTCAGGCGCCAAAAATATAATTTCCCGCGAAATGTAATGAAATTGCAAGAAAATAAACTTTTTCTCATTTTGGTAGTAGGTGCAACAGAGAGATTTTTTCCAATAGTAGTGACGTGGGAGTGTATAAAGTTGTAAAACAAGTTGCAAATCAAGTACTGTGAATTCCAGGATCTGCGAGAGCCTCCACCGATCCTCTCCCAGAAGGTAGATAATACATCACTGCCGACTTCCCCGAAAGAGTCTCTCTCCCTCTTGCTCTCCACGGAGGCGCTTTTGGCTCCGGGGAAATGAAATTTTTCCACCTGGACGTTTACTGAAGTGCACACACCAGCTTTGCCTCTCACCGTGAGTCGATCACGATTTCCCACGGACAAGAACTGCACAACTCCTTGAACTTTATAAACAGCAGATAGAGGTGCATGTTTTCCTCTGGCAAAAAAGTGTCTCATAAATCATACTTCACAAGTGCAGTCGAGCAGAACGTTTGGACAAACGCCACATCCACTATGAACAACTTCAATCCTACGCCGAGCGAAGAAGGATTTTGTGACTTGGGGACGGGACCAGAGGTGCACGTGAGGGATGATAGGCCCTCACCCCTGATGCCTCCAAAAAAGTGCCCCCTCACTCCCCTTCCTCCTCCCACTAACTCCTCGTCTCACCCACTCCCTCACCCTCCATCCCGCCACGCCCCAAATCAGAACCCCACACGCTGCTCTAGTGAACCTTCCCGGCTCACCCCTCGCGTGTCGCCCCTCCTTGTCCCAAGGAAAACCTTCCTTCATGCTTCCTCTAACCGTTTCGACGACACTGCCTCGGTATACTACATTTTGCTTCCTCAAGAAATTTAGCAAAAAGCATATATATAAGAGCAAGGGAATAAGAAAAAGATATGTTAGGAAAGGATTCGTACATTGCACTGAAAACTCAGGTAATCGCATGAATATTAGGTGTAGCACAGTGTGGAGCCAACCCAGTATGTGATTTAAGAGAATAAGTGTACTATATAAGGGGATTTAGAGACACGGAGTATGAGGATATAAGGTCAATAAAATTGAGAAATAAGGGTTACGCTTGGCACAATCAAAGAGAAAACGAATGGTGAAATTCGAAGGAGGGAGGACATAAATTTCGTGGATTCAGGTGTAATGTTGTGGAAGACGAGCAAGATCGATTCGTAAAAAACAGTAATCCCCTACTACCATCAATGGTGTCCTGGAGGAAATTACATAAGCTTGCGCCGTTCCAACATTATATACCTAAAAATGACGAAGTCACGTCGAAACCTAGGTCGAAATATATTTGTATACTCGTAACAGTGGAATAGTGCTTTATAATTGGCTATGAATCGAGAGAGGACAACTAAGAGGTAATGGGATGTTGATAGCTGTGTTTGATTGGGGAACTATTGGTAAAATATAAGAGAATTCCAAGGAAAGAATGGGAAAGAGTAGGTGTTTTGAGGGAATGAAGGGAGGCTGCAAACAATAAAGAACTGAAGCAGGGCATAATGTAGGACAAGCAGTAGCTGGGTCCTTTACGCGCACCCTGGGAATATTTTTCATGTTTATATAACATTTCTTCTGAAAACGCTCCGGGAACTTCAAGCCGCACGTTTATGCCTTGCGTAACAGTTGTCATTGACCACAGAAAATCTACCTTTAGAAGGAGAACCATTTATGATAAATATTAAAAAAAGATCGGCGTTTAGATTTAAAATTATATACATACTTTGGGACCACGTACGCATTTAGAATTTTTTCGAAACATTTTCCAGTCATTCGTCTACTATTATTTACATTTTAGATGAACCTGTTTTTAACTATCAATTGAAAATTAATTTGTTTTGTTTCTTTGGAAAAACACCACGCCAAGGCCGTACGCAGTAAGGACTTCTAATTCTCAGTATTAATAGTGTAAAGTACTCACATTTAACATAGAATACGTCCGATTTTAATATACTTTTCTGGTTATATTTGGTATAAAACATCGCTATTTAGAAAAAATTCAAAAGTTGGTGGCACAAGTTTGAATCAAAATTAGGATTTCAATTCATTAACTTCAATGAGGAGTGACAATTAAATTGTCGCATTCTTTCTCCTGCTTATATATCATTTACGAACGTATGTTATGAATTATATAGACAGTTTAGATGACGCTTCGTTTATCGTCAACAGTTTCTGCAAACTTCGTCAATCTAGGATTATTTCTTTAAAATTTAACTTTGAAAGTGCATACTTTTTTCGTTTAACTACTACGGCTACATTCGATGGTCTCGAATGACTTCTTTTAAAATTAATATCTTATATATTGTATAACAATGGCTCTCTGTACAACAAAAGATAGGGATTTTGTGGGTTCCATTATTGAAAAGAAGAGGTACTGGAATTTAAATATCTATGCAATTAAAAATGTTATATTTTTGACAAAATCGGATCTAAAGCCGATCGGAGGTGGAATTTAAAAAAAGAGCTTACTTCCGTGCAACATTTATTGTAATACAATTAAATAATAAATTGTAGCTTAATTTTTTAAAATTTTATTCAGCAATTAATAATTACTCAGTTTTTCAATGTTTGATAAAATTTTAAAAATCTTCAATTTTTACCAAATATTATATTTACGCTCATTTTGAGTCCCATTGAAAAATATTTATCGACAGCATAAAATTATTTTGTGAAAAAATATAATTTTCCTTTTTTCTCCAAAAGTCTACCTTAACACCTGCATTTCCAAACATATTTATTAAACAACACATTCGAACGTACATTCAGCATATACGCCACGCGCAGATGAAGCATAAATGTGCATTGTTTCAAGAGGTATTAAATAATGGCAGAATGATGAACTGCGCACGAATGTTTAGCAGATTTGCAACTTAAGACCGAATCGATCGTTGTAGGTACGGGGTGAGTGGAAAGAGGGCGTCCTAATCTGTGCCTGCATTAAAGGATAAAATATTATTTTCGTATATTTAAGTAAATGTAGACCCAAATACCTCTTTCTTCTTAATTTGTAAATGAGATATTGTTTTGAAGTGATTTACGTTAAAGAAGAGAGATTATTTTTATACTCTCTTGACATAAAAACGAAAATTAAATCCAACCTCTATCGTACCTTTTTAATTTACGTGAGAAAACAAGTTCATTTATCGGACAGTTAATTATTAAAAATAGTTATTTTACGTTTTTTAATGCGGATACCTCATGTACAGTGAATATAATATGACGGCAAAATCATATTTATTCTATCATAGGTTGTAACATTACCTGAATTCCGCAGTTGCTGATGCTTTCCCAGCTATATATGAATTTTTTTCGAGATTTCAATCCAGAAGACGGCAAATATTTCAATAACATTCCCTTCCCCATTAATGGTTTCATAAGTTAGTAAGTGTCAATGCTCGAGTGTCCCGTCGAATAGAATCCTTATTTCACCCGTTCAGCATTTGGCGCTTTTAGATTTTTGGCAAGCCAATTCTTTACGCTGGATTTCCCTCCAACCTTCTCATGGCGTTAAACCCTTGAGAGGGAGCTTGCATTTGTACCATCCTAGCGGTCGAATATTGCAAATACGTTAAGATGTTAAAAATACTGTTTTCTTGTCTTATCTTGAGCATTAAAATCTTTTTACCTTATTTCAAACCTGTCTACAATATCTCATGCTTTATTATGATGGCACATCAACATAGTCTCAGGATGAGTGAATCTGTACAATTGCCTTCCTACTGTTCTTTCGCCTCATTCGGGCTTTCTTTCGTTTAAACGTTCAAAGAACGAATTTAGGAATTTAAAAACTATTTTTCCATATATTTCTAAACATATTTGGCATTAAGAACAAATACACATAAAAGCCATAAGTGTACTAAATTGTACAAAGAATTCATTAAACATATCTCTTTAACTACCGAGGTTGTAATCTAGTACCAGATGATATTAATTACAGTTTCCTGTGAACGAATGTCACGATTTGACAAATTCAGAGGTCGGAGTAGCTATCGTATCAACGTGCGAGTGCAATAATTTATAATGATGAGGCTGGTGAGCAGCTATAAACTATCACGAAAATTGTTTAACTATCTGCGGTAGCATATTTGAACTGGCACTCTAACTCGTGGGTTGAACACATTCTCATCCGAGGTATCCATTATACCAAAGAGGGGCTTTTATCTCATACAGATCAATTCCACAACCACCAGCACTCAAACTGGTACGTAACCCAATTAAAACGAATTAAATTTTAACCCACCCAAAACAGACATAGAGCACATGACATTACGCAAGGGCTCGCCTACAGTTTGTTCGGAAATAGTTGGGTGAACCCGGATGTAATTAATCAACGATATCATCTTTTTAGTGTTTGAATGATATACTTTAGTGTCGTAAATCATAAATGATATTACTAGAATATTCATTACAAATTTAGAAATTATTTATTTATTTTCACCACTAATACAAGAACACCCGTAATAAATAAATTATTTTAAAACACTGAGCTACTTGGGACCCCCTATTCATATAGCCCTCGAATTCAAACTAGCTGAAGAGGAGGCCAATGTGTATGTACATGTAAGGTTATTCCTGAAAGTGGTAAATTTGTACAAACCCTTCCTGAGGTAGACGCACTCAGCTTTCGTAAAACTTTTTGGGTCGCCGCTTTGCCAGGATTGAATAAGTATCAAGTATTGGCGTTGGTTAGCTGACACCGTAATCCGTATTTCGTATTAAAAAAAGAGGTAGGTTCCACCATCACCTTTTCCCAATACCGCTTAATTTTCTTCGATTTTATAAATATATCAAGTCATTTCCGCAATCCGCCGTTTTCACTTTGCTCAAGGGTATGTTAGCATAGCGTCAATGCTATCTCATGCCGCATAGGATAACTGGCTGCGGTACACTAGTGGCGTAGCAAAAAAAAATATTATGCTTTCAACCATCGAGACTTCCATTTCCTCTCTCATTCATTCTATCCACACATACACGCACGCCTTCCGTCTCTCCCTTCACCCGTCCCACCTTCTTCCTCGAAGACACTTTCCTCAGTCCTCCGACAACTGCCGTAGACTTCCGTCCCCGGGACGATCCACGCCGCACTCAGGCATTTTATCTTCCTTGCGCCCAGGAGTCCAGGCAGAGGAGGTGGAGGAGGAAGAAGAAGAAGAAAGGACGGGACGTGGGGGAGGTTAATGCGCCATAAATTTGAGTATCCACGCGTGCAAGCGGGCACAACTCGCGAGGGAGAAATGGAGGAGAATGGCAAAAGGTTTAAACTTCTACCCAGGGGAGAAGGGAGGAGATGGAGAAGGCATGGATGCGGAATCAAAAGGTGGAGGCGCTCGGGTCGCTCCTTTCCTTGGAACGGGTTGTGGCAGAGTGAATGGAGCTGGGGGGGGGGAGTCGAAAGGCGGCGGGATGGGAGAGTGGGAGAGGGGGGGGCTGGTGGAGTTTGGGCGATTGCGCGCGCGTAAAGTGAATCGTAATGCACGCTTCATTCTCTCTGCGCCCCTAAACTTGAGCGCCGGCGGATTCCTGGAGTTGGGGATAATGTCGTTTTGTCCAGAGGAGCGTCCCTGCGTGTTAGCTGAATCTCCACTTCGCCACCCCACCTCACTCCCCCCTCCTGCTTTCTGACCAGCTAAAAACAATGCCCAATGAAACAAAAGACGGAGCAGTCGTCTTTCAGTTGCTGAAACCACCCGTCTCGGAGGCGAATGCTTCTAGCCAATCGTGCGAAATGCAGAACGAGAGTTTGCTCTGGTGGGAAAACCATTTGATGGCGTACATATTCATTTTACGCCTCTGGGATGCATGTAATTCAGTAAAATAATCTTCATTCAGGCATTTTCCGGAGTAAGCATTCCCGAAGATATTCCATAAACGACAGTTTCCGGGCGCAACAATAATCGAAAATATCGCGAAACGTTGTAGCTCCAGATCGCATTCAAAATCAACAAATTCAAATATTTGAGAATTAAGGGACACAGGAAACACCGTGAAAATATCATCAACATCATGAATATTATGATATATTTCAATAGAATCTAATATTACCCAGCATCCCTGAGATTATTTAAAGAAATAGCAACCGACTAAAAAACCCGGATCTTCGAAACGTGTACAAGGATTAATGCAGTTGGCACATGAAGATGGCGGTCTGTTAGGTTCCCCAATGACATCGATGCGAAAGCTTCCCGAGGCGCTTGAAGCAGCATTCAACTTGCCGCAGAATGTTACGATGGACACCATATGTTAGTAGTAGATTCGCCTCTGTTCAATGATAAGTCATTTCATGTCAAAGTGGCGTTGGCCGGAATAAGAAAGAACCCCAGGGATTGGCTAGGCGTTCCGATTGGCCGAGAACTCTGACTGCTATATTGGGTCAAAGGTGTTCTATGCTATTTACATGTTTTTTTTAATTATATTTAACACACTATCACTCCCACGAGAGTACGTCTTCTCATGTGTGCCTTCATGATCATGTGCTTCATGGAGTGAAAACTGAACTCTGATCTGAACCCCAACCTGACGTACTTTTTCAGTTTTTTCACGTACAAATATGTTTCTGTAGCGAACTGTACGAACACATATGACTAGTCTGTTTTCTGTGGTTACCAAAACTTTCCATTTAAAATATTGATTCTAAATGCGGATTAAAACACTTTATTGGTTTTTGAAATGAAATAAAATAAGTGACTTTGTAATTTCACACACTTTATTTAAAACACGACCCAGGTTTCGACGTTAAACGTCATCATCAGGTCTGACGATGTTGATAACCTGATGATGAAGTTCAACGTCGAAACATGGGTCGTGTTTTAAATAAAGTGTGTGGAATTACAAAGTCAATAATTTCATTTCAATATGTTATGTTAATTTTGTAAAGTTACTCCGGATACAACAAATATTATTGGTTGCTTTAATCCTCAAAATTATGGAAGTACTCGCAGAGAGGGGGTTCATACGAAGGTTCTCACTCCGTCTGGCGTTATCGTGCAAATAGTGACCGTCTAGCATAGGTGATATAGCACCACATCAAAGCCAGGACTGCTTTCCAGCGGTCATCGTCATATGTAACCCCGGCGGACATTCTCCTCTTCATCAAGCCGAAAACGAACACGTAGAAAGAAATATGACCTGTAGCTAGTAAGCGGATTCTGTCGAAAACAATACTAGTGACAACCTTCCAGTGCCCTAGTGACAATGAAAATTTCCGGTATCACAGGGATACTTTAAAAAAACAGGTTTAGGTCATATAATTTGTCAGGATTGCGATGGAAAACACCAAACCAGCCTCCGAATCGACCACACGAATACGTTCTCCACTGAGAGAAAACGCGGCACTCATCTTGTCACATTATCTCACTTAATTCTGAACTTCATCTACTTCACGAACCTTGATTCGCCTATCACTTATATTTGGATTCGGATACATATGTGGATTTATTAATCATTCCGGAGGAAGTCAATTCCACTGGACGTCCCGAACGATGTTCATCATTTGTGGATGTTCGGCCACGCTTAATCTCATTTATCAAACGTTAAGTAGTCGCAAACACGGGAGCAGAAGTGAAATGAATTCCATGTAACTCGGTTTTGATCGCATTCGGTGTTAATCCTTTCAAATACGTGGAATGTCAAGAAAGTAACTTACGCGTCAAACTAGAGTGGCGGTTGGTAGGGCTAGGGCCACCACCCTAATGTCCGCACGTCCCTACACTCAGTACGCATCCTTCTGTGATGGTGTGCAGACTTTGGATCTTCTACTTTGCTAACTGCGAACTGCTAAAATGTCTGTTGCAATATAAAATCACGAGAGTTGTGAGCAAAAGATTTCCAGAAATTAAGTTATATTTTCAAATGAAATAAGATGATGAGGCACCTCGATATGAGTATCGGTATGATGAGGTACCTCGATAGCCAAGATTTATTAATTAATAACCAACACGGCTTCCGTAAGGGTAGATCCTGCGAAACTCAACTCGCACTTTGTGTACATAATGTATTGAACTCCGGTGAAAGTAATATTCCAGTTGATGCGATATTCCTAGATTTTAAGAAAACTTTCAATAAAGTCCATCATTGCAAATTACTGGCAAAATTGGAAACTTATGGAATACACGAAAGTATTATTAACTGGATTAAACAATTTTTAAGTGATCTTGTCCAAACAGTCGTCCTGGACGGTGTATCATCCGGTACTGTCAAGGTCACGTCAGGTGTACCACAAGGAAGTGTCATAGGTCCCCTCCTTTTCCTTATTTACATAAATGACCTCAGTACCGTAGTTAGTAGCAAGCTCCGTCTTTTCGCCGATGATGCAGTAATTTATAGGGACATCCGAAGTCACGAAGACAGAGTTTTGTTAGCCAACGACCTAGATGCAATTCAAAATTGGTGCGATATATGGCAGTTGGAATTAAATTTTAAAAAATTAAAATACATTTTTGGGAAAGGAGTAATTCCCTCCCTTATAGTTACAAAGTGAAACAAACCAATATCGCGAGGGTAGATTCCTTTAAATACTTGGGTGTAACAATTACTCACGATCTGTCCTGGGGAAAACACATACGAGAAATATGCGGTCGTGCTAATAAAAAATTGGGATTTGTGAAAAGAGTGCTAGATAAATGCGATGAAAAAGTGAAAGAACGATGTTTCCTTGCCTTGGTCAGGCTCCACCTAGAGTATGCTGCCAGTATATGGGATCCTTATAACATAAATTTGGTTTCGGAATTAGATCGAGTTCAGCGGAGGGGGGCTAGATTTGTCAAACATTGTTATGACCAACTCAGCAGCGTATCCACTTTGCTAGACAATTTAGGTTGAGATTCTCTTACACAGCGGCGTTTCCAATATATATTACACTTATTAAAAACATTTAAAGATAGGCCCTTTTCCGATGACATCAAGGATATAATACGAACCCCAACGTATTACGTTCGATGGGATCACGAATATAAGACTAGAGAGATAGACTGAAAGACTGACAGGTTTAAAATGTCATTTTTTCCAAGAACGATAAGGGACCAGAATGCTTGTAGCCGAAATTCCCCAGGACTTCATTGACATGGTGTTCATTACAATAAGTATTAACGTACAGGTTAGGGACTGCGCGAGGATATGTATACATGTGTGTATATATGTAAATACATGTGTATATATATATATGATGCGGAAGTACTCAAGAGAGCAATATAACTTTTGGACGGCAAAATAGAATACAGAATAAAACAGATAACACGTAAAAGGACACTCACACTGTAGATGATTTAAGCTTTCGGCCTACTCCGAGGCCTTCTTCAGGTCAGACTCTGAGAGAGATCTTCAGGACAGACAGAATCTGACCTGAAGAAGGCCTCGGAATAGGCCGAAAGCTTAAATCATCTACAGTGTGAGTGTCCTTTTACGTGTTATCTGTTTTATTCTGTATATATATATATATATATATATATATATATAACTTTTGGACGGCACAATAGAATACAGAATAAAACAGATAACACGTAAAAGGACACTCACACTGTAGATGATTTAAGCTTTCGGCCTATTCCGAGGCCTTCTTCAGGTCAGACTGATATATATATATATATATATATATATATATATATATATATCCATATATATATATATTTTTTTTCTTTCAGGTTCCCCCCACCTTTCCTCACCTAACCCCCAACCCCCTCAACCCTTACCCTTCCCTCATGGTGCTACACCCACTGCCACACACCTTTTTGGTGGCTCGCAGGGTATTTATGTAGATGTAGAAGAACACATTTAGAATATTCCGCAAGTATTTGGGATCCTTGGGAGAAAATCTGGCAAAAAGAACTAGATAAAGTCCAGAGAAAATCCGTCAGATTCGTGAAAAATATATATGACAAAAACACTAGTGTAACAGGTCTCTTAGGGGATTTAGGCCGGAAGCCCCTTGAAATATGAAGAGAACAAGCGAGACTTCAAGAAAGATTCAGAACCAGCGAGTATAACGATGACACAAAAGGAATAATAATGGCCCCACACTACTTAGGTAGATCAGACCACATTGATAAAATAAGGGAGATACAGCTAGATTCCAATACAGATAGATTCAAATACTCATTCTTCCCCAGAACAATCAGAAATCATAATAATAAGAATCCGAAGTCCATTTAGCAATATTAAGTACATTTAAGTTACACGTCGGAACAAAATTAAAAATTCAAAGATTGTGCATGTGTATGTTTCTTGGTAGTTTGTGGGTTTGTATGTTTGTGAAAGGGTTGGGGCGAAAGGGTTCGTGCATGAATGTTTGCTATGTTTGGTTTGTGGGCTAAAAATTTGTGGCTTCTGCATGCTTTATTTCCCTAATTTACGGGTGGTGCCCTAACACCCCCCGCCACACGCCCTTGCGGCGGCTTGCGGGGTGTTGAGTAGGTGTAGATGAAGAACCAAGTGACAAAACAAAGTATATTTAATTCATTGGAAAGGTTTAAACTATTTTTTTACATAGTCGTTTTCTTAAATTGAGGAATTTATCGTTACAATCCCGCCTAGCGAGAGACACGTTCTCGTAAATCGGCTGTTTCCTTGATTTTATTCGTCAGTTCATCTGACACGAGGATAGGCCGGTCCTCGTCGTGAACGTTGGTGTGGTCGTTTTTAAACTGAAAGCACAATATATAAACACAGACACACACGAAAAAAAAGAAACTCACACGTTTTCGAATTTTCGGTGGTCATGCGACCTTTCTCAAGGAAGAGAAGGAAGTAACTAGGAAATAGTGACGGATAAATCTGAAAATGGTTACTTTTCCTCCAATTTTGTAAAGTCCATCTTTATAGTAAAATAATCTAGTTAAGCACAGAATTTGTCTTCTTTTGTTTTTTTTTATTACCCATGTTAAAGTAGGAACCTGAACCAGAATGCAAAAAGAGAGTATTTATGATTCATTTCAGGAATTTTCCCTTTTAAAAAATTGAATAAATGCATTTCATGCACGGCGTATTGACTACGGCTTTGGAATTTATTCTTTTCAATTTAAGTTTGAAATCCCTTCTGTTTTCAAAGAATTTTTTGTGTAGGGTAATTTTTACAAGGATGTGTTTTAATATTATAGCATTAAATACCGTTCTGGAGGATATTATATTTTAAAAGTATTGTGTCAAAGACTAATAAAAGGTTTTCCTTTCAAGTTGATACATATATTCCCGTCATTTATTGCGGACTATAATGGTAATTATTTATAATTGCACAAGAAAAAACATGGCTCTTCAAGTAGACTATTGTTAATCCCAGTGATTTTCTTCATACCTTGGGGTGTCAGTTTCGGCTATATTCATGATATTAAGTTATTTAGCCTATTAGATATACTATACTTGTTATTTATTCACTCAAACTCGTAATTTTACTTCGATGGGTTGCATCTACCTTGCAAGCCGCCATAAGGCTATTTGGAAAAGGGGGAAACGTGCATATCCACAAAAATTTGTGTAATATTGATTTGCGCTTAGTGAAGATAATTCGAGAAAGTTAAATTGTTATACATTTTGTTTGATACTTTCCTGGTCTCGGATTGTGCTCGAGGGAGAATTTTCCCTTTCCTCTATCTGTTCTGCAGTTTAAAAGTTTGTTTACCAATTGCCCATATTTAAAATACAATTTGTTCCTCAATAAACGCGTTATCCAGGCATTGAGATTTTAAGAAACAGCAAATGAATCAATCTTACTTCCATTTTGAAATGGTTTGGGCAAGTAGTACAGTGGTAATTTTCATTCACGAAAAATATACATTCACTATAAGCTTCATTAATTGTGATTGTTCAAAGATTACACATTACGTTAATCCGTGTACATTTTTTTCTTGCAATAACCAATGCATTTAATCTGTTTATACGAGTTTTATATTTCGTAATCTAACTAGAACACGAATAGGTTGCCGCAAAATTGGCGCCAGCTTTCGACTGATTATCATAGAATGAAGTAAAAGTTTTTTATGCAAATAATTGTTTTGTAGCCTAGCAGTAAATGTGAGTTTCAGTCACATGATGAAAGAAGGATGATAAATAAAAATGATGAATCAATTTTCCTTATAGAACTTAAATTTATTCCAAATACAAGATAGCATTTTTGAAACCTTCCCATAATATCTCCCCGTATAGAATGTTCAAATGACGTAAAACATTACGCATTTGTTGCTCATGTGAACCGTAACCGAATTAAAAACAGTCTGAAAATTTCAAGGGAGATAATTATTTATTAATATAGTAAACGAGAAAACTGGCAAATTAAAAAAAAACATAAGTCATTTTATATGAACTGAATTTGACACTTAAAAATTATGAGAGGTTGTAATTATCACCGAGCAATTCTTTCGACAATGGGGTTGGAAATCCCATATCGTCAAATTCCATAAATTTATGAATCACGCAACATAAGCAAACTGAGCTGAAAATAAATTAGGTTGACAGAAAGATGGGTCAAAAATATTCACCGACATTAGCATTTGGATTCAAGTCACATCCATATCCCTAGCATCGATTAATTAAGAGGCTCTCGGGTGGCTGCAGGAGTCATCATCATTTTATCGCCGCGGTGCCTTTCCCCACGTACGCATCGATGCATCCCCGGGGTACCAAAGGTAAAAGGGGACTCCTTGGGAGTCCGAGTAAAGGGAAGAGAGGAATTTAAAAAAGGAGCAAAAGGCATTCTATGAGCATTACTCATCCCAAAACGCCAGTGAACGCATCTACAAAATTAATGAAAAGGAACATTCAACATATGACCATCTTGTGGATGTCACCATCCATTTCCTATTCAGTTAGAGTCTCTACCTACTTGGGCACCCGCGAACGGCAGTGTGTGTATAGGCACACTTTTTCGCTGCGTTCCCTAATTCCGTCGGTCCAATGAAGAGCAAAATATTTTCAGAAACCAGATGCAAGAATTCCTGAAGAAATTTTCAGGCTCATAACCTCTACGCCATCTCAACCAAAGCCCCTGTGTTCGAGCGTGTTGAGTCAATACTTGACCGTTGGTCTCTAGGAGCCACGCGACAGTCTTTGGGTAATCTCTGTGGACCACAAAGCGAAATATTAACTTTAATGAAGCCTTAAAATTACTATCCAGTGGTGTAGATGAATAATTAAGAATTGTGCAGAACTAGGACAACACTAATCCTCGGGGTTATGCTTCATGACGACGTTAACAAAAGCGTCAGTAAACCGAGAAAGGTTTTAATGTAGTATATCAAGCATTTAACCTTCCTTCCATTTGAACGGGCTGGAAGAAAGGAGGAGTACCAACCAAATCAATTTTCTTCATAGAACTTAAATTAATTCCAAATACAAGATAGGATTTTTGAAACCTTCCGATAATATCTCCCCGTATAGAATGTTCAAATGACGTAAAAAATTAAGCATTTGTTGCTCATGTGAATCTTAACCGAATTAAAAACAGTCCGAAAATTTCAGCAAGGGTTGCGAGGATGAGCAAGGTGGCCCTTACGGGCTCGAGCCAAGTGGTTCGCAGGAGAAAGTGAGGGGAAGATAGAAATCCGAAGAAGATGGATCACCCGTTCGAACACTCTTCTCAATGTTTTCCTGCAGGCCCCTCCACCCACCGGTCGGCTACTTGCAGGGAAAGCGAATGAGCACGTGGGCCTCTCACTTCTTTTCTAGGCCGCCTCGACCCCCCTTCCCTCCGGGGGGGGGGGAACAAACTGACAGATGGCGCGCCACACCCGAGAGATTCGTGGGACGCCCTTGGCCGAGAGACTCGCATGGGTCGACGGCATCGAATTGTAACGTAAGATCGTAATTTTGTGATTCTCACTTTAGGGACTGTCCCTGAACCACCTCAGGATTTGCTCTCGAGGCTTTTGGGAGGAGTAGGATTACTCAATTTCATTACATTCCCTTTCGAGCAGTATTAATGGAGAATCTTATGTAAAATGTATCCCATATATTGTTCTAGCACTATTTAAACTCGCAAGGTGACCACCAATTGATCGATATAGCAGTAGAATTATTGCATATTTGTGATTATTTATTTCGAATATGGAACACCCAGTGAACTGACTCCCTGAATCAGGACCACATATAGAATTCCTAGGAGGATCGAGGTCAAAGTGATCAAAAGTGCGATCCCTGATAAGCGTGTAACACAATGTGCAAATATATACTAATGAGACAGTCGTTTTAGAGTAATTCAGGAATTTGTAAACAGATATCTTTATATCTTTGAAACCTTTATTTTGCCTCACTGCATGTATTCCAATATTCACGATTTAGTGTAACCCTAATGCGCTTAATATTCATCACGAAAAGTTTGCTGTTTGACGCAAATAATAAGGAACATTACTTCGGAAGAGAAGGGTTTATATTCTCATTAAACCTTACACATAGTGTGATAGATTAAAGGAACCGGAAATAAGCTTACTTAAAAGAGAGAATCGGAATGGTGCGGTTGCTAACTACTGGCTTCCCACCCAGACGACCCAGGCTGAAATCCTGGAGGAGGCAGATATTTCTCAGTGGTATCCCAATTCCTACTTAAGGTGCTTTTTGGGGAGCATTTTGAGCGAGTACGCCGTCCGTGGGATGAGACGTTAAGCTGCGAACTCTTTAGCACCTTTTGTTAGGAGTAAGCTAATGCCGAAGGCGAGTTTTTCTTCACCCTTCATCCTTTCCTGTCCATCCTTAAGGGCGCAAATGACCTTAGCTTTCAGTCGCATCCCCTAAAATCCACTACCTCATTCAAAGACCGTCCCTTAGTACTCGAAATTTAGTTTCTGCTAACATTTTCTGCTCAAGAGATCATCAAATAAGTAATAAGTTTAATTCGATACCATGTTTTATTTTCATTTTTGTCATTAAATCAACAATTTTTCTAGTTTAGTTACCATAAAAGATTAAGAACACTTTTATTTAATGGTCAAAAAAAGGTGAATGCATATTTTTGAAATCGGACTTTAATGAAAGTTATCACTTCGGTGATTCTCATTTTTCTGCACCAACTTTTTATCCCTCGCCGAGGTTTTTACGAGGGCATTTAGTGTCTGCCTGATTTTTATGCCACTCTAAATTACATATTTGAAATATATCCGACCTTTTATGCATTTCGGGACGTTTTTAATGCATCTGAAAACCATGTTATCTCTATTCTGGCTATATGTGTAAAATTGGCAATTTTTCTATGTTGAATAACCCTGAAATATTCCTCGAGATTTTTTGTTTGCTGGCACTTTGCAATTGTCAATCTAAGTGAAATATCAAGGTATCTCGTCAAATTTATAATAAATTGTTTTGTCAATGATCCAAAGGTCATTTAGGCCAAAGGCATTATTTATGGACATTCACAGCCCCCGCAACAGAAATGGTTTGTGTTGGATCCAAAACTATTCACGCAATGCATACGTGTAGGTGAAATTTTTTTAGCATACAATGTACAAGGGTATCAAAAGAAAAAATACCCAGCAAAAACTAAACTTGGCATAGCAACTTGACGATAGCAAAAATGCTAACTAATTCTTTAAAAAATTCAGATTTCAAATAATGTATACAAATTCGAACTTATTTTAGCCTGCACTTAATTTGCTATATCTTTTGTTGTAACTAAACCCTGGATATTAAACTCTGTCCAACTCTGTGGTAACTAAACCCTGGATACAAAAGTCGATGTTATTAGCTAACACCTGGATAATTTGTATTGGAAATCTCTGGAAGGAGAATCCATTTTCTAGCCTTCTGCCATTGGACAGGCGCACATCTTTTATCCGCAACAATCAACCTATTTTGCAATATGAAAAATGACCTTATCATGCAAGAGATTTCTTCATTTACGCAGAATTAGCTCTGACTCAATTTATTCACTCTGTAAGTAGGACATGGGAATTGTCTAACATCTTAACGAATTGATGAAAAGATAATGTAATTTATGTTTGATGATAAGAGCCTGCAGTGAAATATATCACTTCATTTCCGCGAAAAGGTTTCAAAAAGATTCGAGATGAAATATGCATAGCATTCAAAACTTATCCTTTCGGATTGTACGCAATCAAAAAAAGGTTCATTCAAATAATTCTATATGCCTTTTAGGAACACAATCACACAAACGCCCATCAACATGGTCAAAGCGTGAAACATCATTCATTATTAGTTACCCGTCACCCTACAACTAATCATTCTACATCCTTTCATTCTCACTTACTCCTCGTCTTCTCACTCCAATGCTTATCCCACCTACTCCTCGGGTACCCCGTACCAACCGCATTTACCCTACATGCATGCTCAGCCATACGCTAAATATATGCCTACATTAATTTGGCGAGAGGGAAAACTGATACAATTGAAGTTAACTTCCACTCATGGTAATCCACCACCGGCGTGCTTACATGAGATTTTCTCCAGTTCGTGCACCACCGTCTGCGTACACACTTTCCAGCGGAGGCAGGGTTTGAATCTACTCCAGGTAGACTGTGCGGATTACGATCTCTGGGACGAGAGGGAGCTTGGTGGGCGGCTGGCTGGTTAAAGGAAGGAGGGGGTTTAAGTCGCTCCAATCCGAACCTCCCGGCCTATTCCACCATTCCTCTTTGACCTTCCCCCGAAACGAATGTCTTCGCGAGGGAAAGAGGGGGAGGGCAGTGAAAGGGGGCGTATGTGTTCCCTCCGTCCGAAAACTTTCCCATTGTGATACTCGCACGAGGAACTTGGAAAGACGCGGGGTAGGAATGGGGAGAGGAGACGGTGTGGGGGTGCAAGAGGAGGAGAAGATGTAAATTCGGCCTCCTCGGATAATCGAACTTGGACTAGAGACACTAAACAGAGAGAGAGAGAGGTCACAGAGGACTCGTCAGATTAGACCTTGATAAGCCGCTATCCTACTGGAGTGCGCATGGGGCAAGCGGGGTGTGGTATGGGGAGGGGGCATGGCTTGTGTGCCACGGCAAGGAAGAAAACCCACTATTAGTGTGGGGGTTATATTTTTAGAAATGAGGAATACCCAGTTTACGTACAGCCATTCAAGCCATGTCGGCTGGCGTCATCTGAATGTCCTTGCCAGGTCACACATCCTCGGGAGAAATATTCTTAATTTCGACCACACAAGACTACCCAGCAAAGTCGAATCGATTCAAAACATAAACGTATTTAAGTAAACAAGGATTTAAATCAATGCATATATATATATATATATATATATATATATATATATATATATATATATATATATATATATATATATATATATATATATTACATCTGACACATTTTGATGATATATCTGGTTCAAGCCTGCAACCAGCCAATTAATTATGGTTCTTAAGCAGAAACGGCTGTATTATCTTTATTAATCATATGAAGCCGATCGCTACGCATTGAAATAGAGGCCGCACCCTTTCCTACTTCTAGTGGTTTATCTTGCTTCATCTTTATCTTTAGTTGCCACACAACTCTCCCCCTAGCTGCCTTTTCTCACCTTCACTCTTTCACCTTCATCCCCCATCTACCTCGTTCACCCTCAACCATCCCCGCCTTCCTATCTCCGTATTCCAATCTTCCTCCTCACTCCCTCCCCCCTCCAAAATCCTCCCATTCCAGCAACCGACCCCAACCACTCTCCGCTTCTCAGTCACGACTCTCGAATATATTATAATTCTTACTCCCTCCTCGGCTCCGAATTCTAATATACAGTCCTTGTGACCCGTCTCTCTTATGCTAACGAAACGAAGGCCGCCTTCAGGCTCCGAAACGTCATTGAGTTTCACTACGAGTGAAGATACTCTCTTAGAGGCTTGCGGAATGACACCGTTTTCAGTCATCAGGTTGACTTTTAATTTTACTTGCTTTCCAACGCCCACTTTGCAAACTATTAATTATGTTATCGTATATGAGGGTGTATTTCTTATTCCTCATTCCTTTTTCTCATCTCCTACTATTCTTCCCCTTCTACTGTTGTCCTGCTCCTCTTCCTTTATCTCCTTTCCTTATATTTTTTTTCTCTCTCGGGCACCCTATCCAAACCCAAAGTTATATCATTATCTTCAAAAAAATTCCCTTATCTTATCCCGTTATATTACCAAGACAAGATTTTTATCCTTTCATTCCATAGTTATGAGAGATTGCGCGTTTAATCGCCAAAATTTCGTGAATATTATGAATTATCAAAATTCTTCTACCTTAGTTTAAAGCGGATTTGTACCTACCATACCTACTAACCCGTATCTTTTATTTTTTTCGTTTTCGTTGCCCAACTTTTAATGAACGATGGCAATGCAATGTTTTTACGCAGGACCATATTCTGTTTTGCCTCAATTCAAGTGCTCACGTTCATTCTGTGACATTTCTTGCATAAAGGATTGAAAATCTTAGAACTCAGCTAAGGATGTGTTTCATGTTATTCAACGAGTTAAATGCTTTAATATTACTGTTAATCCTTCATTAAACCTCTATTAAGTAAATCTAATGGTGAATCAATAAAACCGAAGTGCGTTGTGAAATAATTCGTAGTTAATTAATCTTATGTTCGAAACGCGAATTTTTTTCCTAATGTCACCCAAAAATATAGAAGAGCCGAAATTATTTATGTGGAACAAATAGATTTAACTTAAGCTGATTACTAAGTATCACTGACTAAAATAATACAAACATTTCATTCATGTAAATTTAGCAGCCGTATATCAAATTTTGTCGACCGTTATCTACAACACACAGAGATTTTAAAGGAAATTTACCTACAGGTAAATGTCTGTATATTTTTGTGTATGTTATTGAGTGGACGATCACCAAGCGGAATGCAAAAAAACTAAATGGAAATAAACTTGTGAGGCGTAATTCTCATCGCGACGTCACCATTGCACTCGAAAGGATAACTGTAAACGCGTCACAAACCGAAATTTCGGTATAATCATGACGTTAGGTCTAACTTGGATAGGATCGGCTCGAAATATTTTACCTAAAGTTTTAAACATTTTTTTTAGCTGAAGCAACGTACACATTTGGTTTGGTAAATAAAAGGAAGCCACTTGTTTTCAATTCGATACGTTAGAGGGGCCTGAACTTGTTATTTCAGTTTTTGTATGCTGTGTACAAATTTAAAAAATCGATAAATTACCTCTTTGCTTTTTGCCTTATTAATTGTATTCTGGGCGTTAAGAGTGATGCTTACAAAACTAGATTTCAATAGAGTTCTCTTAGTGATTGAGAAACGCGTGAAACTCCATTACTTTTGTTAACCTCGACAATTTGAACATTTTATTATAGTGTGCGTCAGTGACTTCTAATGTAGAAACAGTTTTGTTAGTTTTCACTGAAATCTAGTCCTCTCTCTAGATGGGGATGATACCATTAGGCTTGTGCCCAGACCTTTACGCAGAGGAGTTACTTCCTTTCAATTCATTGGACTATTTCCAGCAAATGCTGATAATAAAACTGCAGTAAATAGAAATAACAGTTGCATCAACTGAAATTTAGATAAAATATCATTTAAGGACATTTGTAATTCGGCGGAAACTAGAAACCATTTATTTCTCCGCTAATACTGAAGCAGCTCGTTCATTGCTATAATTTTTAAACCTGATAAAATGCTCAGCTATTCAAGGAAAGGCTAGTAGAAATAATTTACATTAAAGTGCTACATTATCATTCAAGAATTATGAAACTTTTCATTAAGATCACTATGTAAAAATAGTAACTCAAGAGACACCAAGGATCATATAACATAATGAGAGTACAAATTGCCCAAATTTCTCAAGACGCAACATTAAATTATTTAACTAATACAAATTAACATGTCAAATAAGACTTTTATAGATGATATGGTCATTAATGAAATTATAAGTGTGTAGGTGCAGCATTCAGCAAACAGATCCTTCTCGCACTGGGGAATGAAGATGTTAATGTCATCCTATATCCAAAACACATCGAGAAAGGGTGGAGTTACCTAATATAATTCGAAGCAGAAACGTATTCGTTGAATTAAGCCACTACTGTATCTACTCCTCGCTGTCCGATGAGCCCGGAGCATGCACAATAAATTGTACCCGGGTGTTCGACGGAAAAAGAGGGGTCTCTTCTCAGGGGAATATGCCATCCGCGCAACAAGTACTACGCTTCCATTCCTAGCCTATGCAAGCGGGCCTATTTCCATTTTCCACAAACGTCCAGATCGTATATAGACCGGAACATGCGATTTTACTTTTGCTACAAGCACACGCTATAGTTAGACTCAGAAGCTTAAGTTGCTAAAAATAAAGGGTTCATATTAATAAAGGGAAGGTATTAGAGGGAAGAATGTTGGGCAAGCGAGGAAAGGGTAGGAACAGGATAGGGATGTTGGATGGGATGAAGGGAGGAAAGAAGTATACAGAGGTGAAGAGGGACCTGATATAGATTAATTTGCTAGGTAGGGAGTCAAAAAATGTTATATATATATATATATATATATATATATATATATATATATATATATATATATATATTATTAGGTAATCTACCGGTTAAGGTAGGTTTTTGGATGGACACAACAATCAAATAAACATTTTGTGACTCCCCACCTATCAAACTAATCTATATCAGGTCCCTCTTCATCTTTGTGTACTTCTTTCCTCCCTTCATCCCGTCCAACATCCCTATTCTGTTCCTACCCTTACCTTGCTTGCCCAACATTCTCCCATCTATTACCCTCTTCAACATTCCACTACCGCTCAATACGCCTTTCCTCCATTTTTTCTGCCTCCATAGGATTTCTCTCAACAAACCCCTCTCCACCCCCACCATTTCTAGTACTTCCTCATTTGTTTTCCTTTCGGTCCATTTCACCTTCTCCATTCTTCTCCACACCCACATTTCAAAAGCCTCCAATCTACGTCTATCCTCCTGCTTCAGCGACCACGTTTCCGCGCCGTACATAGCTACGCTCCATATCAGAGTTTTTACGAGTCTTGTCTTAACATCCCTACTCAACGTCCCCGTCATCAACTCCCTCCTCCTTGAGAAAGCCTCCTTGCCTAGCGCAATTCTTCTCCTTACGTCCCTACCACTTTGACCGTATTGGTACAAAACCCTTCCGAGATATGTAAACTGTTCTACCAGCTCTATTTTTTCCCCGCCTATTTTAATATTTAGCTTAGCCTTTTTCTTTCTGGAAAATCGCATAACCTTTGTTTTATTAATATTGATTCTCATCCCATATTTATCGCACTGAACCTCCAATTCAATCAACAATGTTTGCAACCGCTTGGCTGACTGAGCAACTAATGCTTGGTCATCAGCAAACCTAACCGATTTTACGAATTCTCCTCCGACTTTCATTCCTACCTCCGGTTCTTCCCATGCCTCTTTAATCATTTCCTCTACATATACGTTGAACAGTACCGGTGACAATGGGCAACCCTGCCTTACACCTCTTCCTAACACTGCCCATCCGGACTCTCCGTTCCCCACTCGCACCTGAGCAGTCTGAGACATGCACAGGTTGCGGATCAGTCTCCTGTCCCTCCAATCCATTCCTATTTTCTGCAATACACGCATTAATTTTTCCCAATTCACTCTATCAAACGCTTTTTCCAAAACTACAAAACAGGCAAAAACGTCCTGAATGTATTCTATATTCCTCTCCACTAGTGATCTCATTACTGCAATGGCACCTGCACCACTAAAAACATTATATACCGCCTCTCCTGTGACTTCTGCCCTGCCTTTGACGTGGGTGAATGCACGACCACCCTTTACCTCCGAATGAATAACCACCGATATTCCACAAAATCTCCCACCTTCCTTAATTATCCCATCCCTACTCACACTGCTTCCCACAACCAGTCTTTTGATGACTGCTTCTCCGTTTCAGTGATTGAAACCCTTCACAATTCCGCAAGTAACATAGAGGTGAGAACCCGCGAGATGGCACATATCTGGGTGCTCCAGTCCTTTAAACCCCCTGGGCTGAACCAAGCCCACTGATTTTATCCAATGCTGCCTACATTTCCCCTCCCCCACCTTGTATATATGTAAAAAGGTATGTGTATGCATATATATATATATATATATATATATATATATATATATATGCATACACATATACGTAAAACGTAACGTAAATATCTACCGTGTCCTTCTTTTATGTTTCTGTATGTTTAATATTTATTAACCTAGTGTTTGTGTGTTTATATATATATATATATATATAAGGATTTCATCCAAAGCTGCCTAGAACCGCTTCTCTCCTCTGAGCGAATCGGTCACCGAGTCCCCCGCTAAAGGCCCGGCCGCTTCACGACCGGGACCTTCCAGCTCTTCCCCTACCGCGGCAACTCTACCGCCCCCTCCCTTTTCCCCCTCCCCCACCTTAACCGCTTCACATTGGCCCCTTACCTCTCATCCCGTCACCCTTCTCCTGCACATGTCCTCTCCGCTCTTCCCCGACAACGGCATTCTGATGACGACGGCCGTGCCGTCGAAACGTAAATATCTACTGTAAAAGTCCTTCTTTTATGTTGCTGTGAGTGTAATATCTATTATCTTAGTGTTTATATATATATATATATATATATATATATATATATATATATATAGGGCACATTAGGGTAAAATTACGAACGCATAGCCTTTCAGATGACAGCATGAAGAATGATGGAGAAAATCAGCAGTGTGGAGGGGAGCAAATACGTTAAAGTGTAAATATTGGAGGAGAAACAAGGAATATTTGGAGGAAATTGGAAACGGGCGGGAAAAGTGAATGTGACAGATATTGAGAAGCTGGTGAATATCCGAGGCTGCGATAAAAGCAAGAATGCTGCGTAAGCGATGGAGGGAGGAATAGGCGAATTGAGCAGGGAAGGAGATATGACGAGCCAAGGAAAGAAATAACGTAGGTCGAAAGGAGTTTGAGTAAAAGATCGCAAATCAGATACTTAACCTAGACGTTCAATATATTCTAGTGACCTATAGTAGTAAAAATATTATTAGCGTTCATTATCTTTCTCTGATGTTCCTTTACAAAAATAAGTTTGCATACATACACTTCCCACCGTTCCCTGTAATGGTAGACACTCTCACAGTAAGTCCGACTGTAAGTTACAACATGGAATGAATGTTTTATTTATTTTGCTCATACTCTCCCATTTTTGCATACATCCTTCGACTATGTCTATTCATGCATGCTCTTCTTTTCCTGATACTTCCGATATTTCTTGTCTTGAGCGTCTCTTTAACCACATTCACTCGTGACTATCTTGGTCCACCCTCTCACTAGTATTCACTCTTACGCCCGTTTTGTGGCTTGGTTCTAACTCATCTCTCTAAATGACAAACCCGAGAAGCACTTTTTTTGTTACCAGTCATCGGTGAATTAAACTCGCATTCATTCATGACTCCTCCATTCCACACCCTGGTTCCTATATTTTTTTCCACAGAAAAAAGTATTCAAGTAATACATTTAAACCCTCAGCATTTAGTCGACATTTATACCTCTTCTGCATTGTTCTAATTTCGCTTCCATAACATTATGTGTGGAGGAGTTCCCTTTTGAATACTGATGTTTTGAAACCCTTGGACAAAAAAAACAGCTTATTAAATACTACCGATAAACTATCCGTTAACATTCACACGGTTTTTGATTCACATAACCATGTCGCGCAAACATTGTTCCATCATATGGAAAATCATCGACTTGTTGAAGGGTAGGGGTAAAATGGAAAAATATTTCTTTCCTTCTGTTATGGTGGTAAAGCACGAAAAAAGTCAGCAGAGAAAACGGTGGAAGTGGGTTTTGCATCTTAGAAGAACTGACTCCGTCGGCAAAAGGGAAGGGAGCAAGAGTGGCCAAGTGAAACCAAACTGCGAGGCGAAAAGGTGCCCTGAGGGAGGGGAAGGCTGAGTGAAGGTGGGAAGGAGTGGGAGCCAGAGGGGGTAGGTGGGGGAGGGAAGAGGGCGACGAAATGAACAAACGGTTGGGCACACACATGATGACGAAGTGGCGAGGCAATCGAGATAGTGTCCGGCGGAGGGGATGGTCGATGGGGTGGGGTGGACAAAAAAGGGATGGATGAAAAGAAAGGCCGGGGGGTAGCCGGGGGGGGGGTGCGGCTTGGGGTGGAAGTGGGAGAGGGGATGGGGGCGTTTGGGGAAAGATCATCTCTATGGGGATCACAATCCAGGGGGAAAAATCGAGGCTCTGGCCACGGAACCCGGTCAAGTGCAAGTGTTTTCAATCTACGAGTTCACTCACAATTCCCTGTCACGCACACACACACAAAGGAAAATCACCATCGCCTTCACCCCTTATAAAACATTCACAAGATTCATACGCAATTTTATTTTTCGCGCGATGGCAACAGCACTCTGCGGGTATTCGTGTGCGATGGGACTCGAATTGAGGCTCTCCTGGCGCCCTTAAACAATTTGGCCACTCCGGACTTGACAGGAAAATTTTGCGCACCCTCCACTCCGACTTCAATTTGCGGTAAAATGAAAATGGTAGACGCGGGAAGGTGCTTAATGTGGCACGCAATGGAGAAAAGAATGTGAGGAAAATGGAGGAGGTTTATTATTGTGATGGAGGGATGGAGGGCATGGGAGATGGAAGGAAGCAAGTGGGGGGAAAGATAAAGAAAGACGTCGGAGGAGAAAGGAAAATGATCAAAGATAGGGACGGAGGGGGATTCAGGAGTGTTTGAGGAGTTGGGGAAAAGCCTATAAGGTATATATGAGGGCAGGGGAGGGTTCGGGAACGAGGGAGGGGGATGGGAAGGGAGAAAGGGAGAAAGAGAGAGAGTATTCTCGCCGTTGTAGACTCAACGTCCAAAAGCCTTAAAACCCTCTCTTTCCAGCCTCCCGGCCCATTTCTGCCTGTCGTTTCATTACGGCCGCATCACGTGACTGGATTTCAAAGGCAGCCGAAATTGCAGGGTCGGGGGTGGTGCGGTTCAGAGTGAAGGCGGGACTGGTGTCCTCGGAGGCGGGAGTGAGGGAAGGAAGTGTGGGTGGAGGGTAGGGTGTCACGGGGAATTGTGGGAAGGGGGCATTTCTCGCGGCTGCGAGGGTTTGGGAAGAAAAGAAAGGGAAAGCCGGAATGAAAGGAAGGAGGTGGTGGAACGGGGAAGGCGGATGGAAAAAAGGAGAATGTTTTCCGGCACAAACACCCATCGGATGAATAATGTAAATGAACATTAATTTAATTCCCTAACACATGCTCTTAGTGGGTTTTGAGATTCGTCAAAATCCGAGGAGCGAAAATGTATTCAATTATGATAATACTATTTACTAATTCTAAATTTCAGCATACATTATTGATATTCTTTTGAAAAAATGCAGATTCTATAGGTTATCGCTATTACTAATGCCTGTACTGGGGTACTCATATGCATGCACGTTATTTCTCATTACATAATTGAGAGCGGAATAAAAATGGCTGACCAAATGTACTCTCACTACTTCTTAATAAGAATAGTTAAATATAAATTATCAAACATCACATCAACATCATCAAATCCAAATAAAATTATGTTTTCACTCCCTTTAATAAAATATTAACATTTTTCCGTGTTTACAGACGCAGCTAGGGGTATGATAATATTTATTAGGTAATCTACCGTTTAAGGTAGGTTTTTGGATGGACACAACTATCAAATAACCATTTTGTGACTCCCCACCTAGCAAACTAATCTATATCAGATCCCTCTTCATCTCGGTGTACTTCTTTCCTCCCTTCATCCCGTCCAACATCCCTATCCTGTTCCTGCCCTTACCTTGCTTGCCCAACATTCTCCCATCTATTACCCTCTTCAACATTCCACTACCGCTCAATACGCCTTTCATCCATTTTTCCTGCCTCCATAGGATTTCTCTTAACAAACCCCTCTCCTTACCCACCATCTCCAGTACTTCCTCATTTGTTTTCCTTTCGGTCCATTTCACCTTCTCCATTCTTCTCCACACCCACATTTCAAAGGCCTCCAATCTACGTCTATCCTCCTGCTTCAGTGACCACGTTTCCGCGCCGTACATAGCTACGCTCCATATCAGAGTTTTTACGAGTTTCGTCTTAACATCCCTACTCAACGTCCCCGTCATCAACTCCCTCCTCCTTGAGAAAGCCTCCTTGCCTAGCGCAATTCTTCTCCTTACGTCCCTACCACTTTGACCGTATTGGTCCAAAAACCTTCCGAGATATGTAAACTATTCTACCTGCTCTATTTTTTCCCCGCCTATTTTAATATTTAGCTTAGCCATTTTCTTTCTGGAAAATCGCATAACCTTTGTTTTATTAATATTGATTCTCATCCCATATTTATCGCACTGAACCTCTAATTCACTCAGCAATGCTTGCAACCCCTAGGCTGACTGAGCAACTAATGCTTGGTCATCAGCAAACCTAACCGATTTTATGAATTCCCCTCCGACTTTCATTCCTACCTCCAGTTGTTCCCATGCCTCTTTAATCATTTCCTCCACATATCCGTTGAACAGCACCGGTGACAATGGGCAACCCTGCCTTACCCCTCTTCCTAACACTGCCCATCCGGACTCTCCGTTCCCCACTCGCACCTGAGCAGTCTGAGACATGTAGAGGTTGCGGATCAGTCTCCTGTCCCTCCAATCCATTCCTATTTTCAGCAATACACGCATTAATTTTTGGGTATGATAAATCAAGGATATTTGAAATGTGGTAATGTAAGCTCGAATACGTTGATTTTTTTAAAACGTTATTGGGCATTCTTTCCGAAGTAAATACAAAATATTAAATGATTAATGTTAAATGTTCCGCATTTTCATAGGACTGTTACGACGTTATCAGTGTGTTTATTCCACTTCAACGCCTAGGCTAAGATTAAGTCTATATATTTGTAGCGAGAATCACGTTCAAAGACAATACAATTTACACAAATGTTTAGATTGCATTCCGCGGGGAGAAATACTAAATTCCAGTTTGTATCAAATTATTTTATGTCGTATAGTATATATTTCGCTTTATTGCTTAGTTGCAAACTATTATGATCTAACCATTCAGATAAGAATCTCATGTCATAATCTCTAGTTTCTTTTACACGACATTCCATAAAACATCTGCATTGATCAAGGCCATGTCATCTCCAAATTTAATTAGATCTTCATGAAATCTATACTTACCTAAAACATAAACGCTCACAAATATTTATTACAGCCACTTCTTTTTGACCACTGCAAGTCATCTTCCGCCAGTGCAGAGCATTATTGAATCGCATTTTCTCAATTTTAGGAGTAAAAAACAAACTCTGAATTAGAATTCTTGCGTGTTCAACTTTATGGTAAACGGAACACAAATCATCTACTCATGCAAGTGAAGAAAGAATGAGGTTCCTCATTTTTCACGAGTAAGTAGCATATACACGTGGATAAGTAAGTATTGCCTTTAGCCGACGATAATCGACAATACTGAACTACTTTAAAAAATAGCCGAGGAGCTTCAGCATTGCATAAGAATAAATAGCATTTGCGAAGTAGAGTAAAATTGGTTGATAGGCACATTTTTTAACTAAATAATTCAAAAATGTTCCCTATATAACTAATTAAAATTCGAATGTTTATTTATATAACAAACGGTTCCAGATAAATTCGCCAGGGTATTAATTTTGAGGCGTACAAATAAGATATTCTATTCACCTATCATTACATACCACAGTTTCTTCTAAATTGACAGGTAAAACAGTTTCTCAGGTATTTAATCACAAATATGGACTTTTTGGGTGCTCTTCTGTCTGTTAACACTGATGCCCAAATTATTGCAAAGGAAATTAATGATTCCGTTTAAGAGATACAATTGATCAACATTGAAACACAATGTTGGCTTCATCGTCCAATCGTCTATAATCGTCGAGATAACATTTTACACATATTCTAAACATTAGTTACATTTCAAGCATTACGGACTACGCCCGGCGCTGCCTAATTAACGGACAAAATTCTCTCATTAACCACATTTGATTCTTAAAGATGCCGAAAAGGCCCACAGAGTGATGCCGGCCAACTCCTAGCTAGCAAAGGGGTGGCTCATGAAGAGACGAGTCCGGTAATAGTATTCACTGTCAATCCAAATCCCATACACGCGTGGGCACATTTTTGGACCGGTGTTAGTCAAACAGTGTTTCTTAACGCCCATCTTTGCTAGCTAGGAGTTGGCCGGCATCACTCTGTGGGCCTTTTCGGTATCTTTGAGGATGAAATGTGGTTTATGAGAGAATTTTGTCCAGTCAAATAGATCATGCACAATTTTCTCGCCCACCCCGATACCTTTGTAATTGTTAAAAGAGGGAATGTGCATATGAGCTTGGTCATTGCCAATATGTACCGCTGTACCAATGAATTAATGGACTTCGTCATCTCTGGTCACTGCTTTGTAAGGACAAACGTGTATTGAGCCTGAGTAGGCATTGGTATGTTCGCACCGTTGTCAAACAGGGTCACTCTACATGTCCATCAGAGTGAAAACGAAATACAGTGGAGAGCAACTGAAAGTCCAAAACGTCCTTCTTCCTCTCGCATCCCAGATACTGCAATTTCTTTTCCATCGTGTTAATCAAGCTGTCGAAAATCAGCTTAGTCGAATATTTCTAGATGGAAAAGAAGCTATTTCTTAGTAAATTTTCTCCTTGATACTAAACAAAACTGTATCGGGGAGAGAAATGTCAGGTTTAAAATTAGTATTTGCCTAATAAATAAAAATCAGTTAAAAGTAATAAATTGAAGTTAAGTAAGATGAAAAGTTAGCAATGTTTCAAACAACCATTTCACCGAAATATTTCGTAGACAAAGATCATCTTAAAACTTCATCAGAAAACATTAATTATTTATATGTAAAAATTACTAAAATTCTTCAAAATAGCATGCCGATGCACTGATGCCATCCCCCCCGATGCCAGTCGATGGGAACCTCGACAATCCACCTGGTGAAGGTCTATTTGGCGTCATCCAGCGTTCCAAAATGGTGGCCCATCTAGATACTATTCTTGGGAACAAAATTCTACTACTATTCTTGGGAACAAAAAAAAATCCGGTGGTGCCACATTTAGTCTGTAGTGAGGTTGGGGTAAAATTTCCACCTTGTGCTTGACCAGACACTCGGTACTTCACCAGGAAGGCGGTTTGGGATGGTGTACCCTCCAGTTGGCAAGGATCTCCGTCCTACTGATTCGTTTCACTCTTTCTGCTCCCCAATATTTCCGCAACTAGAGCGATATCATCTGCTAACCCGGGATACTTGATTTCTTGGTCACTCACCATGGCTCATTTGATGCCATATTCTTCTTTTATCATCTCTTCAATGTAACTGTTGAAAAGTGCTGACGAGAGATTACATCCATGTCTAATTCATTATTTTATTTTGGCTAAATTTCCTTCCGTGTTATATTTGGAGGGTTGTAGCCTGTTTCTTGCAGAGATGATTAATTAATCTTCTGCCGTTGACGCCCATTCCAAGTTCTTCTAATATCTTGTGCATTTTGATCATTCAATGATGTTGATGGCTTTCTACTCCTCCACGAATGCCAACTTTTAAGTGTTTGTATGCCTGTACCAATTTTTGGGCGGTAAATCAAGCGAATAATTGCTTTTCTTGTACCTTGGGTTCCGAATCCTAATTGGTTTTCCATTAGGCTTTTTTCTATCTTTAAATCTATTATTTGACTAATGTTGTCAGTATTTTTGTTGCGTGAGGCATCAGATTCAATCTTCTGCGTTCTTCGCATTTATCTGTTCTTGGTTCTTTTAATATTGCATTACACTCTCACATTCTTTTTAAAGTCCTCGGTAAGGTTTCCACTGTCGTAACTATACTTGATTATTCCTAAGAGAACATCCTTCGCTTTGATCTCGAGTGTCTTGATTAACTCTCAGTTTGTTTTTTCAACTCGTCAACTCCTTGTTGATCCTCATCCTCTGTCAAATTAGTATTGCCGGGCCCCGTTCGTTTTCTTCTTTAAAGATATCTCCTTTAATTAAGCCACATTCAAGTTATTTTGGACCCTTGGTAGAGTACTTCAATGCATCTCAACTACCTTTTTAAATGTTTCAAATTCTATTAGCAACCTTCAAGAATTCTTTTGGACGGTTTTTCATTCTCCGAATCGCCTCTTCATCAGAACATAAGAAGTTTCCACATAAGAATCCCCTATTTAATGTTGTCAATGATTTATTCACAGTAGGTTTCTAACCATTCATCTTTGACCTTGTTGAACTCAAATGTGACTTTGTTTTACAACTTTTTTTTTAAGGTTTTCCTGATTTCATTTCTTGCATTTCTGTATTTTCTTCTTGCCTCTATGA
Organism: Hetaerina titia; assembly: GCA_037158775.1. Lineage (NCBI taxonomy): Eukaryota > Metazoa > Arthropoda > Insecta > Odonata > Calopterygidae > Hetaerina > Hetaerina titia. Next base: position 96,532,054 of record CM073773.1, on the reverse strand, counting down.
GGCCACTTATTTTTAGCTGCTATCTAAGGCAGCTTTCTCCACCTTACCAATAAGTTGCTTATCTGCTACTTCAGCCATATATTCTTTACCTTCTTCCATCTTCCTTCTATACTAGTGTCACATATTCTTTATCTTTTTCTTTTGATGTATTCGGTAAACTTTTCCCTTTCTTTCTTATCCTCTAATGACTTTAAGTTTTATCTAGGTTGCGCTGTCACTTCCTTCATCATATAACGCAGTTAGTTCTCCATGACCGCTTATATTATGATCCCTTTGTATTATCTGCGCCGGAATAGGTCATAACTTGTTTATTATATATGTCAGTACTGATTACAATATAGTCAATTTGGTATCTAGATCTGTCCTTAACATCTTCCACATTTCTGGGGTTCCACATTTTCACATTTCATTTTCTTACCCGATTGTGTCTTTATCGATACCATTTTTTCTTGCTATAGAATTCTTTCAGGCCTCTCCTGTCGGTCCTCTCCATTCGATGGGTAGTAGTCTCCTATCACGACTTGGTTCTCCTTCCATTTTATTGCGCCTAGAATATATTCTATTGTTCACATATTTCTTCTATCTCCGCTCATGAGAAGATGGACGTCGGCATATACGTACACCTATGATACCACTGTGTCAGTAAGCGTTCCCTATAACGTTATCAACAGAATCCTCTTATTGTGTAAGTATAAATATGTATATTCCGCAGGATTTCATTCTTCTTGCCCATTTCTTCTTGACTATGATACTCGCTTTCGGAATATTTTTGTCGTCTCATGCAGATACCTGTCACCCTGTATCCGTCGTCGTCTCCGGACCACATAGTCTGGCCGAATCCCAGAATGTCTATCACCAGCCTATAAATCTCCATCCAGAATTTTTTTAAACTTCAAAGTCCAGGGAATGCATTAATACGTGAAATTTGTAACTAGATCTCCCGTTTCGGCACTCCATTTGTACATAGAAAGCCCATGGTCGAATGTAGTATTTTTATGTAATTATAGGTGTGTTTGAAAAGGCATGAGCTTCTGGTCAAATTAAAGGCAATTGAGCGAAAATGAGAGAAAGAAAAAATGCAATCGTATGTTTCTGTGATCAAATGCGACTTATAATTACAGTAATTGACTGGGATGTATCAATAGTTTGAGAATGCTAAATCCTCATTTCTCCCTAATCTTTTTACTTCAAGTCTCGGTTATGTTATTGCTCTTTAAAGTGAGTATTTTTTCTGTCACTAGAGTGTATACATTTCAACACAGTTGTCTGTTCATCGTGGCCATCTTTCTTCTTTAATTACTTCACGTAGCCATGCTACTTGTATGAGCATATCACCTGAAATATACATTTAATATTTTCTGCAAGCGTATAACTTTTCGTTTACGTAAATATTTGATTGCTATTTATTTCCATCGATAATGGTTGCTGTTAATGAATATTTATGGAATAGAAGGAAAATTGGACTATTTCTGGGATCTAAAAAGGTTAAATAAAAATAAATGAGGTATGAATCGTTAGCCGTTTAAAATCGATTACTAATTTAGGAAATTGATATTTAGTTAACTGCAAATTATTCCAATCTTCATAAAGAGTTCTTTTGTAATGTTGATTAAATTCTATCTTTACTCCAAGCCATTAAATTACCCTTTCCTCATTTATCCTGAGGCAGTAGCCGTTTTTCATTCCCTTTTCTCAAATGGAACGTTACCTTTCCTCTTTAGTTCCCTCGAGTAAAAAGGTTTTCCAACCGTAATTCGCAATATAACTTTGCACTCGCCGTATTTCCGTGCAGAGCCTTTTGCATTTCTTTGATCTCTATTATTGCCTTCCCATATCAAACATGAAATGTCAAAAGAAATGAGGGGAAACCCTGTCTTTTTATTTCTTTATCCTTCCTTGAAACACTTACAAATAAGCTACAATTCTAAACATGTCGGAAACACTATCGGTAAAAACCACTTATATGAAAGGCTCCGTGGCTTAATCTTTGATCATCAATTAGATGCTTGTCTTGTAATGAAAGCGGTAATGTGTTGCTGACTCAAATAGAAGTCAGGGGTGAATGAAAACCGGTGGGCATATATTTAAACATTTTCTAGCAAATAGATTGTTTATTATTATATTTTTACTGGTACTGGTTAATTTAAGGTACTAGAAATAAGATACAGGGTTCGTCCGGAAAATAAGTGTACTGAGATCAGGAAAAAATGTATTACACTTTCACATATCTTAAGCTAATATTCCTCAAAATAGGACCCTTGCGAGTCGATACACTTGTTCCAGCGGCGTTCCCATTCCTGGAACGCTCCCGCGAAGGCATCAACTGGAACCTCTCGAAGACACGTCGTCACGGCCTCTTTGACGGCGTCCAAAGTCCCGTATCGCGTTCCTTTCAAACTCCTCTTTATCTTAGGGAACAGAAAGAAGTCCGGTGGTGCCAAGTCCGGGCTGTATGGATGGGTGCGGCAGCGTTGCCACGCCGTGCTTGGCCAAGAAGACCGACACGACAAGCGCGGTGTGAGACGGCGCATTGTCGTGATGCAGCCGCCAGATGTTTTTGGTCCCTAATAATCTCGTGCACTATTGTTTATGGCACATTACACTGCTCTGCTATCATCCGAACACTAAGACGACGATCAGAGTTCAGTATATCGCGAACTTTTCGTACATTTTCGTCGGTGAGTGTCGTTGATGGGCGTCCAGGCCGTGGTTCGTCGTCGACCTCTTCTCTGCCCTCCACGAACATCTAGTGCCACCGAAAGATCATGTTTCTGGACATGGCTGACTCCCCGTAAGCCTGGTTAATCATACCGACATTTTCGGTAGACTATTTCCCAAGCTTTACCGCAAATTTGATGGAATAACGTTGCTCCAAAAACTTCGGCATCGCGTTCCGTGACGTGGGTCGAGCGTGGAGGTTCGCGTTAACAGAGCTCCTCACTACACCACAGCTCAGAGCCGACTGCCTTTTTCAGCGTCGCTTGCCAACATACCCCCCTCAATCGCAGTCCGTCAGAGCGGTGCTGGGCGCGCCTGGAGCGGCGGGAAAAAATTAGTACACTTATTTTCCGGACGAACCCTGTAGATAAATTTTTCTTACATTGCGGTATCTAGCACACATCTATATGCTTCAAATCAGTGAAAAAATATTTATTATTAAACATTTTGACTCGTGATTTAAGCCAAAAATTAACAACTTTTCTCAAAAAATTATAAACTCAGCATAATTAATCAATTGGAAAAACACAATAGTTTCCACTTGCTTAATTGGTGATGCATAGGAAAATTACTTTGGTAAATTTAAATCGCCTGGTTTGACTAAGATTCATGGCATCATCAAAACTAAAAAAAAACGGATTCCTTCAGAACCCACTCCATTGACGTGTATTATTAATTATTATTATTATTTTTAACAGCAATACCGATAGAGTTTTTGACACACTAAATCATCATTATGGTATTCACATGAAAGAAGCGATATATCGGAGTAATTTTGGCGACATCGTTCAGCTTCTTACTTTACACCACTATGTATTATATATTGTCGGAAAAGTCACAAAATATTTATTTGATAGTTGTGTCCATCCAAAAACCTTCCTTAACCGGTATATTACCTAATAATAACACAGGCCTAAAAAAAATTTTTTTGGTGCCGGGAATCTTTGTGTTGATTTTAACTATATTTGTAGATCTGAATCCAAATATGAAATCCGTTTTTATTTAACAGCTCTACTTTTTTAGATATGGCGCATCTTACGATTAGTTGTTTTAATATTTGATATATTCCGGAAAATAATTTTCAAAGTTAAATAAATCTATAAGTATTCATGGGAATATATGCTAAAAGAAAATAGGAAAAATATTACAGACTTTGTGAAACGTGCATACTTGGGATATTTTGGTGTTAAGCTTGGTGACCAAGATAAAACATGTGCCCCGCATTTTGTGTGTAAAACATGTACCGAACATTTGCGGCAATGGACAACAGGACAAAGGAAAAGTCTAAAATTTGGTGTGCCAATAGTGTGGAGAGAATCTGTGAACCATATTGACGACTGTTATTTTTGCATAGTAAATGTTTCGGGAATTAATCGAAAAAATCACCACAAGTGGGCATATCCCGATTTGCCTTCAGCTAGACGCCCGGTACCCCATTCAAAAGAAATACCGATCCCAATATTTCAGACGTTACCAGATATATAGTATCTAAGGAAGAATTTGAGTTATTTGAAAACATTTCTCATTCTATTGACGATAGTGGCAGTGACTACGAGGGGGTATCAACAATTCCTCAACTATTTAATCAAGATGAACTAAGCGATCATGCTAGAGAACTGAACTTATCGAAGGAAGCATCCGAACTACTAGCATCAAGACTGCATGACAAGAATTTACTGCAACCCGGTACAAAAATAAGTTTTTATCGCATAAGGGAAAAGGATATGCTACACTTCTTTACTCAAGAAGACAATCTTACATTTTGTTTAGACGTTAAGTGTCTTTTGGAAAAAATGGGACTACTATCACAATATGATGCTAGTGATTGGCGTTTGTTTATTGATAGCTCCAAGCGTAGTTTAAAATGTGTACTTCTTCACAATGGTAACAGGTTTGGCGCAATACCAATCGCTCATTCAACTAAAATGAAAGAAGAATACGATAAAATAGCATTGGTCTTACAGAAGATAAAATACCAGGAACATCGCTCCGTGATTTGTGTAGATTTAAAAATGGTGAACTTTCTTCTTGGGCAGCAAAGTGGCTACACAAAATATCCTTGTTTCTTGTGCCTCTGGGATAGCAGGGACAGACAAAACCACTGGATTAAGAAGGAGTGGCTTAAGAGAGAAAACTTGGTTGTTGGGAAAGAAAACATCATTGCTGAATCTTTGGTTGAAAGAGAGAAAATCATCTTACCGCCTCTACATATTAAACTAGGCCTAATGAAGCAATTTGTAAAGGCTGTTGACAAGGATGGACCATGCTTCGGCTACTTAAGACTAAAGATGCCGCATATAAGTATTGAAAAACCTAAAGCTGGTTTTTTTGAGGGGCCAACAATCAGACAACTTACAAAGGATCCTGCTTTTGTCGAGTCAATGAATGAGATTGAAAAAATTAGTTGGATGTCATTTGTTGAGGTCATAAAAAATTTTCTAGGAAATCACAAAGTGAAAATTATATTGAGCTGGTAAACATTATGCTCAGTAACTTCAAATCGCTTGGATGTAATATGAGCACAAAAGTTCACTACCTACACAGCCACTTAGAAAATTTTCTTGGAAATTTAGGAGACACAAGTGAAGAACAAGGTGAAAGATTTCACCAGGATATAAAAACAATGGAAGCTCGCTACCAAGGAAGATGGGATAACCATATGATGGCAGATTACTGCTGGTGCTTAAAACGAGACTGTTTGAACAAAGTGCACTCAAGAAAATCGCGCAAAAGAAGCTTCCGATGTGTTGAGTGATGTTTTTATGTATTTTTTTCTTTTCAATTTGTTTTATCACAGTAAAAAAATTTAGTATTTGTGTTCAATTGTATCGTAAAATTCTGTTGTGTTTGTGGGTGATTTAACAGCCCTAGAAATAAATCAAGTCTTTATATTTAGTGGTTTTTATTATTAATATAATATTCCCATATCATCATGTAGAAGATTGTTTTACGTAAGTAAAAACATATCTATATCTTGAAAACTATAGCTGATAGGAAAAAACTAGTGTCTTAATTGGATTCAGCACCCCCATTGTTCTTTAAATCAGCATTAAAAGCTCCGGTACCAAAACCACTGTTGGCCTGTGTATTCCGTATTATATATATGTAAGTGTATGTGTTGGTATATATATGGTTAGAGCATCCGCCCGGCAAGTGGAGAGATCCGGTGTTCAAGTCCCGGTCGAGGAAGATATTTTTACATTCGTGATCTGCTCACATCCGCCATCCCCACCTCTCTTGCGTTCGTCCTTTATATGTGTTCCTTTACCATTTTCCTTATCTCTATTTCAATGTGAATGAGTATATATATATATATATATATATATATAAATCGTACTGTGTTTTACCTATGTAATACGTAAAACACAGTAATCAACCCGAAGGTCGGTTTAGTAGGTGAATGGTAGTGGTCACCCATGTTCTAAGCCCGACGAATATTCACACATCAGGGCAGGGGGGGCAGTTTCTTTCCCTGTGTCGGTTAAGGTTTCCCAGGAAGATCTGGTACCCACAAAATCAACTAGCTTGGGTGGAGGTGTAGGTGCCCAGAGTGCCTTGCCCGGCAATCGAACCCTAGACCCTCTGGTCAGCAGTCCAACCCTCTTCCCCCTGGACTACCGCGACCCACATATGTATGATAAAGTGTATATGTATATATATATCTATGAATATATATGTATATATATATCCATATATAGAAAAACATTGTTTAACGTTCGAAAAATATAATTGTTCTCGTGATGTTATTCAAAATTTCCCCTTGCATACCTGTATGTCTTGATACGTGGCTTTAATGAAAACAGTTGGTAATATCGCGTGAAACTGCCCCCAATCACCAAGGCGTTTCAATTAAAGCCAAAATTTCGAGTGTAAGATGCAATTACAGAATAAATTATTAGCAGCACTTATAAAATCAGAGTTTAATGCGTAAGTTAAGACATCTTAAAGTCATTAGAGGTGAATCGTTAAATTTTGTAAAAATTGAGAGCACGCAGGAAAATTTGGGGTTTACCTGTAGTATTTCTACTGCGCTTTAATCGAGAGAGGGTCTAATTCCATCGGTTATAAGGGGCCTTTTTTTCTTATCAATAATGATGTAAAAGCTGCATTCATTCCAAATTTCAATTGAATTCTCCTTCACCACGTAGCTCTAAATATTTGTTGACATACATGCAAAATCTTTTGCAAATGTGCCAAGATACAGGCATGAGGACAAATATTAGCCGTAAGCATATTCTGCATGGTCCATAGAGCACACACTAGACGCTTCGTTTCACACCACTGATGCAAATGTTTACATCCTCCATACGTATGTAGCATAAGGGAAAGGGTCGTTTTTATGGAAACTTCGGCTCGGAAATTTCGGCAGAAATACATATTTTGCGGTGTCCTGATCACGTTTTGGCAATTTCCGAACGATAACTTTCTTTGCGCCCGTGTGCCCTCCAGCAAGAGGTTCGATTTGAGCACGATAACTCAAATGATAATTACCAGAGCAGCATGAAATTTCGTTTATATAAAGAATGAATGCACTGATTATACTTTGGTCGAAATCCGGCCGTAGAAATGACCATTTTTGACCTTTATTGAACGTATGTCATTGGTAATAAAACAAAAAATTGGCATTTAATACGAGTGCAATATCTGAAAACTCCTTTTAAACTGGTTATGGGGACGAATCCGCAAAATATTCCGAAAGAAAAGGAGATCCGAGAAACATTATTTTAAAATATGAATTTCTGTGAAGAACTGTATTAGTTTTCTTAAAAAAACATGAGATATTATTGCAGCAGTTTAATCATTACACAAATTTCGTTTTATATTTCTGTTAACCATTGCAACTATTTCGAAACAAAAATGTGTTAAATGTCATGGGATTCGAAATTTTGGTATTTTCTTCGATTCTGCTCAATGAACTTTTACTCTCGGTGACAATTAATTCTCCTGAATTAGGTTATCCACTAATGTATTACGTTTCGGAATAAAGTCATTTCTATAACAAAAATTATACATTTGAATGAACTGAAGGTGATTGCCAGGTTATTCCTTCACTTCGCCGTGCTGACGTGCCATGATAACTCTTAATAAAGTTCAAATATTAAATTGAATTTTTTTCAAAATTTCATTTCCTTCTGTCATTGGAAAAAGCCAAGTGAAGGAAGTAATGCATGCACTGCCCACATCACAATTTTTTCCAAAGGTGGTCATGTTTGGACATGTGAAATTTTCGCCCAGTCAGCAGGTCCGATTGTAAACAGCCAACGCTCCCAGAAATCCGGAGGGAAGAATAACATCGACCGCCCTTCCCTCCGAGTGCGTGTGCTCACACACCTCTCGTGCATGAATTTCCTCCGCGAGTGTTTGAATATCTCTCCCCGGAAATGGACGACAGCTACGGTCAAACCGGCACAAAACTTAGTCCGCAGGGTCCTTCCTGATGTCTCTCAAGTTAGTTGAGAATTATGCCGTACAAATGTTATATTGCTCTCGTGAGTTATTCTGTGTTACCGAGATTTACTTGTATTTATATGCAAACACATACACACGCATGTATGTACATATATATATATATATATATATATATATATATATATATATATATTCAGGGTTCGTCCGGAAGATAAGTGTACTGAGCTCAGGAAAAAAATATATTACACTTTTACATATCTTAAGCTAATATTCCTCAAAATAGGACCCTTGTGAGTCGATACACTTGTTCCAGCGGCGTTCCCATTCCTGGAACGCTCCCGCGAGGGCATCATCGGGAACCTTTCGAAGACACGTCGTCACGGCCTCTTTGACGGCGTCTAAAGTCCCGTATCGCGTTCCTTTCAAACTCCTCTTTATCTTCAGGAACAGAAAGAAGTCCGGTGGTGCCAAATCCGGGCTGTAGGGCGGGTATGGCAGCGTTGCCCCGCCGTGCTTGGCCAAGAAGTCCGACACGATAAGCGCGGTGTGAGACGGCGCACTGCCGTGATGCAGCCGCCAGATTTTTTTGATCGCTGGCCGGACGCGGGCGACTCGTTTTCGAAGCCTGTCGAACACTTGGACGTAAAATGCATCATTTACAGTTTGTCGTTCAGGTACAAATTCGTAGTGGACGACTCCCCTTTTGTCAAAAAAAAATCAGTACACTTATTTTCCGGACGAACCCTGTATCTAATTATTTTTCTATATATATATATATATATATATATATATATATATATATATATATATATATATATATATATATATATATATATATATTCACTGATAGTCATAACAAACACAGAAACCAAAACACAAAAGAGGAAAAACTCACTGGTTCTCGAATTTTCGGTGGTCCAACCACCTTTCTCAAGAGGAATTAGGAACAGAACTGAGGCAGAGGAGGGCCCGAAAGCAGTGGTAGGAAGGAGAAGGGGAAAATGCTTTTCCTCTTTTGTGTTTTGGTTTCTGTGTTTGTTATGACTATCAGTGAATACATTACACGTTTGTGGGTTTTCCAAAAAAGTGTATATATATATATATATATATATATATATATATATATATATATAACATGGTCAAAGTAGTAGGGACTTAAAGAGAACAATTGCGCTTGGCAAAGAGGCTTTGTCAAGGAGGAGGGACTTGACGTGGACGTTGAGTAGGGAGATTAAGGAAAGACTCGTTAAAACCCTGATATGGAGCGTAGCTATGTACGGCACGGAAACGTGGTCTTTGAAGCAGGAGGATAGGCGTAGATTGGAGGCTTTTGAAATGTGGGTGTGGAGAAGAATGGAGAAGGTGAAATGGACCGAAAAGAAAACAAATGAGGATGTATTGGAGATGGTGAGTGAGGAGAGGTATGTTGAGGTATGTTGAGAGAAATCCTATGGAGACGGGAAAAATGGATGAAAGACGTATTGATTGGCAATAGTGGGATGTTGAAGATGGTAATAGAGGGAAGAATGTTAGGGAAACGAGGAAAGGACAGGAACAGGATAGGGATGTTGGACGGGATGAAGGGAGGAAAGAAGTACAAAGAGATGAAGAGGGACATGATGTAGATTAGATTGCTGGATTGGGTTTTGTTTGTAGTTATAAAATGTTTATTTGATAGTTGTGTCCATCGAAAAACCTACCTTAACCGGTAGATTACCGAAAAAAATATATATATATATGTATGGGTGTGTGTGTGTGTATATATATATATATATACATATATATATACACTTTTTTGGAAAACCCACAAACGTGTAATGTAAATTCACTGATAGTCATAACAAACACAGAAACCAAAACACAAAAGAGGAAAAACTCACTGGTTCTCGAATTTTCGGTGGTCCAACCACCTTTCTCAAGAGGAATTAGGAACAGAACTGAGGCAGAGGAGGGCCCGAAAGCAGTGGTAGGAAGGAGAAGGGGAAATGGGGGAAAAGAGGGGAAAAGAGGGGAAGGCATTCGAGGTGAGGAGTTTGGAGGGGTAGTGTATGGCGCGGGAATTTTAAAAAAGGTGGGGATGATATGGAAGTTGTTGGGGGCGGAGGGGGATGAAATAATATGCATAAAGGGGGCAATTAATGTCTAATATTAATACCTGGGCGATTCCAGGAATCCAAGAGCCAGATGAAAGCTAGCTCTAATGTTTTGAGTTTCAGTGGAGGGTCTGAGTGTGGGAGGGATGCTAAGACGGATACTTTAAAACATTGGTCAAAGGCAGCGTTGTGTTCGGAGGCATGTTTGGGGATTGGGAGCATACCAATAAGGGAGGAATTGTTGCATGAGGCTCTATGATTATTGATTCTAATATTGAGGGGTGTGGTACACTGTCCAATGTAAAAGGCAGGGCAAAGTTGGCACTTGAGTAGGTAGACAACATTGCTGGAGGTACACGACGAGTAGGGAATTGGTGGGAGAGAGTTAAAGAGCGGGTGGGAGAGGGATGGGATTCTGGTTAGGAAAATAGGACATGTTTTGCATCTAGGTTTATTGCAGGGTCTGGGAGTGATTTTGGAACGGGGCGAGGATTTAAGAAGTGGATTGGTAGATTTTAGAATATCTGATAGATTGGCGGGGCGTTTGAAAGTGACAGAGGGGCATTTGGGGAAAAGGTTGGTGGTGGAATTGTGGTTTTTGAGGATAGGATAGAGGTCCTTTAGGATAGAACGCAGAGATTCTAGGCCAGGGAGAAACGTGGTACAAATTGAAAGAGGGTGGTTTTTCGCGGTGGTGGAAGGTCTGGGAGTGTAAGTATGCCTACGGATCCTCTTATTCAGGAGGGATTCAGGATAACCCCGTTTGAGGAGGGAATGGTGTAAATTTATGAGGAAATTGTCTAGGGAGTCAGGGTCATTGCAAATTCTGTGACCCCTTATGGAAAGGGAATAAGGAATGGAACGTTTGGTGTGGTATGGGTGACAGCTGCTAAAATGTAAGTACTGTTGTTTATTTGTGGGTTTTATATGTACGGATGTGTGAAATTTATGGTCTATAAATGATATGTTTACATCTAGGAAGGTGATTTGGGAGGAGGAAACTGTAGACGTGAAGGAGATAGAGGACGAAGCATTAAGGTTGGAAATGAAAGTTTTCAGGGAATCAGGACCATGTGGCCAGAGAAGGAAAATATCGTCAATATATCTGAGCCACAATAGCGGTTTCAGGGGTTGTTGTGACAGGAATTTATTCTCCACGAGACCAAGAAAGAGGTTTGCATAGGACGGGCTGAACCTGCTACCCATGGCACAACCCTTGATTTGTAGGTAGAAATTATCATTAAAGGAGAAGGAATTGCGGGTAAGAATGAACTCGGAAAGGCTGAGGAGAAAATCTGTGCTGGGGATGTGTGGCTCAGGGCGTTGGGAGAGGTAGTGTTGGAGGGCGGAGAGACCTTCTGAGTGGGGAATGGATGTGTACAGGGACGTGGCATCTATAGTGGCCATAATGATCTCGGCATCTGGAGGGAGGGAGATAGAATTTAATCTATCCAGGAAATGGTAGGAATCTTTAGTGAATGATGGTAGGGCCTGGACAATCGGCTGGAGATAGTGGTCTACAAATGCCGAGATTCTTTCTGTTGGTGAGTGACGGGAGGATAAAATCGGTCGACCAGGATTACCCGGCTTGTGAATCTTCGGAAGGATATAGAAATGAGGAGTGCGTGGGTGGGGAGGGGAGAGGAGGGCTAAGTCTGAAGGAGATAGACCCTCATCCGGCCCATTGGCACTAAGAAATTCAATTAGGTCCTCCTGAAGTGCGGGATTTGGATCTTCGGGGATTTGCTGGTAGGAAGAGGTGTCAGAGAGCTGTGTTTCAGCTTCCCTAATGTAGTCTGATCTGTTTAAGACCACAACCGTTGACCCTTTATCTGCGGAAGTAATGATGATGTTAGGATTTTTCATTAAGTTATTTAGCTCTGAGGATTCGGTAGGGGACAGGTTAGATCGAGGATTAAGGGACTTGAGGAAAGACGGGTTGGCGATTCTGGACAAGAGAAGGTTTATAAAAATTTCAATTGGATGATTTGAGGGGAGGGGACTGGGTTCTTGGGCTGAAGCCGGCTTGAATTTCTGTAAGGCGTTGTGAAGGGGTCTGGAGATTTGCTGGGGTGCCGGTTGCGACTCCCAAAAAGCCTTCCACCGGAGATTCCGGCAAAAACGCAGTACGTCGGCGAGAATTCTTACGTGGTTTACTCTGGGGGTGGGGGTGAAAGAGAGGCCCTTGTTTAAAAGAGAAGTTTGAATTGGGTTAAGGGGTTTGGACGAAAGATTAACCACGTGGCTAACGGAGTCCGTCTCATCGTCTGGCGGCATGGGGGCGGCGGGTATAGAGACTCTAGAATGCGGGTACTTCTCGGGGAAAACCCCGCGAGAGGTCGGCGGGGGGAGGTTATAGATGGTAGCCAGGTCTGGTTTGTAGAGGTGTAGGGGAGGGGGAGGCGGGGGAGGGGTGGCTAGGGAGAGGGGTAGGCGCAGACCCATTCTGAAGTGTGATTTACAGAGAGAGGATAACTTTGTAAGTAATTTTTGACGCCGATATTGTAGCGAGCACGCGGACGCTCTCAGAGTCTCTTCTACTTTGTAAAGGAAATGTGGGGCGGCCAGGGAAATGATTTTAATCAGGGAGTAAATTGAGTTATAGTATGTGGCAATGAGATGATTGTACTGATCTCGTATGAAATGACAGAGGAAAAATGGACAGTGTACCACACCCCTCAATATTAGAATCAATAATCATAGAGCCTCATGCAACAATTCCTCCCTTATTGGTATGCTCCCAATCCCCAAACATGCCTCCGAACACAACGCTGCCTTTGACCAATGTTTTAAAGTATCCGTCTTAGCATCCCTCCCACACTCAGACCCTCCACTGAAACTCAAAACATTAGAGCTAGCTTTCATCTGGCTCTTGGATTCCTGGAATCGCCCAGGTATTAATATTAGACATTAATTGCCCCCTTTATGCATATTATTTCATCCCCCTCCGCCCCCAACAACTTCCATATCATCCCCACCTTTTTTAAAATTCCCGCGCCATACACTACCCCTCCAAACTCCTCACCTCGAATGCCTTCCCCTCTTTTCCCCTCTTTTCCCCCATTTCCCCTTCTCCTTCCTACCACTGCTTTCGGGCCCTCCTCTGCCTCAGTTCTGTTCCTAATTCCTCTTGAGAAAGGTGGTTGGACCACCGAAAATTCGAGAACCAGTGAGTTTTTCCTCTTTTGTGTTTTGGTTTCTGTGTTTGTTATGACTATCAGTGAATTTATATATACATATATATATGTATACCTTCTTTTTTTACCCACTTCTTTGTTTCCCCAGATAAAGGTGGTCTGGTCACCGAAAATTTGGAATACGTTCGAGTGTCATTTGTGTCTTAATCTTCCGCGACGTCTATCTGATGGAGGTTCCATACTCATTCCGGGAATTACCGTCGCATAGATTGGCTTGTTGGACCAACCTATTACCCATGAATCATTTCCAAATAATTGATTAATATTATCCCACATACATATCAAAAACTGGCCACATGAAATTTCCAAATCCCATACTAAATCAATCATCACCTTTTTCATTTCATATTTCCAAAGCCTGCCTTACGAAACCTATTTTTCTAAAACTGAGGAAAAATGTAATGACTTGTATCCCACGCAAGATTTGATATGGATGCAACATCCAAGACCTGTCCTCATATACTTTATTAAATCCTCTTAGTTCTACACTCGGTGTTCCTCTCTTCTTATTAATGTATTATGTAATATTAATGTAGGTATGTTGATTATAAGCCATGTTATTATGATTTTTATGTTGATTCTAAGCAACGTCGGGCGCGATATTACCCTTTTCACCGAAACGCTCAATCTTAAATTTTTAAGTTCTAGTAAAGTTGATGAAACTTTGAATGTAATTTCATTAAAGAAAGAAACACTAACGACGCCCACAAGTTTTACAATGAAATTAAACTAGTGTAAAACTCATTAAAAAATCAAACATTTCCAGAATATCAGTTATATATTTGGTATTTTTTCTTATTTTCAAAGTTGGTCAAAATAAAAGTTTAGTTAAATTTTTATTAATCATTGTTTTCTCTCCGTGGTCATATTTTTTCTAACAATGCAACTTGTTCAGGTTTGATGCTAAATAGGTTTTTATATCTTTCCATAGAGTTTGATTTACAGCATACCACAACCTTACATTTGCGCTTGACGAGAATGAGGTCGGAAAGTGACAGTTTTCGGATTTGAATTTGCGGTTGGGGAGGAATAAAATATCAACAATGGACCCCGAAAGCTCCAATCCACTACCATCTACATCGTCTCTCTCCCTCTGCATGGTAATCTCATCATAAATCCATACAGTATTTAATCTACGTACCTGAATCTGCATTTATAGTGAGAATGACGTCAAAGAGCACAGTGAGTTTAAATACTTCCGCCTACGATCGGAAGCCATTCGCGAATTCCAATACTAGTTGACAAACGGGTAGTTAAGAGCCTAGTATTTTATGTTGGTGGTTAGTTGAGATTTTTGCATTAAACCTCAATGCTGGTTAAAAAAATTCGCTGAAATGCAAACATTTCCTTCACCTGCCATATGCTCTCATGGCGGTAAGCATAGTAGAATTTAATGTTAAGTTACAACGCCCGTCTAATGTGAATATAATAGTAATTCGGATTTCAAAATGTTTTTTCACACGTTAAAATATGCCTACACTCTAAAGTGTAATATTATACGAATTAGAAAAAAATAACTATTTGTTGGCAGTGTCCCGAGCGGATAATGCGTCCTTTGTACGGAATCACCCCTTACCATACACTAAAGCGGGAGCTTCCCACAATGCATCACGTAGAGTAGAGCTCGAATGTAACAGATAAGTCTCGACGGATGTATGTGGCAGGGTTCAAGGCAGACACCAACCGTTACATAATTAATTCAGTTGATACAAATGTTTAATTCATTTCACTTGTACATTATGTCAGATGTTAAGCGTTCAACCTTCGTATTCGGTGACTGAGATTTTCCCTGAAAGGAAGACAAATTATAGGAATGCCCATCAAAGACGACATCTGGATTCCCCTCACTTCATCACTCAGGTGGCCCGACCAACGGGCTTAATGTGAGGAGCCGTCCTGAATTATGTTATCCACTTCTGGAGTAACGAGCAAACACACGTGCCTTCCGACGTTCATTTATCTCCGCGTTAATCCGTCGATTATTGGAGATAGTTGGTTGTTGCAGTAGCCTCGTTGCACTCACTTTTATCGCAACATTTTTTAATTAAACTAGGAAATATTTTGGTAATCATAATTTATTCAAAGCATTCCGCACTCTTCCCTGCAATCTGGAACCTGGCATCTATTCCAACTGTGGCCACACGAATGCAAAATAAAACATCCCCTTCATTTTCTCACATACTTTCCAGTTAAACGAAACGAAGCTTCATTTAGAAGGACCATCATAATTTTCTAATATGGAAGCATATTACTGATAGTATATTTTTTAGGGGAGATTATTTGAAGCATGTACATATACAAGATTATGCACACACATATGCAAGGTTTGTATGAAGAGATTCAGGAAAAGGCCCGGAAAAAAGATCTCTTTCAGATATAGCAACGTCTCAAAATTCTTGTAAGTACATCCCTTGAGTCTCGACACACATTTGGTAGCGGTTTTTCCACGACTCGAAGGTTCCCTGTTTGGCGATACTCTTTCGGCCATCTTTTAAAAGCTGGTGTGACTTAATAATTGGACTTTCTGACATACTTTTATTTTTAAACACTTGGTGAATCATATTTAACGCTTTTGTACCAGATTTCCCCATTCCACAATAGCATTTGATGGCATACCACCGTTCAATAGTTCGCTACATTTTGCGCTCGATCCGAGTCACTCAACAGGGATCCACTAAATCACGATCTAACCTAAACGAACGCTCGCAAGTGATAAATTCTTTGAGCGTGTTAATGCTCAGACCACCGAACCTGCGCGGTACGAGCGTGCAGCATGCACAATCTCGTTAGGGGAAATTTGTCCCCGATATTTTTATACAAATCTTGTATAAATTGAGTAACTGGAAAACCTAATGCAAAATTATATAACAATTTATTAAAAAACAATTTCGTATTCATAAATAAACAGCACACTGAAGCTTATATTTTCATTAATAATCGATGATGTTTTTCAAGCCTATCATAATCATCATCCTTTATTATACGTACGTGTATCCACAAAATTAATGCAGAGAGAGCTTAGGGAGCTCAATGCGACGCACAGTCATGCCAGGAAAATATTGTTCTCAATACTTGGTATCCATACCATGTATTTGAATATGCAATAGTTGGAGAGGTTCTGGCAGACGAAAGGTGGTCCGAGCACTGTGTGCCTCAGTGTGGCGGCTGCAAAGGCGCCTGAATCCAGTAGGGTGCCCATTGGGCTCTATAGAGAAAATGAGTCCTCGGAACTACGAGACTCAACCCTATTTGGCATGTGTCGTTCCCGGCAGCGGGAGGGACAAGACGTATACGGTCGTCATCTCACAATGTCATTTCTAGGCGGAATCGATGCTAGCAGCAGAGAACAAAACGCAAAATCGGTCCAAATGAATGGGAATAGGAACATGGAATGTTAGGAAAATTTTGAGGGAAGGAAAATCAGATAATATAAGGATAGAGACGGTGAGAAAAAATTTTAATGTTTAGAGCCTGTGTTAGGCGAGATGAAAGAAAAGTGAAAAATATTGGAGCGATATTTTAGAGTAATATAAAGTAGTGCAAGGGCACACAAATTAAAAGAAGTCGGGTTTCATTAAAAGATTGGTAGTATAAAGTAATAAAAAATTATGAGAGAATTGTTACTATGTTTATGTAGGCCACTTATGGAATACGCGGCATGTAATTTGGATCCATGCGATAAAACGTTCATTCATTAATTGTAAAACGGTGAGAGAATATCAGGCCACGTTTTCTTTTACCTACAGGCCTAAGCAAACAAAGAGAAATTGGTGATTACTGATCGATATTTTAAAAAAGAAATAAGATACTTTAGGGATGTGTAAGGAGAGACAGAAAGATAATGGGATTACTAAAAGATTAGTTGTTATTATTATTAGGTAATATACCGGTTAAGGTAGGTTTTTGGATGGACACAACTACCAAATTAATATATTGAAACTCCTAACGAAACACAGCCCAACATCTAACTCTACAACAAGTCCCTCTTCATCTCTGTGCACTTACTTCCTCCCTTCATCCCGTCCAACATCCCTATTCATTTATAGAGTATTATGTAGTGGAGGTGAAGAAAGCTAATAAAGGGTGATTATAATACTGAAAAAAAAGGTATGAAGAAGCGTAGTAAACATTGAGCAAGCGACTGATGAAATATAATTTGTAGAAGTACAAGCAAAAACATCGAAGTTGGTCACTGTTTACGCATACATGTCACATTACACCTGGCAATCATACGAAGGAACATACGATCAGTTAAAGGAAATAATGCTTAGTGTTCCTGGAGGGAAACATCTGATAGTGATGGCGTATAGGAACATGACAGTAATCGACGGAAGGGATGGCTATAACTACGGTGGAGTACAACGGTGTAGGGTCGAGAAATGACCGCGGGGAGAAAACGAGAGAGTTTTGCAGAGGACTGAGGTTAATCGTAACGAACACTTCATTTATACGAACGCTTACTTAGACATCGCAGAAATAGCATGATACCCGGGAATTCAGAAATATATATCATAAGTTAGACAAATATTTAGGAACAGCGTAATTAATGCGCACAGATTGCAGCGAGCGGATTCAGATCACAATATACGAGTAGTAATAATGAAGAGTAGCGACCGATTCAGCAATATAAAACAAGGAAAATGGTTTACAAAATGGAATGTAGAAGCAATAACCAAAATCATAAGAGAGGAGTATCTGTAGGCTTATGGGTGGAATTACCATCCACCAGCCAATTCAAGAGAATTTATAAATGATATTTTTTTCGAAAATTCCAGCAGCATCTACATCTACATAATACCGCGCAAGCCGCCGCAAGGGCGTGTGGCGGGGGGTTGTTAGGTCACCACCCAAAAAAGGAAAAAAGAAATACCGCATTCAAAACCAACACACACATGCAAACCCCAATCCACAGCAGTGCACATATTCATAGAAACATCCCATCATTCCACGCGCATGCAAACCCACATCTACCTACCTTCACTCCACAAGCACGCAAGTACATACGCTTAAGTACAACAAATAATTGTACCCCAGGATGCAGCAAGAAATTTATCAAGAACGTGCAAGCTAGATAGTAAGTAGCTAGGCGAAATACCACCACCACAGGAACGTGCTACGTAAAACTCTCTCCTACCCTAGGTGAGGAATCTGGTCTGAATCCCAATGCTGCAGGTAGAAGGAGGGCTCACCCACGGAGAGGGACATGAGATGGAAGGGGAAATTTAGGGTACCAGAAGCAGAGCAAACAATACTGTAAACAGCACTACATTACTTAATGGCATGCCAATGCGGGGAGCATGAGGCGATGGTGGCTGAGTTTTATTTTAAAGGCGCCGTATTAAATTTTTACGCTGAAATTAATTATGTATGCATATGATGAACTACAGAATGTAAATGTACAGATAATAGCTGCTATGCTTTGGAATTCTTTCCAACAGTATTTTAGCAACAATTCATGTGTGATATTACGATAGTAGATATTCATTGGCTATCAGAGGCGACGCATTGAAAAGAACCGTCCCCTGTACTCTAATGCGTGACCTTCGACCCCCTACGGACTATAGCACGCAATCCCCAGGTTATGATGACACATGACCTTTTGATGGCGAAGTAACGTCGAAACTTAGATCGAAAAAAATCTTTTTTAACAGCGGAACAGTGCGTTATTATATGCTAAGAACCGATAATTAAAAGAAAAATACCGAGAAATAAAATGAAGAATATTCCGAGGATTAAGCGGCGATTTACATATTACGCAATGACACAGTTCAGAATGTGGCCTAGATTCAGGGGAATGCAACGACGCATTGCCACGTGGGTGGTCCAATCCTTTAGAACTCTCGTAGCGATGTGATTTTACCGAAGATTTGCGCAACCTGGAGCCCGAGTTTGAAGGAAAGAAATCCATAGTTCGAAAGACCAAAAGTTTCCCTCCTTTCCCGCTTCAAACATCACAGCTCCTCTACTCATCATCTTGATTCTGACTGTATGTTATAATACATTTCGTTCCATTCAACAGCAGAGTCAGAACTTAATGACTGCGTGATCAGACATCACCTCTCCCATTGCAGTTCCTCCATCGCTGGGGGCCCTTCGTTTGTCTCATAACAAGACATTCACTTTCCCAACTCATTCAGTGCTCTTGCAGTCAGAAATTCTAGAGCAACCCCGGACCGTAGTTTAGCCAAGCAAGCTTGTGGCTACAGAGTATAATTCCTTTCGGCGGCATTTACGTCTTAACCTCCCTTCCACACCCACAAGGTCGACAATTATCATGTGTCGCCTCGCACTAAAAGGATGGTTAAACTCCTGACGAACATGCTTAGCGAGAGCATAAATTTCTCCAGGGGAATGTCTCGAATGGTAAGGGACGTATAAAAGGGATGAAGCCTGACCCCCCGCAGTCTCCGTAACACCCTTGCCTTCCGAAAATCCCCCAAACTTTGACACAGGCATGGCCTTCTGAATCTTTCTCTCCCACTCGACTCTCCCCGAATCAGAGAGCGAACGGTTAGGGGTGTTCACGGGCAAAGGGATGAGACCAGAGGCGCCACCACCGAGAGCCTCCTTCCACGACTTGACCCTTGCAAAATGTCATGTGATGGGGGAGGGGAGGGAGATAATCATGACTGGCGCCGAAACCCATAAAAACAGAGAGTAGGCGAGGTTCATTTACTCCCTCTCTCAGGACTGTGAAATACTTTAACACCGATCCCACAATTTCACCGAAATGGTTATGCGAATGATGAAGATGAAACATTTTTTTATTGCACCAGTTTTTGGGAAGAATCCGAATTTATCCTATTTAAAAAACGTGAATGTAAGGAGTATTCAAGTAAAACAAAAAATCTTTGCGAAGAGAAAAAACAGAGATGTTATTTTGTAAATTGTGAAAGGAGGAATCATGTGAATTCAGATGGGACAACTCATTCAAGATATTAACATAAGGCGGAAGAGGGGGATACTCAAATGTACGTATAAATCATAATTATGGCGGTGATTAAGTTATTTATACTTTTGTTTGGGATTTTTTGCCCGAGTTTCTAAATTCCCTTCCACTGCCGTAGGAGGTGGACCCATACACCCTCATCACTGAAAATACTAGACTCGTATTATCTATAAGATTAATTTTTTTATCAAATGGCCTTGTTACATAAAATTTTGGGAATTTTGAATTTTTTTCCAGAATGAAAAACTATGACAGCAAAAGTACTTTATAATTGAATTGGTGGGAACTTTTACATTAGAACTTATAGTTATTCAACCTAAAGCGAACGATTATTCGGCTATGGAGTCCCTTAATGGTATCGATGCGAGCAATGAAATGAGCTCGTATAAGCGGTGAAGTGGACTTGATTGGAAACTTAATAACAGAAGAAAAAAGCTATAGGAGAATTGGATTATTCCATATTATGCACCATATGTCTTGAATGAAAACATTTGTTAGAGTATTAGAATTTTATTCGAGTAAAACCCCCTGAAAATATTTTAAAATATCATCTACATCTTACAAAAGTGGAGCCTTGTCTTTGCAGCCATATGTCTTTCTCCAGTGATGTTTTTTTCGAGTCCTTATTCAAGTACGTTGTTATGGTGCAGATCATGTCCAACAAATGTAACTATTATTTTCTCTATTTCTCTCATTAAAATCCTTTCCTCATTAATTATTCTCAACGTTACCTTTTTCAAACAATGTTACTTTTTTGTCTAGCCATGTTTCTCTTGTTATTCTTCCCCAAACCCACATTTCCAAGGCTTTCAAGCGAGACTTCTACATCATCCCCAATGCCCAAATTTCACATCCTTATAATAACGTACTCCAATTAAACGTTTCAGCAAAAGAATTTCTAGTTTCCAATTTTGTGCGTTTTTTCCAAAATTTTCTTTTCATTGGTATATGCCGACTTCATCAAGATTATCCTTCTTTGTACCAAGGAAGTGAACCTCTTGTCTCTTGAATTTACACTCCTAAGATAGAAAAACTCTTCCACTTGGTTTATCTTTAAATCCCCTTTCGTCGAATTTTCAGGGAGTTATCTCCTGTTTATAGAAAATATCGTAGTTTTGCTTTTCTTCTCATTTAATAAAGGTTTCCACTTGGCCAAACTTTCACAATAAGTAAATCATTATCATATGAGATTTATCGATTTCTTTGCAATTAGAGAACTTAGTAAGTGTCGACGGGAAATTGAAAAGTGTGGCTGTAATAACCGAGAGACCACAGGCAAACTTACTTGAGACTCTTCCTTATCAGCACTAGTGTGGTCTTTCATCCACGACACGGCATGAGCCCCGTTCAGGGCTTCATTTCACGTGGTGCGGTTGGGATCGCAATTACGTATTGTGGGATGCATACTTGCCAGGGAAGGGGAAAGGAATTGCAATGCGATTATGAAACTCAAGACGTCGACCGATTTCGACCTGTTAATGTTGGAAGTTTAATCTCTTAGGGATTACAAAATTTCAAACAAATATTTGGGACTTCCATCGGTTCTATGTTACTACTGGCATATGATTCACACTATTAAACATAATATTTTATCAAGGAATTATTTTTAATATATTATGCGTGAATCGTCCTTGATTTTAGTATCATAGGAGTGGCATAATTTCAATCAAAAACCCAAACCCTTTAAGGAAGAGCGTATCTGTTTATTTATGTAATTTAATGGAAAAACATACTTCTTCTCCGCAAAAAACAACTAAATTGGCAGACGTTTGCAGAATTTTATCCCATCATACAATTCGTGTTTAAGGCAAAAACATAACTGAAAGTAAACAATTTACTCACAATCAGTTTTTAATAATTGAGGTAATAAAAATTTAATCTTGCTTATAAACCCTCATCCTTAAACCCTGAATATGTCGCGGGAGTCAAGTGGTAGAGCAATAGTTCACTGACCGGAGGGTTTAGTTTGATTCCGGGTGACGAACTCCCAGCGCCACCAAAGCCCTGTTATGTTGAGACCAATCGATCTCGGTTGATTAAAATTCTGATCAATCACGATATTTCTGTAACCTATTTTAGATAGATGTATTGACCTTGATATTTCTGAAAGGAAAAACCGCGTCGTATAAAAAACTAGTACCCTTTACTAAACTGTAATGTGAGCTTCACACGGTGCACCATATCGGGTTAGGTACTAGGTGGGCTCTAACCTTGCATATCAAGTCAGGTTTTGAGTACATTACTGTTTTTTATAAATGCATAATATTATGCTAATTTAATTACTTCTTTAATGGAAATCACTTTTTACGCGCCTACTCGTGACAGTTCACAAATAAATAAATAGAGAGGTTAAAAACTATTGTTGCATTGCATACAAATAGCAACGAGTGCTTTCTAAATGTGCTAACATGTGGAAGTTGGCCATTTATCCAATGAAAACTATCGCAGCAGCTACTTTAGCAACGATGACCATGCTCCAGAAGTGCGCGTTCTTGGTACTGCAATCAGATCGAACAACCCAGGGGAGAAACGATGAAGTAGGGTGGCAACTTATTTTACATCCGCCTTTCAGCGCATACTTAGCACACAGCCACTTCCCCCAGTGGAGTACGCTGAACCCTCAACTGGCAAACATTCTGTTGATTAGGGAAATGCTGAACATGAGATCCGATCATGCCTAATGAGGCAACATGCCGGAAACGTGTACATATATGTCAGATACTGAGGCACTGATTATGCGACTGGGCAAGTTGGCCGAGATATTGTTGAAAAATCTTGATAGTTTTTAGCAACTATTTCGTTCACAGTATTTTTTTAAATAGTCATTTTTGACATATTTATTGAATTCCTTTCGTATTAATTATGTTAAAATAATATTCGGGCATAAAACGTTTTCTTTTACGATTTATAATAACAACTACTATTTTATGCCGCTTCATCGAGGTACTATCTCCAGCTAAATGAATATTATAAAATAGTTAATGAATGAAATTAAATAGTTTGGCGATACGTTATATTTTTCCCTCATAGCAGAAAGAGCCTGGTGCTTCATATTAATGCCATAGGGAGGAAATGAATCTTCAAAAAGTTGCATATCCATTAGTATGTTGAAATCACCTTTGATATAGAAAAGTTTGGTGTCTGCAACATCATTAAGGGTAGCCATTACAGTCTAATTTGCTCATTTTGGCATCGTTAAATGAATTTTAATGCCCTCCTTTGGAGTTGGGAGGAGAGTCCTTCAACCCCAGAGCGACCATCGGAGTCACTTGAGTAAAACGGCACCGGAGTAACGGCATAAGGAAAGAGAGCAGAGGGCTACTGAAGACAAGGAGTAAACAATCAAAGATCTGCAGAGGGAAGGCTGAAGATGGGAGAAATGAAGAAAAAATACAAATAGTTAAACAAAAAATGATTATTTTACCATGCTGAAGGATTAATAACAAGGTTGGTGAGAGGAATGGAAACAAAGTAAGGATACAAATAATGGATAGATTCTAAGAAGAGGTCAAATGGACTGTTGCTAATCGAGAATTAAAAATGACAAATGAAATTTAGCGTGTACATTTTCTTTAAATAAAAGTTTACAGACATAGATGCACGGTGGAAAAATAAAAAAAATATTAAATTATGAAAAAAATGCTATTAAAATATTCCAAAATGTCTTATTTTCCTCTAATAGTGAGTCAAATCTTCAAGGCACTCCAATTCTTTGAGACAATCGAGTAGTAATCTGGAGATTAGAGTTCGTATTCTGCTTAAGGGGATGATAACAGAGAATTACTTCCCTGTTTTCTAAAGGGGTTATGTGCTGATACCGCTGAAATCGGGGCTCAATTGCAAATCGTGGACCCCCGGCAAAATGGTTTTTTGCTCCAGACAACCCAGTCCGCTCGCTCTGGCGACGCTATAGCTCCTTCTTCAGATGAAAGGAAGACGAATGAAAAGGGAAGAAAGAGATAAAACAAATGATAATCTGCGATTCCATTCGCTGGCGCCACTATTCCCACGAAACGGGCGAACACAGACCGTCGGCTTCCCATTCACTTCCCTGCTCTTTGATCACTCACTCCAGGCTATCTTCTCAGGTGTTATGCCATGAAATAGACCTCGCTCTCAAGGATTAACGACAAGGATCCTGGCAAACAGTTCACCTTTTACGATGCACCCGCGATAGCAATGCGACGAATTTTTCCTTTATGGCAGCGGCTTCCTTATTTACGCAAAAATTTCTGTTCTCGAGGAGAGACGTACTTCTTCTTCTCATCAAAGATCCCTTCCATATTGTTTAAAATGAGATGGAGTTACAACTATTCCAAAAAGTTTAAATGGAAACAACAAATAAATTACTAAACATGCTGAAAAAGTATTATACCCCTAATCTGCAAAAAATAAAATTCAGATATGCCTTAATATTAGAAGAGTAGTGGTACTTTAGATGCATTTGCTACGCGAAGGGCTTAAATTTACAATTGTGCACTCATGAAAAGAAATATTCCATCTAACTTTATCGATTGGATAATCCTGTGCTCTACGGTTATCATTATTAGCAGTTCTCAACCAGGTTAGGGTATATTTTTAATGGAACTTGTCCTACACGTACTCCTAAACTCGGACTATTACGAAATATCGGAAATTATAACATATATAGAACCAAAAATAATGCATAAAAAATGGGAACTCAAATGAAGAATTTGCGGAAAAATTAACGGGAAATGGAAAAGCATGTCCGCCTCTTGTCAGGTAAGTTCAAGGAAATGTAATCAGCTAACTTAACTGAAAACGATGAGGGCGAAAGTTATCACCAGAAGCAGTTCCTAAAAGTCCAAATTATTAAATTTCTTCTTTTAAAATGTTTAAACCGATTTTTCATTAAATATCTAAGATAGATTACTTAATCAACTCCTCCATTCCGATGCCAGGAATTTAAATTTATCGCAGTGGAAGAGAGTGCCCGTTGAAAGTATTTCTACAAACAATTTTCTGGACTATATCAAATGCGCAGCTGTTATGTTTAAGAAAATGTCGTCACAAATAGAGACGTATCTAGATATTATATTTAAAAAGTCCCGAATTGTTTCTCCCAAAGATTGAGGATATCCAACATCTATTCATATATACAAGGTCTGTTCCAAGAGCAGTTGGACTTATTTTTTTCCCGAATAGACGGACGGACGGGCGGCGGTTTCTCTGGCTGGATTTAAGAAAGCAGAGTCTCGGTAAAGGCCGAGGGGCGATGGTTGTTGGCTCCCAGTCTTTACAGAGCGATGTTCGTTCGTTTGCAAAACCTCTATAACGTTACGTCGTTACGCTCCGTCATGAACCGGTTATTTGACAGGCGCTACGTCATCAAATTTTGCGTGAAACTGGGAAAAATAGGGAAAAAACTCATGACATGCTCAAGCCAGCTTGCATTGATAACACCATGGATACGTTGGGTGTTTTTGAGTGATAAAAGTTTTTTGGGTGGGTCAAAAAGTTGTTGAAGGCGCCGAACGTTCAGAGCGCCCACCCTTGGCCCACAAAAAGTGACGAAAAACTTGCAAGAGTGAACGCTTTCTTGAATAGAGATCGCAGATTAAGTGTTCGCATGATTTATGATGGACTTGGCATCCCTAAAGTGATGTGAATCGACTTTTGACCGAAAACATGGGCATGAAAAAAAGCTGTGTGAGAAGTTGTTGCTACGAGTGCTCTCGGAAGAACAAAAGGAAAGTCGCACGCGGATCTGCCAGTAGCTTCTCGACCGAGCGAGAGAGGATTCAAAAATTTTATAATTCAATTCACCATCAGGATTCATCCTTTTCCCTCACTTCAAATACTTGCCGTAAGGACTTTGCTATGGCTAAGTGTAAGCGTTAAAAGAGGCCGTGAAGAGGGAGCTTAGCAGTATTCCGGGCTCCGCCTTCCAGAAGACGTAAGAGGTGTGGAAAACCGGCTGGCAGCGGTTTGTGGGTACACAATGGTGCTAATTTAAGGAATTTTGAGTGATTTTATCAATTCTGGCAATACATTCTTTATAATCGGCTCAGACCTACTACTTTTGGGACAGACCATGTTAAAAGCGGCAATGGAGAAAAAACGGATATTTACAGACCCAACTCCTTCAAATCAATATCATGTTAGATAGATATTATCAGAATTGTGAGCTCGCTAATTAGGTATATTGATTGTTTAGCCTTTAATAGTAAAGAATTGATAGTTTCCAAAAGAGTTGATCTTCCAACACAGCACGTGCTCTTTGTTCATTATATTTTGAAATAGAAAATAATGTCCCGGTGGGCGCGGTTTTTCTTGACTTTAAAAAAGTTATTTGCAAAGCTAGAAGTCTATGGCAGAGAGGGAAATATCATGGGATTGATTTAAGACTTTTTAAATGGTCGCGTTGAAAAGGTAGTCATATATGGTGATAGCTAGCTTTAATGTAGTCTGAGTGACATCCGATGTTAACCAGAGAAGATTTATGGAATATATTTTATTTCTTCTTCAAATTAATGACACCGTGGTAAGTAGTTAAATTCGACTATTGTCCGACAATGCAGTAGTTTACAGAGATACCCGCAGCTCTGGGGATAAAATAGTATTGGCCTTAGTACAAAGGAACACAAATGGAAATTTGGATAATTTTTTTAAAGCTGGGAGTAATTCATTTTTGGAATAGAAATACTATAGTTTTCTCTCGAACTTCTAAATCAGCAATATCAACATTGAAAAGTTATACTTTATCACCGCTGCTCTCACTCACGAATTCTCCTGAGCGAAATATATATATACCTACATCTACATCAAACCCCACAAGCAGCAACTCGGGTGTGTGGCAGGGGGTGTTAGGCCACCAGCCATGCAAATGTAATAAATGGAAATTATGTAGACAAGCAAGAGATGTATGAATAGTGAAAGAAGAATGTTTGAAAAAACGTGAAAAATCTATGTTTATCTTTTTAGTTTTCATTTAAAATACCTATATACTAGTAGAATATGAGATCCCCATGTAGTACAATTAATGATCGAACAGAATATCGTGCAGTAAAGAAGAGCTAGGCTTGTAAAATGTTGTTATGATACACGTAGTAGCTTAATAAGTTGATAACAAAAACTAGACTTTGATTTTCTAACGGAGCAAGGATTAAATGACAGATTAAACCTCATAAAAAATTAAAAGAAGGGCTCTTCAGGGATGAAATAATGAAAATACAACATTATTTCCATCGTTCTGAGGTGGGAAATGTGATGGAAGTAAGACGAGTGATAAAATGTTGAATTGACCGATTAAATATATCATTTTCCCGCACAACAACGAAAGTTCAGAGTGTAAGCGAACGCGCTAGGTAGGATAAAATATTTTTGGTATAACTACGTGAGTACCTGGTCATTACTTCATCTAACTTTTTTTCTATCTAAATTGTTCTTTGAAGTTACTTAAATGTTACTAACAGCACGCATCGCATTCGCAGATAAGTATTTCACACTTTGATATAATTTGACTTATAGCTTTAGCTTGTATACCTGGCATTATTTGAAATATTTTACGTACCTGAATTTATTGGTAATCTTAAAACTTAGTAAAACCTAAGTTTGATGCTGCATGTGTGATGTTTCATCAATATACGCTTTGGGCTTATTGCTTGCAGGGTACCAAGCAAAAGTAGACGTGCAATTATCTAATGCTTGAAAAACCCTCCAAAATAGATGTATTTGTCGTAAAAAGTAAAATTTATTTGTAGACGAAGGGATACAACTGGATATTAACGAAATGGTGTTATGCATGCATTTATTATTTGATATACGTGTATACTCTGGTGGTTCCTTAGAAAATTAGTGAAACCGCAACCATTTTTTCGATTAAAAAATTTAATATACTTTTAGTCCAGATTGATCTGGAGGCATTTTTAGGAAATATGGCGGGAGGTGGGTGGTCATCTGTCACGGTGGACCGTAAGAACACGGAAATATTGCGCGATTGCCATTTCTCTCAGCGGCCCGTGAAATGGCATTTCTAAAGTGGAAGAGTCCCATCCCATTTAGTGTTCTAGACAAATCGACCGTTATATGTTGCGTAGCCATCAAATAATGGAGTGAATAAGTTCCTTTCTTAGACCGAACTGCATTTATGGATAAATGGTAAACACCAGTAAAAGGATTCAGAGGATTAATTTTTTTGTAAAATCTCAACGGGACTTGATTTAAGCTTTCCTTTTGGAAATCCTTCCATACTCGTCCCATTGGAATTATGAGTGCACAGTAGAGGAAACAAAGAGAAGGAATTTATGTGAATTTCTCTGAAAGTCAAAAAATTAATTCTGCATATAAGTGCTTTATGTTTCGCCAGTTGAAATGTAAATGACCACGCATTAACGTGGACCTGCATTTTAAAGGAGAATCGGTAAGGGCGGACAGGCGAAAAGTAAGTTTCACGTACTGGCACGTAGAGTGTTATTGAAATTAGATACACTAAGTTTTCTTTTATTAAAAGTGAACTTTTCCAGCATGTATACTTAAATAGATCGATCACAGTTTATTACCTTTCACATCAAAATTATGTAGATATGCAATCAGTCGATACATGAGTGATGCGTTTAGGACGCTCAGTACAACTGCCTTCGAAATACCAAATTGTACTCAGTACTTAATACAATTATATGAAGTTATACACACACGTATTTCACATATAAAGGAGCATACAAGTATCAAGTGTACTTTCCGCATACTTCTATTATCATTTCTCTGACAATTTCAATACCCACACAACCGACTATCATGGTACAGCATATGATTTGATATTCTGATTTAATTTACGACAGTGAGTTTAAAAAACCACAGAACCAAATTATTAGTCCTTGATTTTAGTTCTCAGAGTGTTTATTGGGGTGAAAAATATTTTCAATTGTAAAGCTGAAATGGCGCCAAATTTATAAACATGATAAGCAAACATATAGGTACAATAGTACTCACATATTTTATTACATATTAGGCAGTTACAATATATGATATGATATATAACGTCTATAATCAACTTATATTTATTCAAGACTGAGAAGGCATTTTATATTGAATACATGTTTGAACGCTACATTTATAGAGCCCAACTTGACTCATAAACAAAAGTTATAGAAGAAGAAGGTGCCAAAATCTGCAGGGAAAGTTGGCAATCCTGCTCGGATGGCTCCCCTTCCTCACCCCGGACGGCCTACCATTCAAAATGAAACCTTAGTCAATCTCGTCGGAGAAAGGAGAAGCCATACAATTCCCGAACATCTCCCAAGGTCGGAGACATCCACAAAGATGAAGCGATTGTCCCCTTCCGCCCCTCCGACAGAGTCTATGGCATGGTCTGGCAACCCATTAACTCAGTCTTCCCAATCCAACGATCCTCAACTTTTAATTTCCTTCCCAGAATCATACGCTAAACGATGCCTCAAGGTATCGAAAGACACTCTCTCGTGAAATATTTTAGCGAAGTTTTTTTTAGTTAGTTTCAATAATTTAGTACACATGCGTTTGCATCAAATTACTTCGTGTATTCCTCTCAGAAATACGTATTCAAATTTCATTTTTGCGCATCAACCAGTCTCCGACCCACAAACGAAACATTACTTACTTACGAACTGCGCTAAATGGAAATGAACATATGAAGGATACATGGTCTCCCTCCAAAGAAAAGTAGAATCAGTATTTCCTGCCGACGTGGACAGCTGCAGTGGGGTAAATTGTAATGAATAAGGTGGTGAAAGGTCTTACGAAACCAACGTGGCCCACTAGCGGTTTGCGGGCCGTAGTCGCGTCAGGAATTCAAAATGTCAAGATCAATGGAGGAACGATACCCGATAACATTTTGTGTTAAGTTCGTTAAATCAGTTTCGGACCACACACACACATGTATATGTGTGTGTATATATATATATATATATATATATATATATATATATATAAAATATATAAATATATTTAGAAAAAATGTGTGTGTGAGGAGGAGGGTTTTCGATTCTCGGGCAAGGCGCGCTGGGCACCTGCAGCACCACACAAGCTATGTGATTTTTCGGGTACCAGATCTTTCTGGGAAACCATAACCGGCACAGGGAAAGAAACTGGCCCCCCAGCCCGGATGTGTAAATATTCACACACGGTCGGGATTAGTACCAGGTAAAATCTGCCATCACCTACTAAATCGACCTTCGGGTTTATTATATATATATATATTCATTCAAACATAGAAATAGGTATAAGGAAAGGGGATAGGAAAACACATAAAAGGCGAACACAGGACATGTGGGGAAGGCGGTTTTTGAGCAGATCACGAAAGTAAAAATGTTTCCTTGACCGGGATTTGAACACCGGATCTTCCACTTGCTGGGCGGGTGTGCTACCATTACACCACCGAGGAAACTTAATTTACCTTGAGGTCTGCGATGTTTTTAAATCGCCCAAGTGCTCCGAATCATTTGCCAAAGGAAGACTTTAGGGAGCTGTTCCACCCACCAAATGAGAAATAGACAATACACACAAGAAGAGTGGAGCCTATTTTAATATTTAGCTTAGCCTTTTTCTTTCTGGAAAATCGCATAACCTTTGTTTTATTAATATTGATTCTCATCCCATATTTATCGCACTGAACCTCCAATTCACTAGCAATGCTTGCAACCCCTTGGCTGACTGAGCAACTAATGCTTGATCATCAGCAAACCTAACGGATTTTACGAATTCCCCTCCGACTTTCATTCCTACCTCCAGTTCTTCCCATGCCTCTTTAATAATTTCCTCCACATATACGTTGAACAGCACCGGTGACAATGGGCAACCCTGCCTTACCCCTCTTCCCAACACTGCCCATCCGGACTCTCCGTTCCCCACTCGCACCTGAACAGTCTGAGACATGTACAGGTTGCGGATCAGTCTCCTGTCCCTCCAATCCATTCCTATTTTCTGCAATACACGCATTAATTTTTCCCAATTCACTCTAACACACGCTTTTTCAAAAATCTACAAAACAGGCAAAAACGTCCTGATTGTATTCTATATTCCTCTCGACTAGTGATCTCATTACTGCAATGGCATCACGCGTACCTCTTCCCTTCCTAAACCAAAACTGATCATTCCCTAAGTAATCATTTGCCTTACTCTTTATCCTTTTGTTGATGATCCTGAGAATAACTTAAGCTGCGTGGGATATCAAACTTATTGTTCTGTAATCCTCACATGATATAGACTTTTCCTTTTTTGGAATAGGAACTAACACCAATCTCACAAAATCTTCCGGCCAGATTCCTTCCTCATAGATACTACGAATCAGTCCATATAGGGCCTTCTTCCCGCATTTTCCTAAACATTTCAACAGTTCTACAGGTATGTTGTCCACCCCCACAGCCTTATTTGCTTTCATCTCCTTTAATGCCCTTTCTATTTCATCGACGATTATGCCTGGACCTAAGCTATCTTCTTCTGCGTCATGTTCCTTTTCTATATCTAACCTTGTCGGCCTAAGTTCTTTGCCATACAGTGTTTCTATATATTCCTTCCATCTCTCTTGGATTTTTCCTGGTTCAACTATTATCTTACCCCAGTTATCTTTAACTGTTAGCACAGATCTTGCCTTCTTACTTCCCGATAATAACTTAACCTTGCTGTATAGAGCACCAATTTCACCCTTCTTCTGTAAACTTTCCATATCCTCGCATTGCGTATTCCACCATTTTTCTTTTGCTTTATTTGTGGCCCTTCTCAATTTATTGTTTAACTCCTTGTACTTCATTTTGCCTAACTCTTTGTTTACATTCTTCCATCTATTGCAAATATAAAAAATATTTTAAGACAGTAACGCGAATATATCATTTGCAAATTAAACGATATGTTTGCATTTACAATGATAAATTACGGAATTTTGTTATCGTTGACGCTAATTATTGATCCTGAAGATGTATTATTATATTTTGTATCATACTATTTCTGTAACTTTTTCCTCTAAGGCCGTATTATCTATTGTAACGAAGGCCGCATGAAAAGTGTATCATAATGAAAACAGGCAAAAGATGGCGCAGAAATGAGACGGTTCGAGGCATATCTTAAAATGACTGTAAGGGTTATTTACCTCATGAAAAGATAATTCTGAGTTACAGTATTCATCGATCAACTTATGATTGTCAAATGTTTGTTTGTATAAGGACAATGAAACTTTGGAGATTAATGGGAAACTGCCGGCGGAAGAGGGAATAGGGACAAGTATTCTATTTTATTCCAACTGTGTGTATGTCCCACACCTTTTGGCTTAGTCTTGAGAGAACTATCTAAACTATCACAAAAATAATTCAGGATGATTTCTGTGCTATTAATGATGGTATATTTATATTTTTATTAAGTCTTTTATCATTTTTCTCCTTCCAGTTAGGTGTTAATTGACCGCTCGGTACAAGCCGTTCGATTATGAGATCCAAAGATGAAATTTTATGCTTTTTTGCAAGTGTATTGGATGAAACAGTAGCTCAGTTTAATAATAGTTTACACCTCCTATACTTCGGGAGTCAGAGACGATCACTTTAATGTTTACACTGATTATTAATACACTGATGTTGATTGAAAGAGCAAGTGAGAAAATCTTACCCATTCGGAGCCAAGAATTTATTATGGCAGAGATATTATGATACTCGCAGTGCACTCAATCAGAGATAGACTCCTAAATTCATCGATTATAGTCCAAGGCATTTAATTGACCAAAGACAATCAACGTCTAATGTGTGGTTAGTAATTGAAGCTTGTAGTATTATTCTCCTTGGATAGTTTTGAAATTATCTTGCACAAAATTATGTTACTCAAGAAGGAATGTTAGATCACAGAGTTGAGATGGCTCATGAATGTTTGCTTTGCAATACGAATTCTGAACGCATTTGAGATATAAGAATGATAAAACAAATACTTAAAGGAAAATGGTGCTAACATTTATTTAAGATATTTTCTTATAATTTGAATAGCTATAAACCTATTAGTAAAACTATATTATACACTTCATCCATGCACCAAACCTGATTCCTTACTTTTTACCATAAAATATCTGTTAAAACTTTGTAATATTTTAGTTAGATAAACACCAACTTTTAAAACTACAAAACGCATATCTTTTCGGGTTTAAGTAAGAACCAATGGTAAAATATTAACTGACTGGTATGTTGCCGAACGAATTTCAAATCGTAAACACAAATATATTTCCTGGATTACACCAAGAATGAGGCACGCATAAGTGCAATAGAAACTATTTTCAAAGTATTTTATATTGCATAATTATTTTCAGGAATCATTAAGAACTTTTTCGGAATCATGTGTTTAACAACCAATGTTTCCAAAATATATCGGATCCGAAATACGTTCTTTCGCTCAAGAAAATTTTCGGAGTGCGAAATGATATGCGCAAACTTTTCCACTTTCCATACCACAGAAGAAATTTAACACTTAATCTCCACCGCAATCATGATATACGCTCTCCAAATTGTTACACACCTCAGAAAGAAATCAATTTAAGCTTACCTCTGGAGTTTTCCAATTTATAATGTCACTAATGGCGCCTCCGCGATGAAATATAGCCGAAAAATTAAATTAGCTGCTGAAAGAGAGAGATATCCGCGCAAGTGCTAATAAACATCATTCATTTCTCTTTCGGGGCTTCCTCCGAGTTTATGATGAGCTACATTAACGCCGGGAAAGTTTCATCCACTGCGATTAACTATTCGTGCTGGGCGGCATACACATCGCTTGATTCAGTCGCTCCACAACCACCCCCCCCCCCCCGGGACCAGCTCCCCGGACCCCGCTTCTCACTTAATTGCTGTGCAGTGAAGCTGGATATGAATAACCTCACCCGAACCAGAAAAATATGAATCGAGATGACACTGTACCTGATCAGCTCCAAGAAGTGAACATTCATCCTTCCGCCACCCTCGTATCTCATTCCATACGGTGCATTCAATCACTTCAACTGATACTGGCCGCCGAAGATACTTCCCCGGGGGCGACTTTCCACCATAGTCCACCTGCCGAGCAATACTAAAAATTATTTACAAACTTACAAATGACAAGTAAAAATCATAATATTATTCAGTGAAAACCTTGCGAAACTATTGATAACTTGACTGCGGAGTGTAGTTTTTTTACGGCTGAAAAACTTTCATAAAACCAAAATGACTCTAAAACATCTGAACCATCAATTAAGAGGATTGTTGATCAAATTTCGTTTCATTAAAAATTTTCTTTAACGATTTAATGTCTTTAAGATCATCTGGCTTTGGAGATAAATTAAGGCAGTAAAAAGGACATGATATAAGACGATGGGAAATGTGGTAAGCATGGTAAAGGATGAAAGGAAGTTGTCGCGAAATATCCAAAGGCAGGAAAAGAGGATCCAAAGCATGGAAATGAAATGCTGAAATATGCCAGAAAAATGAGGGAATAAGAGGAGAGAAAGGATGAGCGAGCTGGGGGGAGGAAAAGGACAAGCATATTGAACGGAATGAAGTGAAGAGAAAAAGCATGAATTTTAAAACCTGTATGGTAAAATGTGACGTTTTACGGGATATAAAATTTTGTTTTTGCAGCGGTTTAGTGGAGAAGCAATCCAATCATGAAGTTCATGAGTTCATCATAAACCTATACTTAAGCGCTTTATTACTCTTCACGATAAAAAGTACTTATATATTTCCAAATTAAATTCATAATTTTTATTTTAAAATTGTCATCACTTTCAATTGGGTTCATAAACTAGTCACCTAATAATATCTTCTAAAAACAAATCATCAATTCAATCCCGATCTGGTCCAATTTTTTGCAAGAGGGAATATTAGCATAAAAGAGGACTTCCAAAATTTTACTTGAGTATAAATCGCGCAATTGGAAAACTTAAGGCAAATTATTAAATTACAATACAATGAATTTCACAAAAAAGAATTGCGTATTTATAAATAAACAGCACTCCAAACTTTTCATAAATTCATTAATAATCGCATATGGTTTTTTATGCTCAATATCATTGTCCTTCATTTCAAAAATTTTGAGCGAGAATAATGGTGCGTGTACCTTAAGTTATAATTACGAATCTATCGCTTCCCGAAGATGAGACCGGAAAAGTGAGTGAGAGAGGTAAATGGGCATTAATATATAATTTTGGAGAAAAACGCGCAAAGAATATGACAATAAACTAAGAGATAAAATGAAATACAGTGGAAAATACTGTGCAAAGATTGTAGAGTTAGCGGAGGCAGTGTGAAATGAACGCGCCATAGAGAAAGAAAGAGACTCTGTCATCAGTTAAGAAAAGAAATTCAGGTTAAATTGTCCGCAGAGATGATAAATAAAATTTTCGAGGGAGAGGTTACGACCAGATGGTAAATATATAGCCCAACTATAAGCTGAAAATAATATGTCAGGGAGTTTGCACATGTATTTATTTTGTTTATTTATTTTGCATTACTCCGAAAACAGCACTTCCACCTTTACATCGAACTTTGAACATTGATATAACAATTTGACAATTACATACACCCAATCGGAGTACGATATCGATAGCTGAGTGTCATGAATATTTGACAGCAAAATATAAAAAGCATTAAATGACATGAAATAAAAGACGTTTTTAAAATGTATGAAATTCCTTCAGAACTACTAAAGAAAGTGAAAACACGATGAACGAGGAGAATTGTATGGGCTAATTTGTGGAATTTATGAAAAGAAAACTTGACCGAAAGACTGTTAGATCAATATTGATATCCAGTTTTAAAAGGGAAAACTATGTAGTGTGTTAGAACCACTAACCAAACCTAACCTAAACCAAGTTTAAGTTTACTTGCGGCAAAAAATATTACACAAGTTCATCAACAAAAGAATACAGAAAATAGAAAATGAATACTCAGAGCAAAGATCATTTGGGATTTAGAAAAGGGGTACGCATGATGAGAAGACAATAATGAGATCGCTAATGAACATGAGCATAGAGTTCTAGGACATATTTGAATTCATCGTAGATTTTAAATGTCCTTTGATAAAATAAAATGGACAAAATGAACGAACGTTTCTGAGAAAATTTGAGCGGACTGGAGGGATAAAGCACCATAAACTTAAATGTATCTCAGGTTGACATAGCAAATGAGGAGTCGAAATAGGCAGTCCAGTTTTATACAGGAATGCTCATTATCACATGTTCTTTTCAATATATTTAAGGAGGAATTTATAATCCTGGCATGGGAAATTCTAAAGTGAAAGTAAGTGGGGAACTTCATTTTAATTAGATGGATGATCAGGCGCTAGTTAGCAAACGCCCCGTAATCTTCCCTATCGCTTTGCATAATCAGTATGACACGTATTAGAAGAGCATGAATCCTTAAAAACGTAGGTAATGATATTTTTATGAAGTAGCTAGGCTAAAACAAACATTAAATACTGAAAACATGAACTAGAACAGGTCAGCTATTTATAAAATGTTTTGGAAAAGGGTGACTAAAATAATAGACGGAGAGGCGCTTACTAAATGGCGGGTGTTAATGACGGCCACCTTAAGTAAGACAAAAAAAATATTAGTGAAAACTTCTAAATGAAGCATGGTTTTGTAAGTCTCGGAAACCTAGCCGTCAAGGTAAAAGAATTAGCGTAAATTGAAATCCTATCTGACGTAGGTATGGTGAATAACAGAAAATAAAATGATACCACGTAAAACAAACGATGAAGTTGTAGACATGGTAGCAAAAGAGATGGTTTTTTTTTTTTAAATTCTAAGCTGGATATGAGTGGCTGCAGGAGATAATGAGATACAATGAAATGCGAAAACGGTATTAGAGGGGAGAATGCAGGGAAATCGAGGTAGTGGGAGGAAGATAAGAGGCACTAAGGATGGAATCATGAATGTTGAATGTAATGTGTACAGTCAAAGAATGAATTCTTTTAATATGGCCCATGAGCTTGAGAGATTTCAATGTCATATTAGTCATGACTTACGAATACAGTAGTGGCTTTGGTTGATCACAAACCATCTCCGCGTATAACCAATTTGGTAGGCTCAATAGGCATTTATGTACCTCAGTTTTGTATCAAACCACTCGATTCGGAAGGGCTTCGACTTTTTTTCTTAAATGATAGCCACAATTAAGAACAAATTTATTTTAATGGATACATTTCATCTCCTTATTTACCTATTCAAGTTCTATGAGAACAGTTTCCCTACTACCGACAAAATCTATTGGATTATCGCTGGAGTAGCCAAGGTGTGATTCGCCCCATCGGTATTCAGGTGAATCGGCAGGCAAATTACAAATCGGAATACTGGCCTCCATCTCTCTAGCCATTGAACTCTGCAATTTTGTGCAGAGGAAAGTAAATAAATACCCATAATTTCCATAAGAGTATATGCCGAAACGATTATTTGGCTATGTGCTAATTTGAAAACCGAAACCGCTTGAGCTCGTGTTTCACTATAGGCGTGGAAATATTTCATTTATGAGGTCACCAGCCATGCACGCACAACCGCAATCATAGTACCTCTACGCAAATATTAGTTTGATCAAGTAGTTAAAAAATATTAACCACGGAAAAGAAAGTACTTACACGCAGCAATATTCATTGACAGGACACGCATATTCACATCATGGTGTAGAAATATTGAAAATATGTTTCCATTGAATAAAAAGAAAAACATGCATGGAGAAAGATGGACATTATAATATAAAAAATAACATAAAGTATTAAAGTAGTATAAGTTATTAGAACATAATACAGTACTTCTCCTCCATCGTTGAATTAAGTGCTCATCAAATTGTAAACCATTTGTCCTTCCTGCTTCTTGATCAGTGTCGCTTAGAGTGAGAAAGGTCAGTCCCTCTTCTTAAAATACTGTCCTCAAACTGACAAGAAATATTTTCCCTTCCCTTTTTCTTGTCCTTATTTCTCCGCATTTAGAATGTGATTCATTTTAAATGCCTCGTCCGTGGTGTACAGAGAAGATACAATGCTATGCAATCATACCATTTCGGGAAACGATCACTACTTCTAATATTCAGTGGTAGCACTAATTAAATTAACTTTATGAGTATTCAGAGGCTATTTCACGGTCTAAAAGCGTGATCTCAGTCATTCTCACACCTCCTGCACATTAACACGCCTCCTCTTTTCTCCTCATTAATCATTAGGCCGCCAGAATATTTTGTGATGATTATTTCAAGATATGTTAAAGATATTTCAATATGTTGAAGGGGTTTTTGCATGAATGTATGCACCACAATGGGTGTAGGTTAAAATAAATATGTTGATTTTTCATGTAGTTTTAATCTTGTTTCGGGTGGTGGCCTAACACCCCCCGCCACACGCCCTTGGGGAGGCTTGAGGGGTGTTTTGTATATGGCGATAGTAAAGCATGAAACAAATGATAACTTTCGTGAAAGCGAATATATGCGAGGACATAGGAGTTTGGTTGACAGGAAAAACTGTATAGTATGGGATCCAATCTTATTCCTATTTGGATTGATAAACATTGATGGTCTATAGTTCACATCTACGACTAGAGGTGTGAGAATCATATCCTCTCTAATTTTTGGAAACATAGTATATTTTCTTTACAATATTGGAAAAGGCAAAAAGAACCTCTTCCTGCTTACTTTCCTTCTTTCAATTAATTATAAGCAAAATATCACGAGCATATCCAGGTGGCCAGTCCAATCCCATCAACACTCTATATAGTGGTATTCTTATCGCGTATTGCCGCTACCTTCTCATCTTCG
Organism: Hetaerina titia; assembly: GCA_037158775.1. Lineage (NCBI taxonomy): Eukaryota > Metazoa > Arthropoda > Insecta > Odonata > Calopterygidae > Hetaerina > Hetaerina titia. Next base: position 96,492,951 of record CM073773.1, on the reverse strand, counting down.
GATACATCCAGTTCATGTTGATTTTTCCTCATCCATAGTATGTATATTTTCATCAAATCCTCCAAAATAGCTAGCGTTCTACGCGGAATTATTAAAAACATCGACTTGAAAGTTAAAAATAAACACTTAAAGAAATTTAACCAGTTTTTTTAATCCCTGAGCGTGGTTAAAATATATTTGGTGCAAGGCATTTTGTCTGACTAAAGGAAAAGGACCGAGGGAGGAAATAACTGCTCCATCAGTTCCAATGCCAAGCAGTGGCGGGGCTTAATATTATCCTCCTCCGCGGGCGATCATGGAATAGCTCACCCGTGGGCTCTCCAAAGGAATAAAATACTGCAAATACCTTTGGTCAGTAGTCAGGAGGTCAAAGAGACTTGCATTGAAACACGAAATAAGTCGGGGAGAGCTTTAGGGATAAAAAGTTGAGTGCATGTTCACGATAGTATGTAAATCCCGGCCGTAAACTGTGACAGAACTTGAAGTATATCCGAAGGGAAACGAAATGGTCATATTGCTCTTATTCTTCGGAATGGGAGGGGATATGAGACCCGCGCTCGGGATGATGGAATGCGCTTCTTACCCTCGGACCCATCTTCTCCGCGATTTCTCAGTCAGTGGGGCGGCTCGGCGGTGAATTTGGCGAATCCGCAAAACGTCCGCAATATGAGATTTTCATTCATTTCCGAAGATGGATAGGGAGGGGAAGGGTTGGAGGAGATAACTTGAGAGTAGGGGGAGATGTGACGTATCCCTTTATCTGAGGGCCGCTCTATGTGTAGGTGCAATTCCAAGACGGCAGAAAGAAGTCATCCGTCGTCTTCCTCTTTCTCCTCGTTTCCCGGGGTCAGCCCCTCGTTATTCCCCCACTCCATTCGGGCGCCAATGTGCTCTTTCTCCCCATACCCCCCGCTCCCCTCAGTCCCCCAGCAAAGGCCCGAGAGTAATGACGGCGGTTTTTGGTCCTTCAAGTAAGAGGTTTCATGTGGACATAACCGATTTCCCTCGTGAAAGGGAGAAAAAAAATACTGTGTCATTTCAACGTGATAGTGAAACACGTCATCCGAATGCCGCATTAGACTTATTAAGTTTAATGAATTATAATTCATTAAACTGTCTCCAGATATCCCCACTGTGCACCTTCAACAACCCTATAGAAGGAGGGTAATGAAGTTGTGAAAGATACAATTAGTCCAGTTCAGTGAACCAGAGGTTTGATTTACCTCCACTAGTATTTTATACTGCTGCCATCGTGGATTTCGCGTGGGAAAAGTTATCTTAAACGAAGTGCTCACAAAAGCCCGAAATTTTACGTTCTCTCTCTTTCCACCCCAAATTTTCTCTGCCTTACTTCCCATCTTTCTCTCCAAAACTCCCTTTTAAACAATATTCAGACTGACGGTGTCTAATGGTATGCTCTGGTGAATCATATTTGGCACCATTTACATGCTCGTGACTCTTTGGTACTTCGTATATTTCAATTTGGCCCGAAACGGAATAAATAAAAAATAATACTTTCATATATTTTTTGGTGCATTGACACTGCCCTACACCAGAAACGGCAAATGCTTCACTAGGATCTATCCTCCCAGGCGGGCATCCACTTACTGGGCTAGTAGCGAGCTTATAGCGAGCTCATGGCGAGTTCATAGGTAGGAAGAGAAGGGGAGAGGTAAGAGAGAGAGTGGGTGGAAGGAAAAGGGGACATTGAGAAGGATATGCACAAGGTTTTAAAGAAATAACATCATTACACATCAAGTAGAGAACGGCAAGGATTTCAATGGTCACGATAACTTATCAGAGAATGTCTATGTGCGTGAAAACTTTTCCCTTAAACTAATCATGCCACATCTCCCAATGACATCGCTAAACAATTCAATCTAAAACAAAAACCTTATATACAGGTATTTATCTCTATAACGTCAAGTCCGAATATACCTATGAGTTTATGTATAGCCAAACGGAATTGTAGGTAGTCTGTGAGGATATTACCATCGACGAAAAAAGATACTGTAACCAATCAAGTCGCCAAGTGCAAAATTTATAAAATTAGATATGTCGTGATATACGTGATGTCATAACACATTTAGTCCATAAGAAATAAAATAATCATAATTATCTTTCAAAATGTTTTTAAATGGAAAAGAGCCAGTTTTAATATGGGAAGCAAGGTAACCTTTCAAATTAGATCTCTACGTGTCAAGTTAGAAGAAAGTTCATTAACTTACTTTCTGGCGGTGCATATAAAAATTACATTTAGATCAAAGGTATCCTGCTGTGGCAATAAGAGTACCTGCAGTAAAAGGTAAACAAGACCTAGCGATGGCGTAAAACTCGGATGCTTTCAATAAAATTTAAACGTGTGAAAGCGGTGTTTTGTCAACCTGTATACTTTAATTTGGTAATGATGTGCTTTAATCGTTATGTCAAAATGCAGGTAGTCCATTACGCCAAACGGCACGTCCTATCTTCACAATCATGCTCATGAAACGTGACGTTTCCGGGTGCTTCTCTTCGTCTCTCACCCTTATGATGAATGCAGTCGGGTGACGAAACAAGGCATCTGGAGAATACTTCAAGATATTTCCGAACAGTTATTTGGACGAATGCTATTCCTTCTCAGCAGTAAGTGGTAGTCTAAATAAGATTACACTGACTTTAAAAAATCCATCAGAAGTACTCATCATTTAATGAATGTTAATGCCAATTGTATGCAATAAATACTTTCCAACTATTATGCTAATGATTTTCACTTTTCTCAGTTTCATTTATTGTTTTATTCCCACACTCTTTTCGTATCCCAAATGGCTCCCAGCCTAAATCTTCTAAGAGACCTGTTACACTAGTGTTCTTATAATAAGAATTTTTAACGAATCTGGCGGATTCTCTCTGGACTTTATCTAATTCTTTTTGCCAGATTATCTCCCAAGGAATTCAAATACTTGCGATATATTTCAAATGAGGTCTAACTGGAGCAAAATAACACCTCACCTTTCTTTAATTTTCTAATTACAAAATTGAGTCAGAAGGTGAATTTAACTTAAGATATCAACTGAAAACTGTGAACTTGAAACTGTGAAACTCAAACTGTGAAATTATTTGTTATCTTATCATATGAGAGGTACGTGCCTCCGTTGATTATGATCTCCTGTTTCTGGAACTATTTGTGTTGCATTTTTGATATTATTGAGCCTACAAAGTGGCTACAAGGTCTGTCCCTAAAGCAATAAGACTTAGTGAATTAAAAAGAGTTTATTGCCAAAATTGATATATTCACTCAAAAGTCGTCAAACTACGAGCCTTTTTTGGACGACGTGATGCCGCCATCAGCCAACTGGAACTCTTCCGCTTTTTTCTGGGTCTTATTCAAATATCCAACTTTCGTCTCCCGTGAAAACGTCCAAAAATTCAGGGTCTTCTTCAACGTGCTGAAAAGATATTTGCCACTCGACCCTACTTTTGATCGTCCATCAAGACCTTCGAGATGAGTTGAGCGCTGAACTTCCACATCGCCAAATTTTCAGTGATTATTTTGTGCACTGTCAACTTACCAATGCCAATACGATCTGCAATCATGCACACACTTAACGGAAGGTCTGAATTCAGCACTCGCTCACACGTTTCACGTTGTCGAAGGCAGTCCTACGCGGGGCTCGTCCTTCACACTATCTTGGCCATCTTTGAAGAGGTTGTGCCACGGACAAACTGAATTTTGTGACGTGCTTTCATTCTTGAGCACATGGCAAATCATTTAGGCCAGATTTTCCAGCCGAATACAAAATTTAATGGCGTACCACTGTTCAGTCGTTCGTTGCATTTTGCGCTTGCATCCAGTCATCCGACAGAGGTCCGCTAAACACACTATCTATCCTAAACGAACACTCGGAGTCGATTGGCGCTTGGATAGTGTTGAAGTTCCGACCCCCCCCCACTGCCGAGCCTTTAAGGTGCGACTTACAGCCACGTCAGAAAAAAAATATTCTCGATTCTTGCTCCATAAACCATTTATAAGCTAATGTGACATTCTGACGACTTGTCGTTGCTTGATGAACACGCTAGGTATCATCAAACATGCAATTAGAGCAAGAATGAAACCATCGCAAATTGTGTTATTATGTGGTTTATATTTTCCACTCAAATAAAAAGAAAATGTAATTGTTTCACAATCAAATATGGTAAACAAAACAAGTCAACTGCCGAAGTAAGAGGTTCAATGATTGTCACGCTTGAATCTGCCTCCACGACAGCAAACTGTAGATTCACCTAGTCCTCGAACCAATTGGTCGGCTAAAATATTGTGGCCTTCGTTCCCGCGTGCTTGCGAACGAGACTCGCCGAGAGATTTTGTTTCAAATAAAAAACAAACGATTGAATGGGATTAGAACTTGATTTTGACTCTAGGAAGTGTGGCTCCCCATCTTCTGCCCATCGACCCCACGCCACGGCCTTTGGGGTGAAGGGGGAAGGGAGAGGTAGGCGAGCTGGGGTGAACCGCCAATGGCCGCTGGGTCGGAGCAGCGAGGATTGGGGAGGGGAAGGTATGATTATATCATCAGGGGCCAAACTTCAAGAGCGAAGGGGATCAAAGGTGGTCGGAGTGGGGAAATGACCACTTCTAGAGGTGGCCGGAGTTAAAGGCGGGGGTGCAGATATTGTAAAGAGGGGAGAATGGCTCTAGGGGTGCTCGGGTGATTTAGAAGTCAAAGGGGGTGAGAGAAATCCACCACCGCTGGATTACAAAGCGCAGTTAACTCAAGGAGCGAAACACCCAAGTCACCCTAATGGTACGTAGCTTTCCCTGGAGGTATGTCGTCAGTTTGTGTAAGCCTGGCCAATGACGCCCAGCGAGTTGGAGACCATTAGCGCAGGAGGGTGGGCAAGTTGGACAGGGGTGTCTATATTAGACGTTTGAAATCACTGATTGTTGATTCAGCCGATTCCAAATTTAGAAAGGTTGCCATTAGGACTGGCTTTATTGAGAGCTTTTATAACCAGATAATGTAATCAAACTACCTTTCTCTCGGTGCCGGGGGGGAAACTGACCACCATCCCCTCTGCTAATTTCCCCTTCTTCCCGTATTGGCCAGTTTTTTTTATTTTTGGATTCCTTTGCAAGCTTCTTTTTACACCAAATAAGTGTATCCAATATTATTCCACATGAACTACATCCACCTGCAAATTTGAGTGTCGGACAGCAAATTCTGAGAGGACTGCGCCTTCTTTCATTCGAAAATTATGAAACCTCCTTAGAAAATCCAAAACATGGCACTCGTAATATCAGAAAAGTTTTGTTTTTGGTAAGCCTCATTTCTCACTAGACTGCTGTTTAAGTTTCAGCTATATCCATCAATTGGTTTCATTTTCATAGTCGAGTGAAGTAACTTAGACCTTTTTAATTTAGAAGAATGGAAAAACGAGTTTCGTACAATAATTAAATACTTCTATTTAAAGGTCTTAACACCGAAAGAGATCAAGCCCAAGTTGAATGAAGCTCTTGGGTCATATGCTGCAACATTTGTTTGGGAACCAACAGCAGAGAAGCACCAGATCTTACTTGTTTCGGAATATTTACAATCGGGTAACTAATTTAAAACGTGGACGTACACCCACAAATGCTGAACATCGTTCTGGACGTCCAGGAGAAATGGCTTTCTCCGAGATGATTGACAATATCCACGATATGCTTTTAAGTGATCGGTGAATCAAAGTTCCCGAAATAGTTGAGGCCACAGGCACATCATAAGGTACAGTTTTCCCGATTTTGCACCAAAAATGGATGTGAGAAAAAATCTCGGCAACATGTGTGCCGCGTTTGCTCTCGGTGGAGAATCGCAATGGTAGCAATCGTGTGTTCGATTCGGAGGCTGGTTTGGCGCTTTTTCGACGCAAATCCTGACAATTTTCTACGTTGTTAAATAACTGTGGAAGACATGAATATACTACTACACTCGAGGTACAAACAGTGGGTTCCTTAAGGCGACACGGCTACAAAGAAAGTGACGGTGAAATCGGCCTACAAGTCATGACCACGGTTTTACGGGACGTACTCGGAATTAATCTATATCAACTACTGGCAAAAAAGCAAACGATAAGTTAAGAGTATTATATCGTTATCTTTATCAGATTTATATTGGTTGATAGAAGAAAACATCCTCATTCGGTAAAGAAAAAATTCTCTTCTATTAAAACAATGCACGGGTGCACACTAGCGCAGTTTCCAAGAGTTAAAATTAATGAATTAAAGTTCTAATTATTGCAACATCCACCGTATTTACTAAACATGGCCGTCAGCGACTCTTTTTATTCCCTAACTTGAAAAAATGACTCAACGGGAAAGGATTCTTGTTGAACGAAGTCTCGCCACACAAATGCCCATTTAGAGAATTTTCCATTATCCTACTTTTTGGATGGCTCCAAAAGGCTTTATAAACGGTGAGAAAACGATATACCGAGTTAAAAATAGATTTTGAGGAAATATCTATCCTAAATAATTTGTTTACGTAGTGTTTCCTAAAGATTTGTAGAATAACTCGCGAATAGAGACATTATTATATAGTGATTGACAACGTTTCTTCATCTTCAAGGTTCAATTCAATTAACTGTAAACATTTTTCAAATACGAGGTCAAAATAACGTCGAGCGTAACGTTAGCCCATGGCCTCGAAACTCGATCAGTGGCCGCCGAGCCCATCAAGGAGGGCAAAGGGCTGAAGAAGGTAAAGGGTGAGAGGGAACGCAGGAAGAGAGATAGAATGGGGGTAAATCAGGATGGGCGAAAGACCTTAAAGGTGGAAAGCCTTAGCACGTGCCATTGAGCGCAGGGGTCATTTAACCTCGCCGGCCCCCTCCCACGTCCATTGGCTGCTCTATCCCCAACCCCTTGCTGGAGGAGGCATCTTTTCGTCGCCCCACATTCTGCAACCACCAGGAAATGACAGAGGTGGCGGATACAGTCATGTGGACGGCATGCTATATTATTTGTTTCAGACCGTGTGAGGGCACACAGTGTTTTTCGTTATTTAACCAAAGATATGTCAATTACTTTTATGTATTTGCCATTATATTTACGTACCAGTATTTAGATATGTATAAATGACCGATGGTCTAAAATCCCTCATAACATACCATTATGAAAGCTTGAGGAGTGGTGTGAAAAAGTACCTGATACCGGTGTAGTCATTCAAATGTCCGGGTTGTATAAACACGGGCTTTTTCACGAATGGGAAATGGAGTGCAGAGAGAGGCTGTGTAACATCAGAAAGAAAATATGATTTAAAAATAAAATGTAGTCACTTTTTTTATGTTTTTGTCGTTTCTTTAATGACTCATAAGTAAGCAATTTATCAAAAAACCTATTCTTTTTTCTCAAATATGTGTGCGTACAATACATGCTTGCTTCAAATTTAAAGTTCCATAAACCTTCAAGGGCGAAATCCACTTGCAGAAAACCACAATCTAGCACTTGCTCAAATTCGCGAGGACCAGATTCTTAAGCAATTTAAAAGTAGACACACAACGAATCCTCCTATTCTATAACTTGTTTTGAAAACCGGCTTAGCATAACCAAGGTCTTGAGAAACTTTGTAGCAAAGAGGGAGAAGACATGATAAATCACTCCGAATTCAGTTACATGTGCGTGTAGAAAGCGGGGAAGGTTATTGTGTGGCGAAATAATGGACTTGAATGAATCCAATAGCAACATACAATTGAGTACGTAAGACGAAATGGTTAACAAATTTCTTGCTGATCCATAAATCCAGTTGAAAACCTTGCATTTCCAGAAATGAAATATTCGAAATAAATGACTGTCTAGAGCATAATTAAAAGAAAGGCATACCAAAATAAGATTTTCTGTTGAGGCTTGCGACGGAAGTACACCGCAAATAGTTCAATAAACCTGCTTGGTAAGCATGAAAAAACTAGTATTTAAAGTATGTATCAAACGGTAAAAATTAAATAGAGATATTATCAGTTTCGTCTGGTTTGACTAAACCGCATTAAAACCAGTCATGACGTCTCAATGATATGATATTAGTGAGTTTCCCGAGGTGTGACATAGAGAATCTCATGGGGTTCTTCCATCGAGAAACATCACGAACAAATAGACATCGAGTTATCGCGCCATGATGTTCTTTATCACTAATAACGCCTCTCCGCTAATCCGTAACAATTCCGTTAGATTGGCTGATTAATCGCTCTCTTAACTCTCTGCAGAATTCGGGGAGGATTTAAATGAATAAAAGCTTGCCACTGGGGAATTCCATGAATAGCTACCAATTCGACAGAATGATTACTGTGCCAACGTTTGGGTTTTAACTTGCCAGAAAAGGCGACTTTACACTGAATGCAAAATTTGTAAGCATTGCTTTGATGGCGGTGGAGAATTCCGGGAAGTTAGGCCGTCCCACCCCTAAGTCTCGGAAGGTTTGCTCTAGTACCATCCGCTATGGCGTAATTCTAAAGTTTTGAAAATTGAATAATCCTAAAGTAATATAGCTCGACGATGCCTTTGCCTCACCGAACCTGTTTCCGCAGCGCTTAATCCAGCCTCCAGGTCCCTGGGGACCGCTTCACCGCGCCGACTCCCGACTCTCGGGCTTTCTCCCCGCTTTGTCGGCCCACCCTCCTCCCCTCACTCAGCTCCGACAGTCGAGCATTCGATCATTACGCTTGCTGACCGTACTCCCGTCCCCACTTACGGATGCATTTTCCTCTCCTTCTTATTTTCCATCTCTTTGTCACGCCATCTTCTGTCCTAAATGCTATGCGAAATAATTAGCCATATTGAAGTTGAAACTATATCTTTGAAAACACGTTGACCAATATTATATTAGCAGGTAACTTAATATTCTTATTAATTTAAATATATTTTCTTTCAACAGGGTTATGAATTTAGATGTTACTACAGAATTCTAAAAAAGATACAGGCAGTTTCGCAAATACTACGTTTCCACCGGCATAAGTTATTGGCATAGTGTAAAACGTCCTGATAATGCCCCAACTCTCTTGTAGCTCATATTTTGACGTCAGAACATATTTCAAATGAAATACCATAGATTTTAATAATGGCAAAACTGAATCCAGGCTGTGATAATTCTAGCTTATCTGTTTACATATTCATAAGCACCAATACCGGGAATCATCAACTTGGTATTCTGATGAATTTGCCATTAGCGCGTATTTTTCTGAAGAGGAGCTAGAGTTCCAATCACTGACTATTATGATAAACGTAATGGCGTATTCAGATTGCTTGAGGAACTATTTGGGGAAACATTCACGAAGGAATGATAAATTATGGAATAAATCTGTTACATAAGTTTGAAAAAGGCTTTTTTAAATCATGTTGAACATATGTTCAAATCCGATTGGAGAGATCGTGAAATGAACAAATCCTATGGGAGAGATCAGGTATAGAGAAATTTAAAGTGAATTTTTCTTCCCTACGAAAAGGAATAAGAATAACTGCAAATGAGGAAGATAGAAAACAATTTTGTACCCTTAGCACGCAGTGTGCAACAGTGTGCCAGTGCAGTGTGTCATTCTTTCTAATTCCTATGGAATTTTTTCTTACGTGGACCGAGTGAGGAATCGTATTGCAAAAGTGAATGATGTGTTAACGGTGCGTTATTTTAAACGGTATATGAAATTGGAGAGTGTGTGATTATAGACGGAGTGTGGCGATGGACGGTGCGTAGTATTTATTTTTTTAAATTTAACCTTGTGTGATGGTAAAGAAGCGGTTGGCAATCTAAAAATGTCATTGTATGTAACAGAATTTTGTATCAAATTATTTTGTATCATATGTATATTTGTATGTGCATTGTAAGAGAGACCAGTGATCAGGCCGGACCGTTGCCATCAGGACAATTGCCTTATGACAACGTAGTTTATATAATAATAATAATTTAACTTGCGTATATAACATTCATGGAAGAAATATCTTAGTGTATACAGAGGAATCAGTCTATTTTGGAATGTAGAATTTGAATTGGTGGTCGAAATAGTCAGAGAAAAGCGCCGGTTGGGTTTCCAAATTCCTTTTGTTCACATCCTCCGATCGAATGTCGTCAATAGGTGACCTCATCTCAACCTCGAGCGCCTAAGGACGGGAGTGCACGGGATGGACAATGCAAAAAGAGACAGATAATCGGGTTCAATTTGTTAGCCATTGTAACACATCCCACCCAAGATGAGTGTGATCGAATGTGACAAAAATCTCAAGTTGATGGCAACAATAATTATTAATACTATAGAGCTTTTGATAAGCAAAAAGTTGCCTTTCAGAAAATGCATTTTCTATACGCAAAAATGTAAATTAACGAGTGATGTGAAATTAAACTTGTAAAAATTCCCAAAACTTGATTTCATTGTTTCATTTGAGCTGTTTTCCCATACATAAAACATATTTCTTTTACTTGGCTGTAATTCCTCCCAGTAAAATCCAGGACAACGATGCCAATAAATATTGAATTTCCAATAGACAAGCTTTCTTGCTTCAGGGATACATTTTCTATACATCAGGATGACACTGCAGCATATGGGAGGTTTCCTTAACGAGCCTTACCTTTGATGCGAGCAAAATTCGGCAACTTTAAGACATCCCAAAACTACTGTCTCGAAAAGTTTAAACAGCTCCACGTTTTCCTCTTCCATACTTAAGCCGAATTTCATCTCAACAAAAGTAATTTTGGCCCTTTCATATTTTAATTTGGGATGAATCCTGAACTTATAAGAGCAAAATTAAAATGTCTGGTCTCTGTGCAGTCATACCGTTGAGTTTGGCTTTCGGGATGGCAAATAATACTGATCAAATGAACACTTTCGACAACTCTACTTTTCTTTGAGATCTATTAAATAGCCGGAAGAAATCATCTTATAAAGTTTCTTGAAAATTTCTGAGAGAGTATTCTCTGTTCCAACCGTTGCTTTTGCTTTCACTTCCCGGAATATATTTCTCGGTTCGGTTCATAAATTTCTCGTCTCATATAAAACCTTGATTTTTCCTTTTTTTTAACTACGGTCAATTTTTTTTAGTTATTCGTATAACTCATAGACTTTTTCATTTCTTCGTAATTTATTAATAACATTCCTCAAAATTTGAGCATCCATTCTCTTCTCTCCTTCATCTTTGTAGTTAGTTCACTTATAAAGCATTCCCTTCCAATTATCGTCGTATCACTGCTCCATCTGCGAATCTCATTTGAGGATATCCAGATATTTACTCAAATATGCCTGTTACCTAATTTTAAATTCATCAATAGATTTTTATTTCTTTTATCCGTTATTTTAAATGAAATTCACCTCTCACAGGTGGCTGTAGATATTTGCGTAGTCGAGCGCGATAAATTAGCCTTTCATACTATATGCATGATATTCTAGAATAATTCTCAAGAGTATTCATTTAGCTTTCACTGGTTACATCCCAACTTATACATCTTAATTTTTATGGCATTTTATGGCTACCAATTGATTATATTCTATTCGTGTTCTCTGATTTCTTATGTGCCATTATGTAACTCGATAAGAACGTACTCGGGGAAGTTATTTTGCCATATGATTTGAAAAATAAAATATATGTGAATATTTTTACTCCATAGACGTTTAATCGACGGACAAAGATCTAGCTATTCAGCATCCACAGTCGTTATCTGCTTCTCATATTAACAACCAAGATACAGATATGAAAAGAGGTACATTGCCTTTGATGGGTACACGTAAACAATTAACAACTTCAATAAGGAATTTGTAGAAAGAATAAAAAGATATTGCAGAGAAATTCCACGCAAAAACTTGGCAGTATAAGGCATATGAAAAACTAAATTGGCGAAATATTGTATGCCTTAGAAATTAAATTAAAATGTTCAGAGTTATAATCTAAGCACAATTCTGAATTGGATAAGGCTGTGATCAGGTATAACATGGTGTCAAAGAAATCGGTAATATGTGTTTCAAATCGCATTTTTCCTTACAATGTGGAATAGTAGGTTGAGTTTGCTCAAATAACGAGATGACGAAAGAGCATACGGAAAAGTTTTAGTTGTCTTATGGTTAAACTTTAACTTCGTAAAACATTAGGAGATAATTTGTCTTGAATATTAAAAATGCATAATGGTGCAGACAATAGGCACGAATTTCGCCAAAAAACAAGTTTTCATACTTTGATCACATGAAAAATACTCTGAACAATCCATTTCATTGTTTCTTTCTCATAGAAAGTCCACAGGGTGGCACCAACCAGTTCCTTGGGCTCCGGATCATTTATGTAGAGCATTTTCAGGTCACAATAATTTAAAGGCAGATAAACTGTCATGAAATCCAACGCTGATTTCGCAAGTTTCCGTGGACCAACCTCGGTATTCTGTATCACCACTCGCCCCCGCTATGGTGAGACGCCTTCACTTAACCACTGCCTCGCCCAAACTTAAACCAATCGACAAATCCCAGGCAGTCTACCTCTCCGCCCTTCACCGCAATCCCTTTCCTACCTCCGAAACGACTCCCCATCCAAAGGTGGGCATCCCTGGTGCGCCACCTCTCCACACGGCCACCCAGGACCCTCGCGCGGACACCAACTGCGGGCGCCTCCCCACCCCACCGAGAACCTCCCCCTCCACCTCCGCCTCCGTCGCCTTTGCACCACGGGCAATTTAGCAGCCTCATTCCGCTCTCCTTCCACAACGCACCGATAGTTCGCGCCCCCTCATTTCGCATCTAAAGCAACTTTACCCGAAAAACTGCCAACTCCAAACGGAGCTACATCTACATCTTACCCTCCCACCAGCTACACGTATAAGGGCGTATGCCAGGGAATGTTAAATCAGTAGTCATTACAGTAACTGATGATTGTTGATAAATGACGCCTGGAAAGTAATTCTATCCTATTTATATTTTCTGTTAATACCAGCCTTTTTTATGTTTAAATTTTAACGCCGCACGTATTTTTTCCTTCTATGTCAGTGTTGAATTCTAATATCTTGCGCTTTTCTATAATTTATGCATGCAATATTATGCCGCTGACTTGGATGGTAGGATGCAGCTTAATCATCTAAATTACAGAATTGCGATAGGAACTACGTAAGTAAATTATCACTCCAGAGGTTGGCTGAAAAAGTGGCTCGGGGTTGGGTTTGAGGAGGCCAATGGGTGTCCCCTCGGCACTCCGGCTGGATGCGACAGCGAAGTGGGCAGCGAAAGGCACAGCGAGCCGGACAGATGAACGCCGAGCACCAGGCTCACCGAATAAAAAAAGACCAGAGCCCAAGTGGGTACCGGTTTTTAACCCAAAGACCGACTATTACATTTCTCGACTTTTTAATTGAAATAAAATTAATCGTAGGCGAACAAGCTTTGAAAAATGTAGACGTAGTAATAAAAATACTTGTTTTTTTCCAACTTTTACTTTCAATATACGATATTATATTTTGATATATTCATGCATCGACCGGTTTAAATTCTTCCGCATCACTACCAAGAGGTCTACGAACGTACAGCAACGGTGAATGTCGTGTTAATTGACTGAAAGAAAGATTTGATACAGGTGACAAGCGCAAAGAGTGGCTTAGAAGAACTACACAATTCAAGAAGAGGAGGGGACCATTCATGCAGATAGTTCCGATCTCTGTCGGAACCAAAGCCTCAATCTCTTGAAGAAGTGACTGATGAATTGGAACAGGTATCGAAAAATAAGATGAGTTAGATCACAGACACAGATCACATAGAAGTCATTGGTACGATCTCATTTAACAATTTCGAGCCATTAGAGAAGGTTGCAATTCTATATCTTTCATAAAATTCAACTTAGCACATTTGTCATAAGCATACATAACCAAAGGATTGAAATTAGAATAGGGCATGCAGCCACACTAAATTTGGCAAACATTAACTCATTATTGCATCGAGTTTGTAAAATATTCGCCATATGGCAGGGGGAGTAATGAGTTGAATAACGTCATGAATTGATAAAGTCGTCACCGTCTCCCCATCCAAAAAAATCACGTCATCAACTTATGGAAAACAATAAAAAACTTATATCAAATTATAATCTATTTTTAATTTGGGTACCCGAACTTGACAAAGGGGTGATGGAAAATAAACATTTTATCAGGGCTTTTCAATAAAATATCCTTTGGAAGAAGCAAGCCTATACCTAAACCATACAGGGTTCGTCCGGAAAATAAGTGTCTTGACAAATAAGTCTTTTTTGACAAAAGGGGAGTCGTCTACTACGAATTTGTACCTGAACGACAAACTGTAAATGCTGCATTTTACGTCCAAGTGCTCGACAGGCTTCGAAAACGAGTCGCCCGCGTCCGGCCAGCGATCAAAAACATCTGGCGGCTGCATCACGGCAGTGCGCCGTCTCACACCGCGCTTGTCGTGTCGGACTTCTTGGCCAAGCACGGCGTGGCAACGCTGCCGTACCCGCCCTACAGCCCGGACTTGGCACCACCGGACTTCTTTCTGCTCCCGAAGATAAAGAGGAGTTTGAAAGGAACGCGATACGGGACTTTGGACGCCGTCAAAGAGGCCGTGACGACGTGTCTTCGAGAGATTCCCGATGATGCCTTCGCGGGAGCGTTCCAGGAATGGGAACGCCGCTGGAACAAGTGTATCGACTCACAAGGGTCCTATTTTGAGGAATATTAGCTTAAGATATGTAAAAGTGTAATAAATTTTTTTTCCTGAGCTCAGTACACTTATTTTCCGGACGAACCCTGTAAGTTCATGAATATAAAGGCATTGAAATAACAGTAATTTTCACCAATACCAAGGCAAAGGGGTTTGTCGAACTTTTTTGTGGTAGGACAACTGTAAGCAGCGTTTTTTACATACTTAGTAGAAAGAGCAACTCCCCCTTTAGCTGTCGCCTAGGAAAATCGATTGTAAACTTCAAATGAAACCAATTTTCAATGAGAAAGTGGATCAGTCATGGTTAGTTTCTTAGCCAAATTAGTTGAAGTTTTTAATTTGTTCGTCAATTTGAAATCCAAAACTTTGATATAGAATTTTTAGCTCCTGGAATAGAAAATTAAAGGGGTAGTATAATGAACTACCACGAGTCATCAAAAGTTTCATATCCATTACTAAGACTACCTATCGTTGACTCTCCGTCCCTCCGCTATATTATGTATAGCTACTCTATCTATCGACCCTGAGCTTGGCTGCTCATGACAGTGATTTTCCAGATTTCTCTAGAATCCTTCCATCCTTTACTTAAATGGCGTGATTCTTTCCCGCCACCCTTTTCCATCTCGTATTCTTCACCTCACCAACCCCTCCTCCTTTCCGTGCACAAATACGATATTTGCCAATCTTGATAAAGAAGGCAAAGTGTTGAAACTGGTCGAATGACATTGAAAGTAAAATGTGGAAATTTACAAAGTATTTATATATCTCCTATCTCATATTGACGAGTAAGGGTCACACATCTGACTCAATAGGCCGGCGCGGAGGGAGGGTGGAGGGCAGGAGGCTCTGCGAACAATCTCGAGGACTCAACGGCCTTCAAGGGTCGTCCGCGATTACCTCGTTCAGCCTCGCCATCCATCAGCCTTCGTAATTCCTTCTCCTGAACTGTCCTCATGGATAGCTTAATATTCATGACTCCTGTGGTTCCTAACCCAGGAAATTCATGTGACGCAAACGAAACGAACAGTTTCCCACTCTGTATCCTGTTCATTTCCGTATCTAAGTATTTCTACCAAGGTCCCCAAACACTCCAAACGGTAGGTTAAGGTTAGGTTTCACCTTGTCCTCAAGGTGAGGCCTAACCATCGCGAAATAACCCCGAACTCCCCTAAAATTTTTCATTCGAGTATTACATCATTATTCGTTTAATGAACACTAGTTTGGTTATTTATGCTCGGTAGATGACAGTAGCGAGGAGGAGTAATGAAAAGAAGGGTCGTTATTAGAAAACTATTCGGAACATATAGTGCAAGGATAATACAAATAAGAACGTAGTTAAAGGGGTGAGGACGTAAAAGTCGCTGGTGCTTCCTTGGATTTTGGATGAATTCGCTCTATATTTCCACGAGGCTGGATCACCAAGTTCTGCCAACACATGTCCAAGGTCGACTCAGCCATAGTCTTCGTTGCTTCTGATTTCAACTTCAATATCCAAACTAAATAATTATGATAACAAGGAGTTGAAAATACGTATATACGTATCACTTCTAAATTCACTTATAATTTTCCCGGGTTTGGCGATACTATGAACTAATCCGAGATCTATACATATTTGCAAACATGCATAATTAATGAAGGCTACACAAGTGTATTAATTATTAAATCTACTCATTGGAATTAACGTTGTTCCTGAAATTCTGACGAAATTATTCGAGTCGTAGAACGAAATGATAAAACATGGAAATGTTTCCGAATGGCAATCTTGTAGGGAATTCACACAAAATAACATGAGACAACGGTGCTTGAGAGACAAAGATTGGATTCCAACAGCCAGGAAGTCCGAAAGCGGGACGAAAACTTATTACAAGCTCTCTAGATTATTTTTTACGCCTAAGGGAAATTGGGAGCCCATGTCATGCAGGAAGATTATGAGAAATTTGCAAAAAGAAGCGAAAGGAACCTCACTCCCAAAGGGCAATTTTGTCCATAAAAAAAATAATAAATACCCACAGATTATCATTTTCTATGCCAAATAGATGGATGGTTGACAGCGTAAATGGATAATACCCCAAAGACGAAACTTCCTTGAGGAAAGAAGAAAATACAAGAATATAAATACTGTAAAAGGAACAAAACTTTTAAAAGGAGTCGTGGAACAAAACATACGAGAGTTCAGGGTGCTCAAGGAAAGAAAGACAAAAACATGCTACGAGTACAAGGACATCTTAGAGAAAGAAAACGCAAATGACTTTTGAAATGCTGAATGGACTATTCCGGGAAGGAAAAAACTAAATCGCGAAATAATGGAGAAGAGATGGAAGGTTTCCATTCAATAATTCTACCAAGGACCTAAATCGATTGAAGATGACTTAATTAAAAAATAAATCTTGATAAAGAATACAAACGGGGACTGGAAATACTGAGGAGCGAATTCGACGACGCCGCGTAAGACCTAAAGGACAACTATGCATGAGGAGATGACAAAATAAACTGAGAAGTAATCAAGGCAATCGGGCTCAAAGCAAATGTTGCTCCCTTTGGAAAAATCAAATACAGCTATGACAGTGAAAAACCACCCGAGGACTTTCAGTAGCGCGTAGAGAGACGAGTTAGAAAAGCTTGATGATATGATGAAATTTGAATAGGTATTTATTAAGCTCTGTCGGACGAAATTTAAAGCTGAGAGCAGATTTATAGCTCCAGAAATGTTATTCGTCCTTGATTATGAAGGTGAAAGAAGCTAAAATACATTATATAACAACAACTGTGGGGTTAAAATGATTATTATACGATATATTTCTGGAAAAATACTGATTTATAAACGAAGCAGGACAGCTTAGGCGTGAGTAGCGGATGAAGAGCTGACATGATAAGTGTAAGGAAGATAAGTGGGACAAGGTTGATCCTAATCACCCTCCTCACTTTTTAAAGTATACGCGTAGGGAATGGTAATATACACATGTAAAATACTGGAGGTAGGAATGGCAGCCATCGCGGAATCCATAAAATCAACTAGGTCAAAGAATAATCGACCTTTAGTTTCCCAGTTAGTCAAGGCATTACAATTGTTGCTGAGAACATCAGAAAATGCGTGGGATAGAAATGTGAAGTTAATCAATCCAAACAAGATAAAAGTTACGTGGTTGTGAACGAAAAGGGAGAATGCTATTTTTCTATTGACCAAGAGGACAATCGTACGTCCTCAGAAGGCTGTAACCTTGGATAAAAGAAAAGGTCTTGAAGGGAGTAACCAATAGGTTGTTTCTGAGAGGATGTTGAAAGGCACCTTTTTCATCCACAGAAAAGATCCAATCAACCGTGACGAAGATCTTGCGAGAGGTCCCGAAAGACGCCTTGCATGGCGCGAACCTGTCATGGCAGAGTCGCTGGAAAAATTTGTGGAGGCCCTAGAACAGAACTTTGAAGAATTTCAAATGTATGTGCAAATCTGTTCAATTAATTAATTTTAAAAAATAATTGCATTACTTTTGGAACAAATCCTGAATATTAAAAATTTTCCCTTAGCCGTCGGTTGATCCATTTATTTTCTACTCGGTGCTCGATCCCTTGATCGAACGAGCAACTTGACTCGCCGAATTGTTGTGGAGTGCGAGCGAGCGAACGAGAATGCGGTGCGGCGTCAATGCCTTCCGGCAAAAGAGAGTCGTGGTGAGTATGCGAGCACCAATTTCTCTTAAGTTAGTCTATGTCGGAGTGGAAGAGGTTAGAATGGCGGGGGGGCGGAAGGAATGGGGAGGGGCTGGGGGCGAGCGGATCTGCCGAGGTACGATTCTCCCTCTTGATTGCATTCAAGCATCCATTTCAAAGCTGTTGAAACTACTCGAAGATGATAAACACAAAGTAGCCACTTCAAAGCTCGCAAGTCTCTGTCACATGCCTACTTATTAGTCTAATACTCTCTGAAGCCTTACTTGGGCAGAAACACCGCAGGGGAACTTATCCGTACGAACACCTGTCCTAGATGTAGGGTGAGAGAAGGCATTGAGGGTGGTCGATTTTCACCTTTTTCACAGAAGTTTTAGCAAGTGTTTTCCAGTCCTATTATCAATACAAAATTCAAAGTACATATTTAACATTGACTTTTAAAATTCAACGTCACAACATGTTGAAAATGAAAAAGGATGTATTATATCCCTGCATTACTCAAATGTCACGCATCAGCTTTCCGCATACATGACTCCGGATATTTGAGCAAACGTTCCTAATTTCAGTTTTTGTACCATTGCAATGCAAAATAAGCAGCGCTAACAAATAATAGTTGATTCTCCGAGAACTTTCTCCAAAATTGACAAATAGAGATGGAAAAATATGGGGATTACATTGGATTTCATCCCTTAGAAATAAATGTGCTTTATGTTATGAATTCCATGCATAATTCTTCGTTAGTAGAATGAACAATGAATATCTTCCTTCAAGTAAAACGATGATATTACTATTGGTTGCAACCGGTTTAGGATTTTTTATTGATGTGATCTCTCAGTGCGCCACGAATGTATCTATAAAATATCCTCCTTCCTCGTGTTCCTACGACCTTGAGTAGTTCTGCAGGGATTTTATTTATTCCTGAAGACCGTTTTGATGTAATTTCATTTAGTACTTTCCTATATTGCCGTCCCTCAGCATGTTGGACACTGATAGGGCAAAAACATTAGTCAAGCGCGGAAGAGGAACGAAATGGTTAAGCATGTTGGACGAAACAAAGAGAAATATAACAGTTTCAGGCTTAACTTGGTGGTATCCCTTCATGACGAGGGTAGAAAAAGAAACTTTGACCCGATGATGATGCACAGCATCGAAACCATGGTCATGTGAAGCATTAAATCTTTGGGTGGAAGTGCAAAGTTAATATTCTACCGAAACAAAGGAAGGTGTAACTTATTCGGAACTGAAGAACAGTTTGATTTTGTTTGAAATTTCAGGATATGTCATGGCCGGGGCTGAGAAATCAAGCTGTTTTAAGCTGGAAACTATCAATTGATACTATCTATTAGTCCAATATTTCCGGTCCTAAGTCATTCATATGGATAATCACCATCAATATTCAGAATCACTTTCTATAATAAACCTTCCTGACCTGTTATTTTTATCGTACGTTTCCTAAATATAACACAGGCCTACAAAAAAAATTGTTTTTTGGTGCCGGGAATCTTTGTGCTGATTTTAACTATATTTGTAGAGCTGAATCCAAATATGAAATCCGTTTTTATTTAACAGCTCAACTTTTTTAGATATGGCATATCTTACGATTAGTTGTTTTAGTATTTGATATACTATATTCCGGAAACAAATTTTCAAAGTTAAATAAATCTATAAGTATACTAATTTATAACCACTCTGCGGTGTTCCTTTTATTTTCAATAAACTGTCAATAAGTTTTATGCATATTCCTATATTGTAGGACAATGAGATTAAAAAACAAAAAATCGTTTGTATCGACTTCGGTAAAAGATGGCGAAATTAGTTCATAAGGTATCCGTTAGATGGCATCCACGTTTTCTGTTCTCTTGACAGCCATTTTTGTTTCATTAGTTGCCCTTGGCTATTCGGAGCAGGTGGACGGACTTTACTTCAAAGTGTAACTTTTTGTAAAACATCATCTAAAAATGAGCTCAAGTCGAAGATGCTGTGTTAATGATCCTAATGTGTTTTGTTACGTTTGTGGGGAATATATGGTAAAAGAAAATAGGAAAAATATTACAGACTTTGTGAAACGTCCATACTAGGGATATTTTGGTGTTAAGCTTGGTGACCAAGATAAAACATGTGCCCCGCATTTTGTGTGTAAAACATGTACCGAACATTTGCGGCAATGGACAACAGGACAAAGGAAAAGTCTAAAATTTGGTGTGCCAATAGTGTGGAGAGAATCTGTGAACCATATTGACGACTGTTATTTTTGCATAGTAAATGTTTCGGGAATTAATCGAAAAAATCGCCACAAGTGGGCATATCCCGATTTGCCTTCAGCTAGACGCCCGGTACCCCATTCAAAAGAAATACCGATCCCAATATTTCAGACGTTACCAGATATATCTAAGGAAGAATTTGAGTTATTTGAAAACATTTCTCATTCTATTGACGATAGTGGCAGTGACTACGAGGGGGTATCAACAATTCCTCAACTATTTAATTAAGATGAACTATGCGATCTTGGTAGAGAACTGAACTTATCGAAGGAAGCATCCGAACTACTAGCATCAAGACTGCATGAAAAGAATTTACTGCAACCCGGTACAAAAATAAGTTTTTATCGCACAAGGGAAAAGGATATGCTACACTTCTTTACTCAAGAAGACAATCTTACATTTTGTTTAGACGTTAAGGGTTTTTTGGAAAAAATGGGACTACCATCACAATATGATGCTGGTGATTGGCGTTTGTTTATTGATAGCTCCAAGCGTAGTTTAAAAGGTGTACTTCTTCACAATGGTAACAGGTTTGGCGCAATACCAATCGCTCATTCAACAAAATGAAAGAGGAATACGATACAATAGCATTGGTCTTACAGAAGATAAAATACCAGGAACATCGCTGGGTGATTTGAGTAGATTTAAAAATGGTGAACTTTCTTCTTGGGCAGCAAAGTGGCTACACAAAATATCCTTGTTTCTTGTGCCTCTGGGATAGCAGGGACAGACAAAACCACTGAATTAGGAAGGAGTGGCCTAAGAGAGAAAACTTGGTTGTTGGGAAAGAAAACATCATTGCTGAATCTTTAGTTGATAGAGAGAAAATCATCTTACCGCCTCTACATATTAAACTAGGCCTAATGAAGCAATTTGTAAAGGCTCTTGACAAGGATGGACCATGCTTCGGCTACTTAAGACTAAAGATGCCGCATATAAGTATTGAAAAACTTAAAGCTGGTATTTTTGAGGGGCCACAAATCAGACAACTTACAAAGGATCCTGCTATTGTCGAGTGAAGAATGAGATTGAAAAAATTAGTTTGATGTCATTTGTTGAGGTCATAAAAAATTTTCTAGGAAATCACATAAGTGAAAATTATATTGAGCTGGTAAACATTATGCTCAGTAACTTCAAATCACTTGGATGTAATATGAGCACAAAAGTTCACTACCTACCCAGCCACTTAGACAATTTTCTTGGAAATTTAGGAGACACAAGTGAAGAACAAGGTGTCAGATTTCACCAGGATATAAAAACAATGGAAGCTCGCTACCAAGGAAGACGGGATAACCATATGATGGCAGATTACTGCTGGTGCTAAAACGAGACTGTTTGAACAAAGTGCACTCAAGAAAATCGCGCAAAAGAAGCTTCCAATGTGTTGAGTGGTGTTTTTATGTATTTTTTTTCAATTTGTTTTATTACAGTAAAAAATTTTAGCATTTGTGTTCAATTGTATTGTAAAATTCTGGTGTGTTTGTGGGTGATTTAACAGCCCTAGAAATAAATCAAGTCTTTATATTTAGTGGGTTTTATTATTAATATAATATTCCCATATCATCATATAGAAGATTTTTTACGTAAGTAACAACATATCTATATCTTAAAAACTATAGCTGATAGGAAAAAACCAGTGTCATAATTGGATTCAGCACCCTAATTGTTCTTTAAATCAGCATTAAAAGCTCCGGCATCAAAACCACTGTTGGCCTGTGTAATCTATGTATATTATTAGAAGTAGTTCTTGGAAGTATATTTTATCCCTGAAAATAGAATGAGCTTTATCAAATTTACCTTTTTACATTCTAACAGATTCTTTGCTCTCTTGTACAGTGCACCCATTTTACATTGTCACTGTAAACTCTCCATAATGTAACACTACCCCTCGATTCCTATGCGTTTACTCGCGATTCTTTTACTCTTTTTAACTAGTGTCATCCTTATTTTCCCCTTCACGTTCTCCTATATCTCTCTTATATCCATATTCCTAAACATATCTTCTCTAATCTGTGGCCTCCTAAGTTGTAGTTATGTGTTTGTACTCTATTTTATTGAATTCCCCTGATACCTCCCCCTACTCCTTCCTTGTCGCCCCAGTGAAGTTTTCTGCATTCAATTTCTTATACTCCCTTATACTGTCCCTTTCTTATACTATTGAATGTAATCTAACACCTCAAGAACACTAGTATACAGTGAACCATACATGCATCTGCTCATGGGAAACCATGTAAGTTGACCGATACTCCATTATAGACCACCGATACTTGTGTGACTGACCGGTACTACAGTACTCCATTATCTATTTTTAATTATAACATAACCTAGCTGACATGTCCCTGTATCTCTTTGAATTTTTCTTGTTACTGGTAATTGAATAATTTAAAAACCAATTATAGATTTTGGAGAATTGGTAAATCAATGCCCCTTGTTACAATGTTAGCAAAAAAATTATGATATCGGTCAATATTTGAAAATAAATAAGCAAGCGGTGCGCGGCTTGAAAAATTTAAGTTGCAATCAGAATGTAAAGGGAGACATTTAAATTTAACGATCCATCAAATGCCATTAAAACAATATCCCATGTAGCACACAACTACCAGGACGTCAGAAATTATTTAAGTTCAGTATATGTACCTACGTTTCTCGTAAGTTGATTAATAAAAGAAATTTACAGAAATACAAAATTCCACATGAATTGAAAGATTCACACGCCGCACTGGATTATGACCTCGCCATGATGGCCTTTAAAGGCCCTACGGGGTTTGTTTGTGTATATAGTGACCACGTGACACACGCATTTAAATGATTACGCTAGCACCCAAGGGTCAACCCCTCCCCCACTTCCACCGTGCGTCAGTCACTTGAACCTTGGATTTCAACTGCGTGGCATGTTGCCGGCACGAAGGCAGTTCCAGGGGAATGAGTAACGCCTTGGTGGTCCAAGGTTGACCTCTTCCAGACTAACGGGTCTGAAAACTATCGCACTTCGATTTTAACGATGGGTTACTTACACGTAATTCGCATCGTAATTCTGAAAAACACTTCGTCTCGACTTTTAACTCCTATTTCTCCTCTCACCTGAGTGCCGATCAGTGTCTGACCACCGAGAGGGGGTTCCGCTTGGCACCACTGAGTGTTATATTTACTGTCTATGGAACTAATATATCTTACCACGTAGTTTCCAAACAGTGCAATAATAAGCCAAACCATAGATGGGCGGAAAATGTCCGACAAATTGGAGAAGAATTAAAAAAAAATGTTATGATCAGTAACAGTAGTAATTTTTTGTAAATTAAAGAAAAATCAAAATGATTCCTATCTAAAAAGCTAACACAAAACACGCAATCAGTAACCAGTAAACAGCCAATGGCATTCCTCCATGAGTACTTTTGGCAAAAGCAAAACGCAACAACTCTTCCAGTGAATCCTAATGCTCGCCACCAGTGGGGTTGTTAATAATCAAACAAATATTACCTAGGGATGATTACACACTAAGCATGCGACATTAAAAATAAATGTTTATTAATTTTTAGTTACAATTTATTTCTGTGAAATTTCTGATTATATTTTGTACGATACATGGCCATTGAAACATGATGATAGGCGTAAATTCAACACTTTGACAAGTGGATGTGGAGAAGAAAGGAATAGATAAAGCGGACCGAAAGGAAAGAAAATGACGTAGGGATCAGAGAGGATCGTTGGGAAAAGTCCGAAGAAGGCAGGAAAGATGGATGCAGAGTATTTTGATTGTCGAAGGATGTTAAAGACTGCGACAGAGGGGAGAATACTAGGCAAACGAGAAAGGAGCAGGAATAGGATACGGATGTTGGGCGGAATAAAGAGAGGAAGGAAGTATATAGTATGAGTTGAAGAGGGGCTTGTTGAAGAGTAGGATGTTGGGTTGTGTTCTGTTAGGAGAGAAAAATGAATTGTTTGGTAGCTTATCTCCACCCAAACCTTTATGATCACTTCCCTCATTGATGAGTTGATTGACCCAATACTATAATCGACAATGATCTCCTCAAATCCTTGAAAAGGTTACGTGCGTGCGCTTTTGCGTCATACATATGTTTGGACACGTTTGTCAAGGAAAGTGGAATGGACGGCTGGCGGTTAGAGAGTGCACTAAGAGAGAGGAGGGGCAAAGAAGAAATCCCAAACGCAGAGTTGCCTGCAATTAGTCCAGTCGGACTGATTTCGAAGTATGAAGAGGACTATCAGGGTTATTATTCTCGAGGATTAGTCCCGGATTAAGGGATGAGCTTCAAAGTGGTTCCGCGAGATGAAGGAAATAGTTTATGGCTGTTCTCTCGGGAGAGAGAGAGAGAGGGTCGGGGGAAGAGTTTTTTTTAATTGCGCCAAAGAGACCGCCGGGAGGGAGCGCTGCCGGAGAGAGAGGGAAGTAGGACGGCTTAAAAATTAGACGGTCTAATGGGCGTCGGTGGGCAGGTGGATGGGGAGGAGGTGAAAGTGAATGGCTGCAGGAGTGAGTAAATCAATTTGACAGACGGAAGGCAAAACGGAAAAAATCCGCCGTTATCACGAGTGATTATTACCCGAATGCGCCGGAATATACGTTGTTGTCCGAAGGATGGGGAGATGCACGCAGCGTGAAACAGCACGTCATGTGAAGCACCACGAAATTACCTCGATCCAAGTATCCAAATGGATGAGTGAACATTTTTAGCTTCCTCCGGTTAGAAGACACCGTATCCTCATATTGGAATCACTTGGCAAATTGCCTCGGATAGAGTGAGATGTCATTCGTACTCGTAAAGTTGACAGTAATTTAAAATAGTGCGAGAAAAAATTGATAATTAAGCAATTATCATTCAAGACATTGTGATCGGATGATATTTTATTGAATATATTACACTTTTAAGAAAAATAATTTTTCTAAGCTACATTAAATATTAGGTATAGGGCAAGGAGTATTTCCTATTTGTGAGATCCCTCTACTCTTATTACTGAAAATTTCATTCAGTGTTTATGAAAGAAGAGAAAAGCATAGTTCAATCTCATGTATTTTAGACTTCATAGGTAGTATTTTATGATATTAATTGACCCGCTCTCAACCATCAACAGCTCGCTGTCTTCTTTCCATAACTGCGCAAATGAGGTAAAAAACCTAAGTATTTCGCAATTGATTTTTTTTAGAAATTCAGAGTAAGTGTTGTTTCCATTGTATTCTAGAGAGTTATCGTTCATCTTTTTAATTCACCCCTTTCCAGGGTTAGCTTTTATTATGGCTCGTAAAAATATTTTACTGCGGGGTTTATGTTGCCCATAAAACATTTTACATATTTAATATCTCTGGGAAAACCATTTATTGGCTAATTTTTTCAATTCTCTTCGGTCTTAAAATGCCACTAGGGTGGGTTATCAAGTGAATAAAGAGTAAACGACGAGGGAATAATCCGGAGGAAATATAAATTAAAGCCACGAACAGATTTACGACGCGGACTTCAAGTACCGTATTTGCCGTAGATGATTAGGATCCGCTACCTTGACGAGATTGAGAATATGTCCAAAACATCACACGAGTAAACTGCTCTAAAGAAAACCAGCCGGAATGCAAAAATGCGAAAGAGGATTCTTCCCAGAAAAGAAGTAAAACTCCGATAATGGTTGGTCAGCATCGGCTCAGTTGGGAAGGACGTTTCTCCTGTCGAGGAAGCAGAACGCGATATAGCGAATGGAGGGGCGATGAAGAGAGGAGAAAGCACATGGACGAGGGGGCGTGGTGCAGTGGTGTGGATTGCTTGGTGCTCTCTAGGGAGTAATGGAGAGTACGAGAGCGGCGGGTGTAAGGGGGGGGGGAGCGAAGGATGAGTTCTTCGGGGTGCAGCAGATGGCTGTGGTGCGGCAACGGATCAGTGGATGCAGGTGCGGGGTCAGGGGCGCGGGGATGAGGAATGGGGGCCGCAGCCAACCGTGAGCATCAGCGCCCCCGGACAGTCGAAGAGAAACTGGCATTTTTATACAGTCCTACTGGCTATAGAACTTCCTTTACTCGACTCTAAATGGGAACTAAATAACATCGGATGACCTTAAATTTGAATCAACCAATATATGACCACTTGGGTCAATTGATGTGGACAAATACCTTATTATTGGGTCCTTAGTTCGCCCGTCCCTCCTAAATCAACTACATGCATATAAGTAAAATAGTGCGTAGTGCATTTAGCACGACTCTTAATGCTTATTTGTGGCGTGCAGCAATTTCTTATGCCTACGCCATATCCGTTTACCTCTAAACCATTTTTGTGGACGCGAGGTATTTCACTACTGCAGTCAATAGTTGACAATTTTTTACCATAACTACCCTTTATACTGAGCTTGTATAAAAAGGAATGAGTATAGATACTACAAATGTTCTCAAAAATTTACGTTTGAGCTAAAATTGACTCCTAAGTACGAGTATTTTAACGCAACACTCATTGGAGCATCTGTGATTTTGTGACGATTCATCGTTTGTTTTTATTTTTAAGGAATGTATAGCCTAAAATTGTAAGCATTTAATTACTGGCCCAATACGACGTTAGTGTGTTTGAACTACGACACCATTGGAGCTGGGAATAAAAATACAGTATATGCTCAAAGGTTTTCAGTCCATATGGCTCGCGTTGCATCTGTTAATAACACATATCTTCGTCAAAAACTAAAGGCTTTTTCTTGATTCAGAATTGGTAACCAAATTGTATCATAATTATTATAGAAAATATTTGCATAGACAATCACAATGAAGCCACGATTATAATTTTACTGCATGTTCTTTCTTTAATGATATATTGCCTTCCATAAATAGATATGATTATTATCATAAAAATTTCATATTTTGCAAAAACTATTTTCTTCTGCTTGTATTGCGTCAACAATTATTAGTCCATATCCGAGTTATTAGATGCATTTAGATTCTTTAATTTACTATGTGTACGTAGAATTCATTGGTAATATTAAAACTTTGCCATCACCAAACAATGAACAATGTCCATTGTCTGGTAATGCCAAGATGGATGTCGAAAAATTACCAAAAGATGTAGCCTTGCGCGATTTTTTTAAAACTAAATTTATATTTGATTACATAAGAATAAAACTCACGACCGTTTTGTGGGCCATTGATGCTAATTGGTCATACACTTTCTAAATGTAATTCAATTTCTTAAAATAGTCTGCCATTGTGTCATCGTTAGTAATCTATATTCTTAGGCGCACGAAACTTTTAAAACATGTATGAATTTTCATAAATCCATTAAAAATTACATTATTTTTATTAATAATAAAAAAATTGCTGAACATAATTCAGTACAGTGAACTTAAAAAAATTATAAGTGGCTGCCTCTGAAGTTAAATAATTCCGGCTCTTGGTACGCCAAACAGTTCCCGGATTATTCCCCCATTGATCATTAATTATACTCAATTTCGCTCTTTCAGAGATCGACATAAATCTTCCTTCGCCCGGGAAACCTTTTGAGGATCGAGATCACTTCAGAAAAGATCATTTTGGAAATGGAACTTCATACGCCGCCGCTTGACCCCCACGAGGATTTACGATGCCTTGATTAATTCTCTTCTCGGTGAGAGGCCCATCACGCAGCGCGCTTTTATCTCATTGCAAATTAATCTCTCCTCTCTTAAATGAATCTCCCTTTACTTTTTTCATAGACATCAAAACGTCCAACAGATACCAACAAGATCAAAATTAAAGGGTCAATCCATTGGAAAACAAATATAATTACAACTGAAGTGAAACGGAATATTTTGTGGCTTCAGGCAGGGTAGTCCTATAAAGTGCGGACACTGACATACGCAGATCGTTCTTCCTTCCTTGTTATATCAATTCAACGGCATCGTGGTCACGTAGATAAGTTTGAATTGCAATATTTTCAGACGCAAACAAGCAAATGGAATCGGAACTGCCTTTCAACTCTCCAAATTCCTTCCAAATTTCATGCTCTAGTTTTAAATATGGGAGTGGGGAAATACTATATTTGTTAATATTTAAATTTGACGGAATTTATTTAAAGTAGAACTGATAATCAACTATATAAACACAACTCTTTCATATTTTGTGCGTTTCATTTAAATAAAATCGAGAGTTTTTGATGGAGGATAGACTGCATTCCAAGAGGGGAGAAGATTGCTTTCAAAATTTATAAAATGAATTTATTTGTGTTTGAAAATTAATATATAACTACATGAATAGACGATATTGTTTGTCATAAAACAAAAATCGAATAACCAATCAAAAAATCAAAAAAGTTTATTCCATTAAATTCTAATTTTGTTATTAATTATTAATAAACCCTATAAATTAATTTCATTGAACGAGAATAAAATGAGCAACACAAATTAATGTTATGCATATTTTCTTTCTTCGAAATAAATAACTTATGGAATAGCGTTGGTGAAAATTGATTTAATTTCCATCAATATGGATACAATATATATATATATATATATATATATATATATATATATATATATATATATATATATACATATCATTTCTCTATATACCTGTATATGTCTATATTATATATATATATATATTATAAAAATATAAATATATCTATATATTATACACTAATTTGTATACTCAAGTGCGTAGAGGCATAAATTAGAAGTGGTGAAACAGCGATACGTACAGTCAGGAAGTGTTCCAGCTGAAGGTGGGAAAAGTTAGAAAACACAGAGACAGAAGAATTGCGTTGGGTAAAGAGGTGTTTTAAGAAAGAGAAATACATGAAAGGTGTAATGAGTAGAAACTACATTTCCACAGTTAAATATTTATTTCCAACCATGGTTTCGTTAATGCGTAGTATCATCAGGTATGGCATCACCATCTGATGATGCCATCTAGCAGCGGAACCATGGTGGTCAATAAATAATTATTGTGTAATTGCTGTATTTCAGTTCCATGTATAACCGAGAAATTTCACCAAATAACGGTTAAAATGTGTCACAAGTGTAATGATGGTGGAAGTGAAGAAAATTTTAATGTGTAGCGTAGTACAGTACGTTCCGAGACAAAGTCGTAGAAGAAGATAATCGTTTACTTGAGGCTTTTGAGGTGACGAGGATGAATTGGTGGGAATGACCGTAAAAGAGAGCGAAGAGAAGAAAGGTAGGTACATGTAGGACTAGAAAATGGGCATTTTGGATAGGAATAATAAAGCTGGAAAGTATGCTGACCTAAAAATTATAAGAAAAAACTCCGCGATAGGTGCGATTGCGAATATCTAATTATTTAGTCTAAATCCCAATAACTGCAAACGACAAAGAATTCGAACAACTCAACTCACCAAGAATCTCGTTTGTACAACAAAAATATTAATTAAAGTTTTTTGAGTAGGATTTATTCTGTTAACCTACATTTATGACACTAAGTGCTCGTAATTGGCGATTTTCTATCATCTCTACTCAGTTTATTCCCTGACGCCCATAATATTTCCTCAAAAATTATTTTCGAATAACATAAGAAATTAAGCTTAAGCACCCCTTATAGTCGTCTTTAGAGACCTATTTCTCACTCATGTACTACCTGTCACACCTAAGAAGTACCTTTAAGAACTAAAAAAGAGCTTTTTACAAAATGTTAAGGATTATCATATTACAGAACAAAAGTACCAACCATTTATTTCAGAATTAGATCGACTTCACTGTTTCAAGAGTCATTCAGAAATTTATTTAAAGTGCCTCATTTAAAAATTGCAAAATAGACGTAGTTTCTGTTCGTTTTCAATGTACACCAAGCACCAATAATCATGTCCACCATGAAAAAATGTGTTGTCGTTGAAGCATCGCTATCACGAAACTTTTTTCCAAAATTCTCCGCGGTTTTTTACCTAATTTCTAAACTACATGATATTGGTGTGAATTGCACATTTTTTAGATATTCTAGCAATTAAGGTAAATTTGAATGGAACCAACATAATTATTTCCTCTTAATCAAAAACATTATCTTAATTTGGGCACTACAGTAAGTTGCAGTTCAATTCCGCATTATACTTCCTACCTTCATTCCGTCCAACATCCCTATCCTATTCCTGCCGTTTACTTGTTTGGCTAACATTCTCTATCCCAATATCAACATCCCATCTCCAATAATTATGCTCAGGATCCATTTTTCCTGCTCCCTTTGGATTTATGCAATTTTGCTCCTCTTTCTTACGATGCCAAGCACTTCCTCATTTGTTACTCTTTCTTTCCAATCCACCTCTTTCATCCTTCTCCACGCCCACATCTCTCAAAAGCCTCTAATCTACGCCTATTATCCTGCTTCAATGACCATGTTTCCACACCGTACATTAATTACGCCCCGAATTTAAGTTTTAACGAGCCTTTTTTTTAACGTCCTTACTCAAAGTCCTTGTCATCAATGTCTTCCTTTTTGTGAAAGCTTCTTTACCTTATGCAATTCTTCGCCGAATGCAATTCTTCGCCTTATGTCTCTACTACTTTGATCATTTTGGAATAATACATATTTAAAATTAATGTTCTTATATAATTCTTAGATTATTAACGTGCTGTGCTTTAATCAATAATTAGTAATACGGTCTCTATGCGCTGTCATATAATATTAAGCAATTTCATTTTTACTAGCAAAAACATTCGAGAAAGTTTTAGTTGCATTTCATATTATAAGGTTTATTTTGAAATACACACCGGTTTACGTGAAACGATAAAGATCACTCCATAACCTATGAGGAGCACCTCCAAACTGCGATAAATAATGAGTAATTCAAGGGTAAAAGGTGGGCACACCAAAAGTCTTCCTTTAAAGTAATAGAGACTATTGCGACTGGGTCTAAGACAATTCGGTGTCTAGTTGGGCAGGGCTTAGAAGCGTGGCAATGCGTAATGCCTAGGTCCGTTACCTTAACATAGGCAGCAGACTACTTCAAGTAATATTGAAATATATTAGATTTAAAGATCTCTAAAACAATACATTTGTCACAAGAATTGCGAAAAAAATAAAAATGAGAAAACGGAAATAAAAACAATACTATAAAATTAACTTCCGATCATCTGGAATTTCATGTGTGCGTGTTCGTGCATATTGTTTAGTGCAGTTAGTTAGTGAGTTAGTCAGTCAGTTAGTGTAGCTTAGTGTTATAATGCGCACCATTCTATTGAGTCCTGATGCACCTTCGATTCATTATGAATCCTACTCCGCCAATAAACACCTCCCAGAGTCTTCCAGGAAATCTAGAGTGCCGAGGGAAAATACGCGAGATTCAGTAATGAGAGCATGTCCGCATCGGGAATGCCGTGATCGTGCAATTAGTATCAGCAGATCGTGATATTGAAATGGCTGCATTTCTCTAATTATTTCTTTACAATACTAAATCGAGTCGAATCGAATCAGAGGGGTTTTAGTGGAATTTTTCGACGCCCAATCGGAAACAACAGCATTGCAATTTCCTCATGGTTAATAAAAAACACATCCGGCCCTTAATCATGATTATAAAGTTGATTTTAATAGCGAAAAATACGTGCTAATAACTTATTTTTTATTGAAACAGCCAAATAAATTTTAATTATCACAACACTTTTATGCTCTGTATGATTAATTATAATTAGCATTGGTATAAAAACGTTACATTTCCACGTAGGAGCTATACGATTGAAAAAAGTAAAATATTTTAGGCCTTCCAAATGCATAGTTAAATTCATTGAAATTATTTGTTAATGTACATAAAAATTCTACATGAATAAATGACTGAGTCAAAAAAGTTGTTTTAAAGATTGTTTCAAAGCATTTTACTTTCTTTAAACGATGATCCTTGTAGATAAACGCGCACAAAGACTGTTCTTAAGACATTACATTGAATTTTACATGCAAGGCATAAAAATAAATTACCAAGAAGAAATTTCTAGTTCTTTATAACTGTGCTAAACATCCAACCAACTAAGTACTCCCAATGCAGAGGGAATTAACCAGGAATGGATTATATGGAAACAAGGTAAAATAGAAACTGAAGGCTAATTTATCATTTATTAAGTTATTGAAATTTGTGAAAAAATTAATGATTAAATTTAAAAAAAAAACTCTAGCGCGACACCTACTTTGTTAAGTGTTGGCATTTAACACACGAAGTTTCAAAGTAAGAGAAACGTGATAGAAAATATATTAATCTAATATTATATAATAAAAAATATGTATATATATATATATAAAACTTAGACAGTAACACACAGCACGAGAACACATAAAAAGAACACTCACAATAATATCTTGATTATTTCGACGGACTCGAGCTCCGTCTTCTTCGGAAGATAAGATATGGCCTGAATAATATATATATATATATATATATATAAAACTTGGACAGTAACACAGCACGAGAACACATAAAAAGAACACTCACAATATTATCTTGATAATTTCGACGGACTTGAGCTCCGTCTTCTTCGGAAGATAAGATATGACTGTATGATGATGATATATATATATATATATATATATATATATATATATATATATATATATATATATATGATATATATATATATATATATATATATATTATTTTATTATTAGGTAATCTACCGGTTAAGGTAGGTTTTTGGATGGACACAACTATCAAATAAATATTTTGTAGCTCCAAACAAAACCCAATCGAGCAACCTAAAATACATCAGGTCCCTCTTCATCTCTGTGTTCTTCTTTCCTCCCTTCATCCCATCCAACATCCCTATCCTGTTCCTACCCTTTCCTCGCTTGCCCAACATTCTCCCCTCTATTACCTTCTTCAACATTCCACTACCGCTCAATACGCCTTTCATCCATTTTTCCTGCATCCATAGGATTTCTCTCAACAAACCCCTCTCCTCACCCACCATCTCTAGTACTTCCTCATTTGTTTTCCTTTCGGTCCATTTCACCTTCTCCATTCTTTTCCACACCCACATTTCAAAGGCCTCCAATCTACGTCTATCCTCCTGCTTCAGTGACCACGTTTCCGCACCGTACATAGCTACGCTCCATATCAGAGTTTTTACGAGTCTTGTCTTAACATCTCTACTCAACGTCCCCGTCATCAACTCCCTCCTCCTTGAGAAAGCCTCCTTGCCTAGCGCAATTCTTCTCCTTACATCCCTACCACTTTGACCGTATTGGTTCAAAACACTTCCGAGATATGTAAACTGTTCTACCTGATCTATTTTTTCCCCGCCTATTTTAATATTTAGCTTAGCCTTTTTCTTTCTGGAAAATTGCATGACCTTTGTTTTATTAATATTGATTCTCATCCCATATTTATCGCACTGAACCTCCAATTCACTCAGCAATGCTTGCAACCCCTTGGCTGACTGAGCAACTAATGCTTGGTCATCAGCAAACCTAAC
This sequence comes from Hetaerina titia, assembly GCA_037158775.1. Lineage (NCBI taxonomy): Eukaryota > Metazoa > Arthropoda > Insecta > Odonata > Calopterygidae > Hetaerina > Hetaerina titia. Next base: position 96,459,037 of record CM073773.1, on the reverse strand, counting down.
CGATTTTACCAATTTCCCTCCGACTTTCATTCCTACCTCCAGTTCTTCCCATGCCTCTTTAATCATTTCCTCTACATATACGTTGAACAGTACCGGTGACAATGGGCAACCCTGCCTTACACCTCTTCCTAACACTGCCCATCCAGACTCTCCGTTCCCCACTCGCACCTGAGCAGTCTGAGACATGTACAGGTTGCGGATCAGTCTCCTGTCCCTCCAATCCATTCCTATTTTCTGCAATACAGGCATTAATTTTTCCCAATTCACTCTATCAAACGCTTTTTCGAAATCTACAAAACAGGCAAAAACGTCCTGATTGTATTCTATATTCCTCTCGACTAGTGATCTCATTACTGCAATGGCATCACGCGTACCTCTTCCTTTCCTGAACCCAAACTGATCATCCCCTAAGTAATCATTTGCCTTACTCACTATCCTTTTGTTGATGATCCTGAGAATAACTTTAGCTGCGTGGGATATCAAACTTATTGTTATGTACTTATGTAGATGTAGATGTAGAAACCTAACCGATTTTACGAATTCCCCTCCGACTTCTATTCCTACCTCCAGTTCTTCCCATGCCTCTTTAATCATTTCCTCTACATATACCTTGAACAGTACCGGTGACAATGGGCAACCCTGCCTTACACCTCTTCCTAACACTGCCCATCCGGACTCTCCGTTCCCCACTCGCACATATATACATATATATATACATATATATATATATATAATTTTAGAATACCATGAACCCAAAAGAATAAAAAAGTTCATCAAATCCATTTACTTTACTTTACTTCTTCTGGATCTCCACTAAAGTTAAACTAGAAAAATTATAATATTTATTAAGGTACTCCACGTTGAATTAAAAGTGCTTTTCCCCACTTTACTAAGCTCTTTAATAGCTCATTTTGTAAATAAAAAAATCAGTCCATTGTTTGGAACCCTCATGTTGTTAATCAATGATCCCATGAATAAAAACTTGCACCGATATTTCCAAGATGGTATACTTCCCAACATGCTTGATGTCAGTCCAAATCGTGAAAACAAGTCTCCCGGAGGAAACAGAAATAATAGCTAATAAAAGATACCGCCGAAACTATATGATTCAATCCCAAACTCCCTCCATTGCATGCGATTATTTCAGTGTGGTCAAAAGCGCCCTGTAGCCAACATAGACTTGTGATGAAATAATCATATGTATGATCCTAAAATAAAGATTATGTCGGATTTTCTTTCATGTTCCCCACGCCAGAAAAGTTCTAAATTAAGAAAGGATATTTGGGATAAACGTACACTGTTTATCAAATTGTTATCGATAAAAATTATCTTTAAGGACTTCAGTGGATGCTCACAGCATTATAGTGATAAACCAAGATAACTCGCCTTCCCTCCACAAGCAACGATCCAAATTGGCAGGTGAGGGAGGGTAGGGTTCTTGGATCCTTTTTGTCGTCATATATCGCTTTAAGGATTCCATCGTTGATCTCATGAGGATTATACCGAATGCGTGGTGGCGTGTATTCAAGAATATGGATGATACACTCTCTTCATAGTAACAGCTTCGTAATCAAGAAAATGCCACTTCCTGATAAGCCTCTGACGCCTCCGAAGTCATTCGTAAACAATGATAATCTTCAAGGATGAAAGCACATCGCTTCTGTAATCGTACAAAATTAAGCAAACAGCAGTCAAACTCGATTATTTACAATTTCGCCTGAAGCAATTCCAACGCAATGAAAATGCATTCCTGCTATTGACACTATTTTGACGAAAAATAAAAACTTAGACCTTAAAAGGCTGGCCTATCAAATTAAAACTGGATGAATTTTTTACATGTTAATCACAGAATCGGGGTAAAAGAAAACACCGGAGAAATTTTTAAGCCACAGTAATAAAAGAATGACATCCTCTTTGTAACTGCCAAAGGTAGCCACAAGAGTAAGAAACTCCCGGGTGACTTCGTGGACCGCGTTCAGTGCTGAGGAAAGGAGTGAGTGTTCAGGAAAAATTGAGAAGCAGGGAGGTCATGATCAGCGCGTTAATACTGGTAGATAAAATGAAAGGTACATGTGAATAAGCTACGAGATAATAAACTACGTATTATATGTGACAAGTCGAGTGGGGCAAGATTAATATGTTCGGGGTGGACAACAACGGCAGAAATAAATAATCGATATACACTATTAGGACCAAGTCATAACAATATTAATGAAACACAAAAGAACATTTGTCCGAATAAGGCAAATTTGGCAATGGAGTACGGCACGGATGAAACATCTTTCTAGTATTATTCAGTATATACCTGAAAAATCCAAAAAAACCAGAGGGATTGAAAATCAAAGGATTTTAGAGTAACGGAAAATATATCGTACTAACATGCTCCATTTCGCGGATGACATCAGGACGATAGTTGAGAAGCGCTAAGACCTAATGGAATATGTAAACTATATGGACCAAGTACGTACTTCAAGAATATGAGCATAATCAGGAAGAAAACTAAAATACTATTGTTTAGAAAAGAGAAAATCACTAGTTATATTGTTCTTCAAAGAGAGAAATTAGAGCAGTTGAAACTTACCTGGGGAATAGCCTAACATGGGACGACTGAAGTACGATGGACCAAAGAATATTTATAGCTAAGAAGGCATTTACGATGAAGAAGAAACTACTGTGGTCCAAGAAAATATGTTCACAAGGAGGAAAGAAATACTTAGAACGTTTGTGTGGTAAGTGGCACTTAAAGTGACATACACGTAGATAATCGGAAAAGCGGATCAGAGAGGAATGGAAGCCTTTGAAATATGATGCTGGAGGCGAATGCTGACGATTTTATGGGCTGATAAAGTGAGAAACGAGGAAGGAAAAGTTCCACGGGGAAGACCGATGGCTAAGTACGTATTTAGGACAAGCAGATAGGGAGATAAAACATGAAAGTTAAGAGAAGGAAATTAACAGTATATCAAAAGATAGGGAAGAATATACACTGTAATAAACCAATTTTCAGAATGAAGTACTGATGTTTATTAGGAAGAAAGTTAACATACTATTTAAAGAAATGACAAGCCGCCAATAATAATATGATGAAGGGATAAATACATATTATGTGGTTCGTTGGCCACCTATTTATGCTCGCAAAAGAGGAACTGAGAAAAATACTAGCAATTACGGCAAAAGGGATAAAATATTTTATAACCGCAAAATAAATAATAAGTTTTAAAATGTAGGTAATGGTCCACAGCCGAAGTAGGGAGGATATTCCCCAGGGTAGGAATAAGGATCTCAATAGCTTTCAAATGGAGATGAGTCATTAAAAATGATTTAATACATTGGGACTAAATTTTGAAATTACATCATGCGAAGGCACAGCTTCACCGACTGTAGGAGTCCTTATAAAATAAATTTTATCCCCTCGCATAATTTCTCATTCAAGACTTGGGCACATATTCAGAGTCATTAAAGAAGGCTGGGCTGAGAGTTATCCGTTTGAAGGAGAAAATTTACGACGCCAATCGATTCACAGCAGAAGTTTAAGAGTGTTTCCTGGAAGCTATGCAAGGCCACTCACTCATCCAACCAACTTAAAACTCCCGTCTGGTGCGAAGGAGATATTTTCTTATATTTGAAGTACGTGAATGTAAGTAGGCAGAAACAAGATAATGGGAGAAGAGGGAGGGAGGGATGGTGGGGTTGAAATGGAGGGATGAGGATAAGGTAGAAAAAGTCTCCAACTTGCTACTTACAGTACGAGTTGAATAGAACTTCGGCATTCGAAACCCTTTTGAAGGTTAACCTAACAAAAGATTCTTACGCGAACTACGGCAAAGAAAAAAGTTCCCATCCTTTTCTTCAGAATTATGTTTACCTTTCAACGCACAGCCAATAGGGGAAGTAATTTTGACTGGTCTATTCCTAGCTCCTTAATGAAAACAATGCTATGAAAAAAATAATAATGATGAACGTAAATTAGTTTACAAATTTTAGACCTATTTGCTCAGGATATTTGCAGCTCGTTTAGAACAGACAAACATTTTTGGGATAAAGCTTTTAAGAAAACTTAGGAAATGAATCCTAAATTCTCATCTCCATTATTTTGAATGTAGTAAGTATGGAGAAAATCGGTTATGACCACAAAATCGTGGCACATCCAAAACCGGAACACCGGTTGGGCTACCAATCAAATTCACAAGATCAACTGCGTGCCTCCTATCTCTTCTCCTTCTCTCTTAGCCCTCACAGCAAGTGCTGCCATTCTTTTTGACCTGTCACCTCCTTGCCTCCAAAAATCCCAGCGCTAAAATCACTCCTTTGCCACCCGCGCTTCAAAAAATATTTTCTACCACCTCTACGGTAACTTCTGTCTTGCCTTCTACGAGGGCTATGTACTCTCGTACGTGAGCGAATGCACCACCACTTCCCTAAGCATTGAAAATAGCGCTACCCCACTAAATATCCCGCCTTCTTTCATTATCCTATCCCTACTCACGCTGCTACCCACGGTCAATCGTTCGGCGACTGATGCGGTGATTGAAACCCTCCTCGAATTCGCAAGTAGCATAGAGGTGAGAATACGCGAGCACAAAAATGCAGAGGGTAAGAAAGAGCTAGGAGAAGCAGCCAATGGAAGACGTCAAGGCAAGGGACTATAAAGCGGTAAAGGAAGGAGAGTTTAGCTTACGCATTCATGATGATGACAATCAACTCGTAACATGGGAAAATGTCTCGTGCACACTTAACCCACGTTAATTTCAAATTTCCCCGAAAATTGGCCAAACCACCATACCATCCTAACACTATTTGGGATTTGCTCTGCCTTATCATCCGTTAGCTGGTAGCTATAAGAATATGATCTTCGTAAGCAATGTACTAACCAGCGAGAAGTGAACAGTATTTATTTAAGTACCCTGCAAGCCACCGCTGGGATTGTGGCAGGGGATGAATACACACCAGACTAATTATGAACCGAATATGATCCTACCGCGGTCGGACAATGTTATTCGGATCCCTTACTGTCCATGTAAAAAATGGCATCTCAAATCTATCTGTTCTACACTTTACCTCTCTAATTTTATTTGACATGATCTCTCCTAACGTTGTACGATGGGGGTAATAATACATTTCCAACGTCACTGCTAAAGAGACCAATTTATGCAACAGCCTCAAATTGTAATTTAACCTTCGCTCCGGTATTGATTCTCAGCCTAGTTCCTCTAATATTTTGGATACGTCACTTAGTTTATCACAACGTTGTCCTACAAATTTAGCTCCTTGTCGCTGAGTAGTAAAAGATCGGCGTGGTACTTTCAAATAAAGCAATACTCAAGTGTGTTGTGCATGTGTCTCATCCATTTCCATCGATGGTTGTAGAGTCATTGAGTTGTCATGGCGATGGGTTATAATGGTTGTCAAAAATTTTTGCAAATTGCGTGTCCAAAATATATCAATTAGGATTTGGTAAAAAAATTGAGAACCTCTGAGATGTAACTCACTAATGACAAACAATTTTAGCTACCATTAAATTTCATATGGTGTATGCTGCAACCTACTACGAGGCGTGTTCATAGAGTAAGGCCCGTTTGGTCACAGGAAAAAATATACTCATATGAAACACATTTTATTGGCACTTTTAGTTGGCTACAAACCTACTTCCCTTATCTACATAATCGCCGTTCACTTCTAAGCATTTTTCGTACCGCTGCACCAGCTTCTTTAACCCCTCTGCATAGAAACTCGCCGCCTGAGGGTTGAACCAATCGACAACGCCATTCTTGAGTTCCTCTTCGGTTTCGAAACGTTGTCCACCGAACCACTGTTTCAAGTGCAAGAAGAGGAAGTAGTCGCTGGGTGTAAGGTCAGGACTGTACGGTGGGTGGTTTAAAGAGTTCCCAACGACCCAAAAACTCTCGTCCCCTGGACATTCTTTGCTCTTTGTGGTGGTCGGTGAGCATTTTCGGTACCCACCTTGGCACGCAAAGTGTGGTATCCGAGGTTTTCCGTAACAGTATTGTAGACAGTAGTGCGTCCAAGTTGAGGAAATTGTTCAGCGAGGCCATTAATTGTCAATCGGCGATCACATCGCAGTTTTTGTTCCACTTGCTAAACAATTTCATCGGTCAGAATACTGGGCCTACCACTTCGCTCTTCGTCATGGACATTTGTTCGTCCATTTTTAAAATCCCAGCACCATTGTCTAACCTTTCCTTCACTCATAACTGTAGGTTTATAAACTAGGCATAATTCCCGATGAATTTCAGCAGCCGATAGACAATCCTTTTGCATACAAGAATCGTATGACAGAACGCACTTCACAGCTGGCGGGATCAACGATTGTCGCGGACATTGTTGTTTGCATGCACGGACAAGCAAACGACTTCTGAAACAAAACAAATGCTGCTATAGCTTCTCAATGAATCAGTAGATGGCGCTGCATGAGCAAAACTGTGTTCTGAAGCGCTAATATTTAAATATAAGCAAACGATACTTACTTTAAGAATACGCCTCGTAGTACCAAATCATTAATCCCTTCTGACGGTGCGTCGCAAAAAAAAATATTGTTCAAAGGAAATAATTACAAATTTCAAACCGAATCTTGAACACAACAGCACATGAAAGTTTATTAACAATTATTAAAACTTAAAACAGATGAGTCAGGAAGATATTTTACTCTGAATGTTACAAGAAAACGAAAATATAAGCCTATGATATTCTCGCTGAGGAAAACCTTTGTTTAAATTACTGCTTGCAACTGAAAAAGCAATCGACAAACATCAAATGTCATTCCCTAGAAAACTTGGATTCAATGGAATGATGAGAGAGTAAACCACCTCGATACATCCTGAAAATTAGATTTACAAGTCATCTGAGTTCTTCGCTCTCCTCGAGATTAGCATTTGGAATTATAGTCATTCTGAGGAAATCATGCAAAGGGGAAAATTAAGGGTGAATGGGTGGTGAGAGGGGTTTGTGACGGCAGGACAAGGTGAGTAGGGGGGATGTTTTATATATAAATATCTGCAGTCATAAAGGTGGGTGCGTCGCGGATGAGGGGTGGCTATCGCAGATAAACGTCATCCTGAAGGTCAACATTTCGACAGATGTCCACGGAAGACTACCTCCGTCAAACTTCTCTGCCACCTAAGCTCTCGCTTTTTTCGCAGATTTACAAATGTGATTTTTTATGACTTGAGGCGGACATTTTGATAAAAGAAAACTTAAGCGGAAAAGTGTTATCGGGTAAAAATGTCTCAGACATCAGTATTTCGATTTCTACGCCATAAATTAGCGTTGATATAAAATGTAATGTCAACTGGATGTTTGTAATAAGCCGCGTACCCACTGGGAAAAATTCCGAAAAGTTCTCACGTGAGGCAAAATTAAAGTTAACTGATGTGGCTACAGTCTGATTATTTTCGATTTTCCGAATATTTTAAGTTCACTTAATGATATCCGAAGACGAAGACACAGAGAAATCACCTCATTCGACATCAAGATACAAGTAGCATCTAATTTCAAAACGAAAAATCCTCAGCTGAAATTCAAATAGCAATAAGTTTGCTTTGGTTCGAGAAGTGATTATTAGAAAAATTGCCCAAAATTTAATGAAAGATATTCGGGAAGCAATACGGCAGATTTCGCGGATACTTGCGACGTGTAAGAACAAAAGCTTATCTGTAATTTTCCAAACATAATACCTGCTGGATTTAATTGCATTCATTGCTAAAGAAATAATATTTGTGGCCATTGTTGGAGGCTAATCAAACTGTGAGCATAATTCCATGAAATTCAAAACGGTGCTAAAAAAGTATAATATATAATCAGATGCAGACAGTTAATTTTAAGACGCAACCAAGATAATGGAGCGAAAAATATGCCCATTCGTAACCACTGAATATAATACCGGAATATAAAATAGCTCAGGAAAGTCCCATTAAACCCTTACTCAAAGCTCAAAAACGTTTATAAGACCTTCTGCCTTTAATAAATTAACGCATTAAATCACGATTTTAAGATAATGCCTGTCCGAAAGTAATTAAACATTCATAATGATTTTTAGATTAGCAACACTTCATCGTTGCACGCTTAGAGCGGTATTTATCACCACTTACCTCCTTAGGTAAATTCAATTAGGACTCGCGTGTGAGAAGGGCGCGTAAGGTATCCTCCCGCGGCTCTGAAGGCCCCGAAAAAGGTAGAGGGGACGATAAAAAGGGTCCTAAACAAATCCCGGAAAACCTTTAAGACCGTCGAGACAAGAGACCCCTTATGGGGCGAGGGAGATGGGGGTGGCAGGAGGGCGGCGGTGGGGCGGGGGAGCGAAGTAGGGGAATAGAGCCAAGAGGGATGGAAGAACTCATCCCCACATCCTAAATAGTACACCCTCACTCTGACGGGACCTGTTGCCCGGGAATAATGAATTGTAATGGAAACGCATTTGACATAATCAACTGAAAGAATGATTGACGGCGGAGCGATGACGCGAAGACATCTTGGCAAATTTTTACCAAATGCCTCATGTGCACATTAATGTCTGTGGCACACATGTCCGTATGAGACAAGAAAAAATTAATATAGTCAAAGTAACGCACCTTACATGGAACGAGATATAATGGAAAGAGAAAAGTACTTATTCTTGGATGTAAAAGTCCTTTATGCTACCGTAAGTTTATTGCTGAAATCTATTGGTGGCGTTAGCCCAAAACTCACATAATTTTTTTATTTATTTAACAAAGCAGCCAAAAACGGCACAATTGCTTTTACATTGGCTGACAGGCAATGCATATACTATACATTAAGAAAAAAAAGGGTAAAAGCAATAAACACTAATGAAACGTTAACAAAATAAATCTCAAGAACAGCTATAAGATAGCAGGAGAGCACATAGTATGCAACCAGAGAGAGCAAAGCTATCTGACGTTTAAAGAAGCAGGTGAAAGCCGTGAGTGAGGAAGAGAGGTCCAGGGAAGGAATGGTTAGGGAATTAAATGCAGCTGGCAGTCGATTGAATAGGGAACGTTGAGAGATCGAGAGACGAAAATTTTGAATCTGCACCAGACTCAAGTTACGTGTTGGCCGAGGGGGAACGCAAATTGAGAAGAGAGGAAGAAGGTCGTTGGTACGGACAGTTTCGTTGAAGATGCCTTGCAAGAATTTCATATCACATAGTAATCGACGGCGTTGGAGAGGGGAAATACCAAGGAGTGAGAGAGTAAAGTCCCGGGTTGTATTTTTGAGGGAAGGGATGCGATAACGGGAAATAGCAATAAATAAATTAAGAGGTATGTTGAGTAACTCTAAAGTACGTAGTTGGGGAGGTGGTCGACCAGATTGGTGAGCAGTATTCTAAAATTGGGAGGACACAGCCAAAAAACACCGCCCTAAGGGCAAGAGGATCACGAACTCAGTGTGACGGTAAAGTAGGCCGATTATTGCCATCGCTCTCCCGACAATCCTTTGAAAATGCTTGCAAAAGGTGAGCTTCGCGTCAAAAATTACACCTAAATCGCAGTAAGAACTGACAGATGGGATAGGGCTGTATGAAAGCGAAAATGGTTTGCGCTTTAAAGAGAGGGTCAAAATAGCTGATTTGGAGAGATTAATGCATGACTGCCAATCGGAGTATTAAGCAGTGACGAAATTAAGAGCAATTTGTAAGGAAACGGCATCAGGTGTGCAATCAATCTGTTTGAAAATTAAAAAAAAATCAAGTTTTCTTCATCCAAAAAATATTTTGAGGTGAAATGGGGAGGGAATATAATTGATTTTACAAATTAAAATATTTTTTTAAAGTCTGCTAAATTATTACTCTTTTCGCTTCCAAGTCTTCAGCTTCCAAGGTGGAAATATGACGGAAGCAAATTTTCTTCGTCTAAACGAATTACTTACGCTACATTTTTAAGGTCCTAACGTTATGAATTGGTTTTAAAATGAAAACCGAACGAAATAGTTTATCTTTGTTTCCAATGTGAGATTGATAAGTGAAAAACTTGAATAATACTTAATATTTCTTAGTGGCACTAGTCTGCCTGCTCTGACCACAAGGATTTCAATGAAAAGTCACCTTATCACTTTTGCGAAGCATTTAGCGGTGTAAAGCAGATAGTATAGCCTCAAAGACTTTTCGTAAAGGACAATTGCTCGGTTTTACGAAAAGATTAGTCGGGCAGATTAAAGGACATACGTTCTCCGTCTCTTCGCAAAAGTTACCTTCACTACTTGCGTGCTTTGCGGCACCTCCATCTGACATTGGGTTTTTTTTTCAAACGTAACGAAATATCCTTAGTGCGTTTTTGGTTTTGTCGTACCTATTTGTTGTTCAGAGTTTGGAGAGATGCTGGAAGTGTCACTAGTAGACCGCTAATTTAAATCATCCGTATCTCATTCAAAATGTTTTAAGACCAAAGCAGCCCTCCCCTTCCCCCTTTCTGTAATGGTAACCTACTTTGATACGCCCTGATAGGCATACCGTCCGACATCTCCCTTCATCTCACCCCTACCCCCTCACTTTCCGTGACTTCTCCGATTATATGTACCCTTTTACTATATTCCTCGTAAATTTATTCATGGTGATTTAAATCTATATGACTTTTCTTTTGCATATCTTACTCACTTCCTCCTATATTTTTTGCATATTTTCTTTATTTGCCATTTTATGTGGTGATCTTTAGCATCCGCCTCTAGAGCCGGGTAAGATATCTTCTATTCTTTCTGTGCCTGCTTCTCCCCTCTTTATTTTACCCGGTTAATAGCACGTGGCCATTAATGTGAATTCTATTAGGTAATACTGGCTTTTGTTTAAGATTATCACATTTGACGATCATCGAGGTAATCTCTTTCTTATCATGAGTTATTCACCGCTTGATACCCGTCAAGCTCCTTCCATTCCATCTACATTTCAGAGGAATAAGTTAAAAAGGCTCTGATAGTCTTCTCTCTTAACGCAAAGTCTGCTTGGATCTTCTCTCCTCTTTACGGATATATCGACGATTGGAATTACGGTTGTCTCTTGCTTGATATGATACGATCACGATGAGGCCTTTGTTCAGTAAAGAAATAGCTCCCTCTTGGCAAAAAAAATAAGACTCTATTACTATCATCACTGGCGATACCGTGCTCTCCAAAATTGGTAATAAGTCACATTAGATAAAAGACAAAAGTTAAAAAAAGAAGGTAGCTAAGTGGCTTGAGGGGGTTCTCACTTGAGTATTCATTCAGAGATCTGTCCCGACATTCGAGAGAGGCTGGCATGAATTTTCCCGGCCTGCGTCCTCGCCACTTGAGCGCGGTACGCAGGGCGGGTGTGGCAAATGACAAAGCTTCAAGTAATTGAAGACAGGTTACATAAGCGAGAACTTGCAATGCTAGTACTTCATGCTGAAAGCATTAGCATGATGGAGAAAACTTCCCAAAACTTATATCGTTGGTTCGTAACAACGTCGCCGAGCGGATAGACTTCTTTTGCACCCCCTGAGACCAACACAATGGGTAAACAACCCATCAAACCAGGCAGTAGTGGCCCAACAACCGCTTCCTCCACATGGGACAGGAATCTATGAAATCATGGACGGCTATTCACCCACCAGTAATCAAGAAACACAAGCTGAGATACGCATGTAATCAAGCGTTGACCTATTTCAAAATGAGATTCTTTTAGATAATGGTGAACACATACAATTGAATTAAGTCCTTAAATTCATAAATGGCTTTCAATGGAATTATCATAAAATAAAAAGTTTTGGCTAAATAATTTACTATGGTAATCCACACCTTCCAATTTCGATCGTCTATGAAATATAAATCTAGAATATTATTTGGTACACAAAAGTAATACTTATCTGAAGCGTATAATATAATATATTCTTTAAATATCTTAGACATATTAATAGACGCCCGGAGAGCAAAATAGTGTCTAATGCATTGAGGGAAGTCAAGAGATGGACGCGTTTAGCTTATGGTATCGCGTATGGTATCGTTGCCCGCGCCAATTTCTTGGCCGACAGTTGTTCTAGGATTTATGCACGTGTCTGTAAATGATCATACCTGTCTCTCCATCGTTATCTACTCTCAAAATATACAAAGGTAGCAAATTCGCGTTATGCGCCTAGGTGATACTCGCGGCGTCATACAACAGTTTCTGAATAACGTATACTGGTTGAAAGATCTGTGAAATACTGAGAAAATGGTAAAAATAGCTTTTCTATCGCAATTCTAAGAGTGTATTTGAATTTAATTTGGTCGCAAGTTGATGAATTAAGAATAAATGCTTTAAATCTTTCAGTTTCTACAAATCTATTTTAATATGTCCTTCACGAGATTGAATTGAAAGCTGGACCTCACTTTTCAATCGCGTGTGTAATCCTTTGTATAACCGTCTTAAACTAGGATAGCAATGTAAGCAATTGAAAAAACCGACGGTCGAATATTCGTGATACCCAATGACTTATTATGTGGTAAATTTTTTCGAGTAGTGAGTTTGAGTTCTCAATACATATTTAAATGTCTTTACCTTTATTTCAATCTTCGTAACTTGGGGATTTCGTGACCTCTCCTATGTTATTCAGGTAACACCTCCCACACTTTATCCGGATATCACATTTTAAGATATCCAACAAGTTCCTGAGCTTTTTTTCGTCCCATAACAAATCCTCTAACTTTGACAACACCATTTGATTATTCTTCATAAACCGATCATAAGAAATTCAATGCTGTAATCCCTCCTAATGATTGCTTTAAATTTTCTTCTAATTCTACGGAATTCTCTACGGATTTCAATTTGAAAAAATTTACTCGAATATGTTTTTTAACTCCGCATTCATTTGAACTGAAATTTCTCAGCCAGTGAACAGTCAAACAATACATTTTCCTCACCAAGGTTACACAGTTCTAAGATTTTTTAAATCATTAACATATCCAGAATGACAAGAATGTATTAGCTTCCCAAACGGTGTTTTATAAAACACGAACAGAATTAGAACAAAATTTTATCTGCGTTTCAACTCCAGTTCTAAGGATGCAGTTAAAATAAAAGGTTTTTGGAAAGAGAAAAAAATAACACCTTGGCAATGAATTCGATATTTTACTTGCGAAGGTCAAATATGATATAAAAAGACTTATTAAAATTATAAACAACATATTTTAGTATTTTTGCGGTCAAATTTACCCAAATACAGGTAATTTTCACATTGGAGAGTCCGCATCGGGAGAAATACAATCAGGAGACTTTTGACCATTCTTATAGATTCATGCTAAACCAAGAATCAATTTGGAATTTGGTAAATAGGAGCAACTTGTACAAGTTTTTTTTCTCAGTCACTCGGACGGGTTATAATACTCGCGAATGATTTTCACGTGTTTTCACTAAGTTGAGTGTGGACCGCGACCTCATATGCCTTTTTCCAACCAAGTCTTCATTTCAGTAGCTTACGCGAGAGAAGGTTATGTGAACTTGTGAACGTGAATGTCCGCAGTATGGGGTCAAGAGGAGTCCACCAAAAGGGGACCAGCCTCCTTACTTCCTTCGACCCCCCCCCCCGTGGCTTTTCTCCAAGCACTGTACGCAGAGGGCTTAGGTCTCCTCTCGGCGATAAATTTACTCAGCAGCCAACCTATTCGTAAACTGAAGACTGGCGTTTTTGCGTGGTAGCGATGAAAAACGTCCTGTCGCAGCTCACTTTCTCTTAGCTTTTTTTACATTGGTTGAATAATTTACCGGCGGAAATAATGTCTACAGGTACTCATGCTCTAAGGCAAATACTTTGATAAAATGTCTGTTATTATTTATGCTAGTTAGAAAAAATTATTTCAGTAAAAATCTTCTTAAAACTAATGCTATGCATAAGAATTACAGACGGAAATGTTTGAATGCATGCCGAAAAAAATACTTCAGCTGATTTTTCAACAAATCTGTTCATTTTTTCTAGAGAATTTTTTTTTAGTCTTTAAACAAGTATTACTGCTTTAAAACAGCAGTGAAGGTGCTATTTCTTAAAAAATTATACTGTGCGCCAGAGGAAATTCATGCTTATAGCACAGATTACCTCAGAAACTATCAACCAGTAGGTTGATCCTTCCGAATTACGTATTATAGTTGCACGCCATTCATCATCTGGTTTAGTCGGAGAGACCATTGTACTTGCGTCATCTAGTTAGAGGATAAATTTTAAAAATAAAATTTTCCCCTTAAAACCTAATTTCACAGAAAATCAAACTTTAGTAAAGTCTATTAGAGATTTACCAAAGAGGGCAACGCTTTATCATCGCGCGCCATTTGAAAATTCACAAAAATGTTAATATTTCGTGTTTTACGTAATATTTACTCAGAAGGAAAAGGGATTAAAAGTCAATTTTTTAGCTAAAAAATACAGGGTGAAAAACTTTTTAGGAAATGGAATTAGAGCAAACACGATTTCCATTTTTTTCTAGCTTGACTATCGCTCACCGTCTAGCGTTATAGCCCATATTTCAGCCCCAGTCCAAGAGGATGGCAAGTGAAAATAGTAAAAGATAACATTCCCGGAATTAAGAGTTCACTGGTACGAAAAGACCTTTATTTTGTTGATTATGTGCATTCATCTTCATGAAATTCACGAAATTTACGAAACGGCTCAAAACTCTCTCCTTGAGGATGGCTTTACCTGTATATCCGATTTCTTTGCCACGTACACCTTTATTTATTTTCAATATTTATTTTGATTAATATTACTTTTATATATGTATTTAAATATAACAATTCCATTATTATTTCATCATAAAAACGGAATAAATATCCCCTGAAATGGTAAAAAAAATCTAATGGCATTTTCCAAGTTGATATTTAATATGGATAAAGGCTTCTTAAAAGACAGCATCAATTATACCATGAGGAAATAAATGCCTCCACCCAGAAAACTAGGTATTAAAAATTAATTTTTAAATCATCATAATTCAAAAAAGAAGAATCAGCCAAATGTTTTGGAAAATCTCGATCATCGGGATTTCTTCAGGGCAATCTAATAAAATATAATTTGAACATCCTAACCCGTCCTTAACCTGGGTCCTCAGAATTCTGATCTGCGTCACTCAATCATTACCGGTTGCGGAACTTATCCGCCAAATTCAGTTTTCAATTATTCCACTCGAGCAACAGCACCTCGATTCACAATTGCAACGAATACTCATTTTCTTTAAACCTCAAACGACTGGTTGTGCTTCCTTTCGCTAATCGCTTCATATGTTCAGCAGCGCCTTCGGCATGCACGAAGAAGAATCATGGACGTGGATTTACTTGGAATTGAAATGAAGAATGCAAAGAAGCGAGTACAGTAATGATGAAAGGTGATCAAATGCGATTTTGGAAGAAATTCTAGGGCCTTTGATTAAATGATGACTATACTATTGTCAATAAGAGGTTACAGAATGAAAGCAAGGTAAAGAAAACCCAGATCTTAGGTGGAGTCGAAACATTAAAAAGAAGGAACAGAGCATAAAAGAGATAAATGTGCCACATAATGGAATTCAAAGGGTAACAGAAAGCAATCAAAAACAAATATGAAGATTTAGGAGTCGGATGACCCAAAGGTGAGACATCTTGATGGATATGAGCCAGGGATAGAAGTGGATTCAAACAACCCTTCTTCAAGTACTCAGGTTTCGTTGAATTTTAAATAGTGCAACCTTGCCCTGACTCTGACACTGACTTTAAACTCCTTTACGGTGGAAGGTGAAAACTTTAGCGTTTCGATTATCCACCAAGTTCTAGCGCCAGGTCAAATGATGAGCTTTACTTTTTTTTCACCAACGCCAGATAGGTCGAAGGTTAAGAGCTAGACGAAAGGTAGTCCGCGCAGCGTCTGCTCCTCAGTGAGGTGCTGCAAATTCATCTGACCCCAGTGTGGGGCGGCCATTTAACAGTGATGGTGTCACATAAAAAACACTATTGAGGCAGGAAAAAGTACGGGCCTACCTGCGCTACACCTCATCTCTTGTTCCCAATGGACAGGGTTTGTCCCATTAATAGTATGACTTATTTCTTACCGGATAGACGGACGGACAGGCGGCTATTTCCCAGGCTGGGTGGGAGTCATAGGATAACCTGAAGGTAGGTGGCAGTTGGCTTCTTTTCTTCTTTGTGGATGCAAATCACTCGTTTATGAAACCTCTACAACATGACCTTGTTACGCTCCATCATGAACCGGTTTTTGGAACAGCCAAATTATGCCATCAAATTTTGCGTAAAACTTGGAAAACCGGGTAATAGATTCATTACATGCCAAGGTAGCTTATGTTGAAATTGCCATGGAAAGAGCAGGTGTTTTTGAGTGGCCCAAGTTGTTTTTTGGGAGAGTAGAGAATGTGTTGAAAACGCTGAACGTTCAGGACGCCCTCACAAAATGATGAAAAAATCTGGCATGAGCATGATTTCTTTGACAGGAATTGCAGATTAAGTGTTCGCATGGCTTCTGATGACCTTGGCATCCCTAAAGCAATGTGAATCAAGTTTTGGCCAAAAACATGGGGCATGAGAAAGGTGTGTGCAGAGTTGGGGCCGCGAGAGCCCTCGGATGAACAAAAGGAAACTCGCACGTGGATCTGCAAAGAGCTTCTCGATCATAGAAGCGACAATCCAATTGTTTTAGACCAGACTTCTTCCTCTTCCTTTGCCTCAAATTCGCGCTAAAAGGGCGTTATCATGACTCGGTGGAAGCGTTAAAAGAGGCGGTGACGAAGGAGCTTATGGGTGTAATCGTTTCGTTGATATTGTCAAAATTGATGCTTCTCAAGTATCAATTTTAACAATAATTTATTTTTAATCGACTCAGTTCCACCACTTTTCGGACAGACCTTGTTAGTTGGATAGTACATCTTCGTATGAACAGAGGCATCATAATACTTCAGAGGGACCGGAAAGAAAGGGGCATTTATATTTCTTCCATGCGACACTGATTTGATGCCTGGTAGGTAGTCAAATGATTACCTATGCCAACTGGACAAAGAAATAAAGGCTTTGAATAATATTCAATGTTTCAGTCGTGAAGATGCAAAAGTATACTTAGTAAAAGAAATATCACCTATAGGTAACAGTCAGGCACATCCGAAAAAACATCACCGAAGGTTCAACTTATAGTTAAATTTAACGAAAACCAAAGGTATTGTTAACATAACGCTCATATTCGGGAAATAGTTTTCATTTTTATGACATAGGTAAAAGTTTAGAATTTATTCCATGTTACTTTGTTATCTTTCATTATCAATCGCTAAGATATACCAGACTTATAATATTAATAATATCTGACAACATAATATTTCCTCAGACATAAAAATGAACGCCTTAATGAAAGAAACTGGACATTTAGTTTTAATCTTACGCCATTAAAAAATAAGACTCAATAAATCTTTTTTGCAACAAAAGAGGTTCAACAGAGTAGGCACTTAACAGGAAAGTGTGAGTGGAGGGCAAAGAGGACGGAGTTCGGATGCAAAAGAGGGATACGCGGATGAAAGAAAGGAGGATATAAAGAGGCAAAGGGAAAAAAATATGTGCAAGCTTGTAAAAAAAATGAGTGAAAAAATTGGCATTCAGGAGAGCACCACACCCTCTCCGGTAGCTATTCTGAGCAGGAGGGAGATTTATTAGGTAGGAGGAATGGATGAGATTACTGGTCCGACCTAAGGGGTGGTACATCTACCCCATCTCTCAACCCCCCCAGCTCCTTTCTCATATACCGTATTCCTCTCTCCCTTTGCTTTCCCCCATCACTCCATTCCCCCTCCCACGGTCTATTCAATTCCATTCCCTCCCCAAGCTATCATCCCCATCGCGTCCCGCAAATCAGCAAGGGCGGCTGACGCGCGCGAATATGAACAAGTGGGGCGCTTTTTTGGCCTGCGATAATCGTGCGGGGCGCATCGTAGGAGATGGAGCCAACGTAGGAGATTATACGGATTGAACATTCAAAATCTTTCATAGCATAACTTTGTTTGCCTAGGGCATCGTCTACTAGAATAGCCTCAACTTTTGTTAAGGCTGGTCTTATAGCCTTATTATTAAGCTGGACGAATGGCTGTAGAATTCCAGGTTTGGTGATTTTACTTGCAACAATCTAAACTCTTGAGTGAAAATCCCCATCATCACGTATACCAAAAAGAGGCGAAGTGCTGGAAATATTATGGCCATAACATCTATCGGCATTCAGAAAATGGTGTATCAGCATGCCCTATCGAAACACAATCGGGGGAGTCGTACCTCGTCAGCAGAGACAGTGATGGGATGCTGTTCAAGTAATTTTGAAAGATCTGTCATTAAGTGGATTCCGGCATGTCTTCGAGGACTGGAACAAAAGTGAGCCAAGAGCAACTCATCCAATTGGGACTACTCTGAGAAAGACTATCAAAATTTTGAGAATGGATATACTGTTAAAATTAACTATATTAAACAGTTCTAATGAATTATATATTAGTCCTAAAACGTATCATATTCCCTAATAAATTTCCAAAAATTAGCACAAATTCTTCATCAAAAGAACACCTCAGAGGTCACTTTGACTTCAAACTGACACAAACCCCAACAATTTCCGAACATATTAGTGCTAAGACACTTTTTTTATCTTAATAACGAGAAATCTGAAGATAATGCGACTTTAAACATGCCCTAAGGTGACGTTGAAAGGCGTGCATACATTTTTACACGAACGAACTTAATGAAAACACCTGTTACGTATTTTTCCCCAACAATTGATACATATTTTTATGTTTTCAAAAATGTTAATTTTATTAAAGTTACATCACAAAAACCTGTCAAACGTTTACTCTTTCTATAGGGCAAATCACGGGTAAACTGGAATAGAAATCCTAGTTTTCAATTACAATTTCAAATTAAAGATACAAATACAGATAATTCTGGTAACATTTTCAGTGTTTATCTGCATTTATTATACTAAGATTTGAGGGCATAGCCACCACCATAGGCATTCTCCAGTACTGGAAGTGAGCAAATTCACGGACGAATCGGGAGGATTAAAGTGGGTCGACCGTCTGTGCTTGTGTAGCTCCTATTTGATCAGTTGCGGACGAATCGGTGATTGAGCGATCAAGTGCGATTAGCGATCGGTAAATGCGCTTCTCACGCTTGCCCTGCACAGATGTATTTCAAGTGAATGTCGAGAATTCCGAACGGGTGGGTGGATTTCTCTGTCTCAGCTCTCGCAAAAATGCTTCGCCAGATGTCTTATTTCTGTTTTACAGGAACGCTTTTTGTCACTCAATATATGACTATCATTACGATACTTAACTAATATGAGTGCACCTGAGATAAAAAATAGAAAATCACGTACTAGCAACATGACAATTCCTCTTAGAATTTGGAGAATTTTAGAATACAGTTTTAGAAACAGTAGTCAAACCCTTTATTTTTATCTCAAAATGTATCACTTTGGATTCCGTTATGTTTTCCGGATGTTTAATTTAATTTTCGACCAAATCCCTAAGCTCTTAGCATAAATTGTGAATTCATACGTACAAGTCATAAAACAATACGAGACAAAATCCATCGTGTGAAATGCCGTTTTGCAGGAAGGTCCAGAAAGAGATTCACACTATCTATCATCTTATATGCGACCATGGAACTCAAATTCAATGGTTTCATGTCATTAATTTGACTCTACGGTAAACACAGGAATTGAAAGATTAGTTTTAATTTCTGATATTATGTCATCCCTCAACCATCCCGTCTGTCGCTCTTTCCGATTTATACGAACCGTGAATACAAGTGGCCGAAGTAGAGAACTGATATTGAGAGGACTCCCCTTGTTCTTTTATCAACGTTCGTTGAAAGCCAAAGAGGGCGAAGGGGAGGAGGGACCGCGGAGAATGAATGGCGAGGGACCGCATTTGGGCGCAGCACCCTCTTCAAATTGAGAAGTTTTGCCTTCAAAATTCAATCGCTTCTCCTACTCATCTCTCCCAACTTCGTCTGAAAACATTCTTTAATGAGTTCTCAGACCTTTAGAGTAGCTTGAGTATGCATAAAAAGTAGCATTTCTTCCGATTCAGTCTCAGGTGTCTACTTCTCTGGAATTCGTTTTTGAGTGCTATCGAATAAAATATTGAAAATATAGATTAATAACGGTAATGATGCAAACACACAATCTGTCGCTTAGAGTGTTGCTATGTATATAAGAAATTAAATAAATTAGGATCTATAGCTGGTTTATTATTGTTTCCATGTATCAATTTCACTACACCTCAATTATTCAACGATTTAAGTAAAGGTACCATTTAATTAACTTTTCCTATTTGAATTCGTCTTGCATACTAAGAAAATCCAGCACATAATATTCTGTCCAAAACTTTAAGAGGAGGTAGTTGACGATGAACACAATTTGCAATTGAATAAATAGTTGCATGGATAAAATGCTCTAAAATTGGAGGAAACGCCTAACATTTCATCAATATTTCAATTGAGTCAATCCTTATCGCCAATTCCAATGCCATAGTCAACTCGGGAATCTTCATTTGTATACATTCTTGCTGCATTCACAATACTTTATATCTTTCTCTGTATGGATTATGTTTCGCTATTGACAATGGAAATAAAAAAATCCTCTTCTTCCCTTGAACCTTGATTAATCAGCTTTTCTATTTTGTTTTGCACTGCTTTTATTCTCACGAGCGTTCTGGGATGAGGTATGATCATACTATGGCCTTAAATATTCAGTATTGGAGCGTCGCCACCACTTCCCTAATAATGGAATGCCTCCTCACAGAGCGTTAAATTCAAGTTAATTTATTGCGGAGTATTTATACTCAATATTGGATATTCATTTTATAGCCAATATTCAGGGTAAATCGTAGTCGGTGGTATCGTCCGACAATTTAATTCTTGAGGTATTCATTCTTGTGGAAATAACATTATTAGGATTGAATCGTCATTTCAAAATAAACCTATTTTGAAAAAAAGGGACCATGTCAGGATGAATACGCATGATCGCCCTACCCTTAATTCCAAAACTCACACTTTACATTGACTTGGTATAACGGAGAATATATTTTGCGTAAAACCAGCTCAGAAGAGGACTTAGAACCGATCTGAAACTTCCTCTTCTTGGTCAACATTTACAAACTTTCGTCGAACAACTAATTCTGCCCTCTGGTGTCCACTCCAACCGATTGCCCTATGAATTCTTCTCACCGTTCCCTCCGCTCCACGCCCCCGCGTGTCGGAAAAATACCCCCTCCCCAGTTTGCCCTTTTCCGACTCCCTCGACTGCGGCTCCTGCGCCGTCCTCTCGACCCTACCCTCCGTCGCTTTCCTGACCGCCCCATATCCCCTCCACCCCCTTTCTCTCGTACTGGGGAACGCGCGCCCATGGAATTTATTATCTCTGGATATGAAGGAATTCAGGCTAGCAAAAACTTCGACCTTCTACCCTAACTTTTATCCTCCCCGGCAAATATAAATACGCTTTGTAAGGAGGTTTCTCGTAAGTGGAGTCCCTGTAGCAATGAAAGTAAACAGTTCTATTCTCTTATGATTAAATAACCTTTTTCAGGCATTCAACTTAATACAATTCATTTACGCAAAGTGAATATATAGCTAATAGGGCTGGGCTAATATTATGGTTTTAGTTTAGAATAAATAAAATTTGGAAGGTTCACATTTGGAATATGCCGCAAGTATTTGGAATCTTTGGGAGAAAATCTGGCAAAAAGAACTAGATAAAGTCCAGAGAAAATCCGCCAGATTCGTTAAAAATATATATGACAAGAACACTAGAGTAACAGGTCTCTTATGGGATTTAGGCTAGGAGCCCCTTAAAATACGAAGAGAACAAGCGAGGCAAACTTTTAGAGAGATTCAGAACCAGCGAGTTTAACGATGACAAAAAGGAATTATAATGGCCCCACACTACTTAGGTAGATCAGACCACAAAGATAAAATAAAGGAGATAGATTCCAATACAGATAGATTCAAATACTCATTCTCCCCAAAACAATCAGAAATCATAATAGTAAGAATTCGAAGTCCATTTAGAAATATTAAAAACATTATGTTACAAGTCGGAACAAAATTAAAAATTCAAAGATTGTGCATGTGTATGTTTCTTGGTAGTTTGTGGGTTTTGCATGTGTGTGAAAGGGTTGGGGCGAAAGATTTCTTGCATGAATGTTTACCATATTTGGTATGTGGGATACAAATATGTGGCTTCTACATGCGGTTTTTTTCTAAATTACGGGTGGTTCCCTAACACCTCCCGCCACACGCCCTTGCGGGGTATTAAGTAGATGTAGATGTAGTTTGCGAGTTTCCTTTCGTTTTTTCCGAGAGCACTCGCGGCACCAACTCCGTACACACCTTTCTCATACCCATGTTTTCGGTCAAAAGTCGATTCGCATCACTTTAGGGATGCCAAGTTCATCAGAAATCTCACAAACGCTTAACTTGAAATTCCTGTCCAACAAAGTTTTCGCTCTGGCAAGATTTTGTCACTTTGTGAGGTCGAAGGGCGTCCTGAATGTTCGGCGTCTTCAACACATTCTACACTCTCAAAACAACCTCTGCTACTCAAAAACACTCAATCTACTCATGGTGTTATCACCATAAGCTGCCTGGAGTATGTCATCAGTCTATTACCCGGTTTTACCAAGTTTTACGCACAATTGGATGGCGTTGCGCTGTTCCAAAAACCGGTACATGACAAAGCGTAATGAGGTCACGTTGTAGAAGTTTTGCAAGCGAACGATCCGCACTCCGCAAAGGCTTGAAGTTCACTGCCAGCGGCCTAGAGCCTTTCCTGATACAAGTATAATTTTTTCAATGAACGCATTCCATTTCAATGTTAAATACGATTTAATTTACAATCTGTACACAAAATTCATTATAGGAGGAATTTGTCTGGCACACGTGGAGGAAACACAGCTATATTGTTTCCGGGATACGTGCATAATGAATAAATATGTATAAAAAGGAAAATCTTTCACTTTGTTGACAAAGTTTAGAATATAGTCGGCTAGATAGCCGAATCGGATTACCTGCAAGAAAAAGGGGATAAGATTAGGAATAAAATGTTACGTTATACATTTTGCTGGGCCCAATTTATAAGAGCAGCTAGGCAGAGAAGCTCCTACGGACTGGAGGTAAAACTGCAGATATCTTGTCAATATTGGTAGCTCTGTTTTGCGATGACAGCGGGTAATGGATAGATGAAAATATTTTTTCACGCTAGATCCCCCAGTGAGTGGTCATCATCTTATTTAACCCTAAATTCATTTGTTTTCTTTACTTGCAGCTTGAATTCGTCTGCCTAGAGAAGTATTTTGAAATCAGCTATCCTAGAGAATTACAAGAGTTGAAAAGAATCATTTCGATACTTTGAATCATTTCGTATTTATTTTTGATACTAATATTTAAACAAAGTTAATTTCGGTAGATAATATCTGCTACTGCCTAGTGTGAAGTCATTCTTTTCTATACAGTCTGGCAGTGGGTTGCAAGGCGGCTTATATGTAGACGTTCCACCGGAATTAGTAATCACTTTGCTCCGAAATAAACTTTCTCGTAGGGACCTATTCAGAACTATACCTACCCATTCGGTTGACTGACTCCCCCTCAACGACCGAGTTTGTTTAGTAAATTTCATTTAGAATAGTCCGTCGTCACTTCTCTCCCTCGAGAGAAAGTTTACTCTATCTTGGCTTCCCATGACCGGTCGCCGATTGACACCTGACCTGAAACTCCCTCTCAAGTAGTCTCCCTGCCGAGGGAGTCCCTTCTCATTCCCACTGCTAGCTGCGCCATATATCTACAGCTATTAAACTCCGATGACTTTATTCTGCGAACAATTAATCGTAACTACGATTGCGCCGGAAAACTAGTAAACAAAATTGCGATTAACGCCAAAAGTGTTCGAATATATTCACCAAAGTCCTGTTAGAACAAATAGTTGAATCTCCGATATGAGGTAACAGCAGAGTCGATCTATTTGTGACTTATTATACATATAACAGAGATTATTACAAACATGGAAATAATTAAGGGCATTAGCAACCATCAAATAGAAAAGTGGAAATGTAGCAACCAATAAAGTTGAAATTATAACAAAGTTCGTGAATTTGATTTAGAAAAATAATAAAATGTACATGGGTGGACTGAAAAGCTTCCAACCCCAAAAATTTCAGAAAAAATATCTTGTATCTCTGATAGGTCGGAAACTTTTCAGACCACCCTTGAATAACTACGAGTACAAAAACGGGAACCTTAATGGGTTTCTGGAGAAGTTAAGACTGGAACTGCAATCAGTTTGGAAATTAATACAATCGGCAAATGTTTTGAAATATTATACGTGAAGGGAAAGAAAAGTTTATTCCATGCGAATTTCATCGTAATAGTTAGGAAACAAAATGCTACAACAGAGGAGTGTTAAGGTAGAAAAAAAGTAGTCAAATTTTTTAAACAGTTTAAAAGGTATCGAAAGAATTCTAATGAAGATTCCCAAAGGTAAACCCTAATGAGGTCCAGTAAAAGAGTATTCGGGAAGCCTTACGTGTCTTTAAAATGTGTGAATCGAGTATTTCAAAAAATACTGAGAATCAATTACCTGAACTGAATGTAGTTTGTCGATTTCTGGTTAATACCATAATAAGTTGTTTGTGTATTAATTTCAAAAAAAGGGATAAGGTTTATGGGGTATATGTAAAATTAGTTCAATTTGCGATTGATAAATTTTGAGTCAGTTAGTCAGCCAAGAGGTTACAATAATTGCTGAGCTCATCTCAAAATCAATATGAGCGTTATGAGATGAGAACGAACGTAAAGAAAACATTGTTCATGATGTTTTAGAGAAAGAGGACGGCAAAGTCAAACGATAAAATATGAGGGCATAAACTAGAGCATGTGGACCAGTTAAGGATTCTAAGCAATGTCTTTGAATACTGTGGTCAAAATAGTAAAGATGTAAGATGAAAAGTGTGTATGGCAAATTGGTTTTCACAAGAATGGATATGATAACAGGAAGAGTGAGTGAAGATGCTGAGAAAAGATTTGCTAAAAGTTTAATATTGAGCGTAATTTTGAACGGCACGGAAACCTGGTCATTGAGGCAATTTGACAGGTCTACATTGGAATTTCCTGCGAACTAGGCGTGGAGAAGGATGGATGAATTAAAATAAAACAGAAATAGAATAAAGAGGAAAAAAAGAGAGGAATAGGGGGAGAGGTATGAGTGTTGTTGCGGGAAATGCAAAGGAGGCAGGAAAGATTGATACAGAGTGTTTTGATTGGCTATGGGATGTTGAAAACTGTGATAGAGGGGAGAAGGCCTGGCAAATGAGGAAGGGGTAGGAATAGAATAGGCATATTGGACGGAATGAATGGTGGAAGCAAATGTTCGGCCTTATATTAGAGGAGGCGAATATATGTCTTTTTTCAGTCTTGGTCCAAACAGAACTACCTTAAAAGCTACACAACCAATAGCAATAACATGATAACAGCGTATTGAGTTAAAAAATGGGATATCATTGTTTATGTATTCTTGGAAGTATTGGTAATTTTTTAGCTCAGCCTTAAGTAACTTCAAATGCGCACACTTAGATCTGGCTTAAAATTTCTCGTTAAATCGAATTGTTAGTTCCGTGGACGTTTAATTACTTTAGAAATTTGCAGCAATGCCATGAACAATTCTGCCGTTGATCAGTCTCTTGTTAACATGTTAGCCTTAGTTACTCCATCTTTAGCTAAAATAGCACCTTAATAATTGGTTTACACTCAACTAGGATTTATATTACTTTTTCTAATATTTTGATTTTTCATCACAGATTAAAGCTTGAGTTTAGTCAAGTAAAACATTAAAAAACATTAATTTATGAAACAGAATGCATTTGCTTGGTGAAAACACGCATTTTTCCATCTTTGAAGCCACATAAACAACCAAATCCCTTAAGCTGAAGACTAACACTCATTTGATAGACACGAGTCACAGCGAAATAGGCATTTTTACAATGAGCTGAAATCATACTGAAACGTAAATCAAGACAGGCAAACATGATCTCACGGTAGGAGAGGAAAACGATGAGTGGAGTGAAGGGAGGAAAGGTGGGGGAACATGATTGATGAAGGGATGTCAACTCGGTAGGGAGATGAAAATGTCGCGTGTGGAGAAGGGGATAGATGGCCAAGAAACCCAAAAGGATCAGATAGAAGGTGAACCATTGAGAGAGAGGGAGGATAATGTAGGGTGCGCAAAATATTAACACCCTCCGCCACACACCCTTGTGACGGCTTTATCTACATCTGCATAATGACTCGTAAATCTCCGAAAGGGCATGTGGTGGGGGGTGTTTAGTCACCAGCCATACATGCGCAAATATTAAATTCATAAATTCTTTTGAATCTATATTTGCTGTTATGCCAAAACACTCTGGCACATGCACACATTCATGTCTCTACACATCATATTTGAATTTCCAGAAACTACGGGAGATGCCGCAAAAGTAACTGTTAACGGAGTCATCCACTAACATGTATTTCATGTCAACAATTTTAGAGCGTAAAAATCATTCACCTTGACCAGGATTCGAATCCCGGTCAAGACGAATGATTTTTACGCTCTGAAATTGTTGCAATCATATTTGGATAATTTGGTTAGCACTCATACGTCACAGACAGATTCAGGTACTCATTCTTCCCTCGCACGATGCGTAATCATATCAAATAGAACCCAACCCGAGTCTGTTAGCCTAATTACAAAAAATGTAATGACTAACTGAAACACACAATATGTAGCAATAGCATAGTGTATACAGGCACGTGCATCCATGTGCGTATGCATTCGAATGTTTTTGTGCAATACTTAAGATACGTATATTCAAAGTCATGCATGAAGTAATATTTCTGCATGCTTGGCTTGCGCCCTTACACTCAACACCATACGGCCTTGCAGCTACACGCAGAGTGTCGTTTCGATTATAAAAGCTATCAATGCATATCGTCAGGATCTTACCTGCTTCATTACATTCACTGTCATGTCTTTATAACTTTTTTAACATCTATACGATGCGTGACTTAATAGCCAATAAATTATTTGATCATTTTTTCAAATAATTGTGCCGCTTAACATAATTATTTTATTAATATTTCAGGAAAATTGCGCACCAAAAATAAATCAAGAAATCTTAAACTAATTGTCCTTTTAAAACGTCGACTATGAAGTAAATTTAGATGAGAAAAGAGAGCAATTAGAAGGGAGGAATCCGAGGGAAAATTTAAAGTGTACTTGCACGTGCCCAGAGAACCCTTTTCCGGCGCACCTTCATAAATCTACGGGAGGATGAGGGGCAGGTCTCCGTGCGGGACGGGAAGAAGGCGAGGATTAGCGAATGGAAACGGCTTAAGCGGATAGTGAGGGCGGGGGGAGAAGGAGGCGGCATCTGCCGGGTGGAAGAGGGAAAACCGGTCACCACGTAACCACAACGGTGCACGGCGCAATCCCGCCGCCATTCTACATAAGCGGCGACTTGGGTATGGAATAGATTGCCACATTACCACCGCCCAAAGATTTTTTCAATCTATTGCCATGTGTCGAATAATACTTATGTACATGCAATTAGCGAATTCTAAAATTCTTGAGAGGCATCGTAGTGAGACACATCAAAGGAATGCAAAATCATCCTTGTATCCGATTTTAAAATCAACGTTTGAAGACCTCAGAATATACTCGGAGCTGTAGAAAGGAATCCATGTTGCGCGCTGGTTAAAACTCGACCGTTCGGCGTCCTTCGCTGAAGGACTTGACTTTCAAATTAAACAGTGTAAAATTAAAAACTGCCTGATCATGAACAACCGCTCTGAATGAATAGATGTCGCACTTTCATTTGAGAGATTGGTTTGGGTGAATGGAAGTATGAAAAATATGCAAAACTAAAATTTATGGCACAGTACAAAACCATTCCAGCCCCACGCTGCTACTGAATAAAGAGGCTATGAGAATGTAAATAAGAATGGAATTAGATTGATGGACTTGACCAAATTGATAAGTTGAAGGAAATTAACTACCAAACGAATCGATACTTGAATCATCAAATTTTGCGATACCAGGGTATCCACAGTTGTATGGAATTCGCAGGTAAAGAAGAATGAAAATCTTTCTCGGGCAGATATAATATTCACTTTACGTATTAGAGCTGGCTAAAAGAATGTGAACTGTTTTGATATTAACTATCCCGTCAATAAGAGTATCTATTGCACCGGCGAGTCTTTGGGAATGGAATACATTTAAAGGTCAGGTGATATATGCATAATAACTTTAAAGGATACTCATAAAGTGCGCTACCAAAAGAGTGAAAAGGAAATTTAGTACTAGCCGGTTTCATAACGAAGAAAATCAAAAACTTTTCTCAACTATCAACACCTATACAGATAGTCTTAGACTGAAGTGGAAATGAAAACGCTGTGGTAATAAAAATGTAAAATTTTAAGTTCCGTAACAGCAAGCACAATGGAGAAAGAGAACTAAATGGAACAAAATTTGAGGAACAAAACCGATGGGTGAAGCCAAACTAGAGATGAAAGTTCTCTCACGGTCGAAAATAAACTCAAAAACAAACCAAAACTGCTTGAAAAGACCCATAGCTCAATATCGGCCGGACAACTTCTCCTTTGTACGGTTTAGTTTCGCACCACATGTTTAATGGGGGAAATGACGTAGTGGACGCTTGAATCCCATTTATTGAAGCGCTCTAGCCTTTCCTTGAGCTTCGAGCAGCAAAGTTTTCAACTACCAATAAGATCGTGGGATCCACCCCGAAAGTTCCGTTGCATTAATTGGAGAAACGAATTTTTCTATTCAGATTAGATTAAAATCAGATTAATGATATGCCGTGAACAATAAGCAATTCTATATTCAGGGATCGTTCATATCTCATTTGACGGGGTAAAAACAAGCTTATGAGTGATCAATCCCCTCAATTATTTCATTAGATCACCTATTAGGTTAAAAATATTGATCCTATCGTGCACCATCATACTGTAACTCACTTAGCCAATTGTAAAGGAGCTTCGAACAGTTTCCTTTCGCCACTAAGAGTTACCAAGTGGAAACTAAAAACTCTCCTGCTGCAGTACCCTGCAAGACTTCGTAGTTTCCTCTCACCCTGAGTTGAAACGAAAAATATTTCGTTTGGCTTCTATTGCCATCCTTTGGCTAGTTCGATTAGTCACTGAAAGTGTTATCGTGGGTTGGGAAACTCGAAGTAGGCCTCGTGCACCAGACGAGGTGCTGTCATCACGGGCAATCATCGCTCGAAGGGAAAAGAGGGCCGGTGCTCAACTTTTGAAGTATCGTCGTGGAGTTATGCAACGACGAAGAAAAGCGGGATATTAAAATAACCAATCTCGAGCAATGAAACACGGAGTAAGTGGTTTAAAAACGATGAAACAAGTGCTTCTCGTGGGCAAATACCCACAAAGAGGACTTCCTAACTGGGCGAGCATAAATGTTGTGAAACACGGTTTCGCTTTGAAAGACACATGATTTTGAATCTAACTTACTATCACCATTTTCATAGAAATCAATTTTAATTTACAATTATTTCAAATCAGTCATGTCCGATGTGACGTGGTGATGGAAGAGCAATTTATAGTTAAGAACACACTTTGTAAAACCCATTTTTTAACTTATTTAACCCAATGCCAAAGCGTTGAAAAGCACTTTATGTGGCAATGAACAACAGAGCGGAAATCAAAAGTGTGCTTTTAGTTTTAGATATAATTGTTCTGTGACTATTACGCCAATATTATTGGTAAATTTTAAGTATTATTTGATATTATAAGGGGATATTATAAGGGATATTTGATATTATATAAATATATACATAATTACAAGGCTGAACTCAAGGTGCGTGGACCTTGAAACATTATTATTATTGAATACGTTACTGCCATGTTTAATATAAATATTTGTGCCTCGACAATTTTATTATCAGATCCACGGCTGTGAAATTGAACTTCGACTGCCAGAAGACTTTATGAGGGTGGAATTATCACCCACTCGCCAAATCTTTTACTAAGAAAATAACACCAGTCAACTGAATACAGTTGTTTGTAGAATGTTAAAACACTGTCCTCAAATTGTCATTAAACCATGGCGCAAAAGTCTATAAAAGGCACTTAAAGAATTAAATTATTGAAATTCGAGTGAATAAAATTAAGATTTTAGATAAACATATCTTGTCATGTCTTGCTGAATGTCCCCTGAAATTTAGTTTCGGTGTCCAAACACTTCATCAAACGAAAATTATGCATGCATAGAAGTTTACACAAAAGAAACTACTATGAAAATGTGCAAATTTAGTTTAAGGTGGGTTACAGCGGTTATTGAAAGCTACACGTTTTTGGAAAGCCTAATGTTTGGAAACAATGGGAGTATCACATTTGGAAACTTACCGGTGAGGTTCATCAAACTGGTGAGTGATGCGCCTCTGTTATGCCATGGAGTTGGTGGCGGGTCCCTGAGAGCGAATCAGTAAGCACGCCATAAAACTGAAAAAGAAAGAAGTTCTTGTGTCAGCAAGAGTAAATAAGAAGGTGACCGAACGTATTTGGTGTACTTCATTTGACTCAAAGTTCCAGATAGGTAAGACCCGTCTACATTATGTATCAGAACCACGACTCCCAGCGGACGTCGGGCTCATTCACCTGCATGCCTATGGATGGGGCAGTCCAACAAGTATTCACACACTATATGTTTATTGGAACGAAACCCATGACCTCGTGGTGACGTCTATACAGCGACATCAACGACAAGAGTTCAGTCCCCAATTTAAGCATTAAATACGACCACACCGCTGACAATTCCTCGTAATAACGAGTTTTTAAGTGATGGTCAATGGGTATCATGTTGAATTCAAACATCAGAATTTCATATTGTAAGGATATTACGCATGAAGAGTTTTGATTAAATAACCAAGCTCTTACCGAAGTTGTATTCTTACGAGCGCCTTAACTTTGAAAATGATCAATATATTTAAATAATACCCTGCGAGCCGCCTCGCACGCAGCGGGGGGGGGTGTTAAGTCACCACCTGTAAAAGAGGTTAATGATTAATATTCACATGATCGATATTTGAATAATATGTGAAAGAAAATTGATTGGTTAAATATAATATTCAAATTGGAGTTCATAAACTAGAGTATATAGAATAGGTTACCTATTTCGGATATTTTTTAATCAGATGGTCAAAGTAGGTGGGACATATGACAAAGAATTGCGTTTCACAAAGAACCTTTCACAAGGAGGAGAGAATTGATGGCAGGTACATTGAATAAATATGTTAATAAAAGGCTCGTCAAAACTTGGTTATGGAGCTTGGGTGCGGAAACGTGGTCGTTTAAGCGTAGATGATAGGCATAGAATGGAGAATTTTTCGATTTGGTGCGGAAAGAAGGGAAAAGGTCAAGTGTACCGAAAGAAAACCAAACGAAGAAGAACTGGGTGGGGTGGAGGGAGAGAACAATTGAGAGAAATCCGAAGGAAGTAGGAAACATGGGTGGAGAGCAGTTTAATTGATAATGGGATATTGAAGACTGAGACAGAGGAGAGAATGTTAGGCAAGCGGGGAAGGGGTAGGAATGGGATAGGCATGTTGAATGGTCTGAAGGTAAGAAAGAAGTATGCGGAAATGAATAGAGGCTTACGGAAAATCCGATGTCAGATTGTGTTTTGGTAAGGAGGGGCAAGTAAATGCATTGTTGTAAAATTGTATATGCTTTATCGATTCAAAACTAAACTTAACCGGTAGATTACCAATAATAATAATTTGCGACTATATAGCTATAGCAAGTATCACCCTCTTCTTTCTCCCTCCATTTCTCCCACCATCCGAGGAGTATATAGCCAGAATGAGAACAGACAAGACCAGGCGACGACGGCGCCCGAGAGCGGGGCGGCACGAGGGGTTAGCGACGAGTGGCCCACGCAGACGAGTGGCCCACGCAGACGACAGCAAGCCGATAAAGCTACCATTTGTACGTATTAGCAGCTCGTGCGCACGGACAAGTTCAGCGCTTTTGACATTTTGCTGAAAGCCGACCTTTAAGTTAATTTGAAATTAAAGCTTACGCTCGCTTTCCCACAATTTTTCCGGGCAAGCCTTTAAATGGAACAGCGTTGGCGCGGGATGGAGGAGTTGGCGCGGTGGAGAATGAGCAGGTGAGTGAGGGCCGCCAAGGAGGGCGGGGACCTGTGTTTCCCCGTCGCGGAAGTGGGGGAGGGGGTGAGATGGGGTGGAATGAGCGGGGGTGAAGTGTTGAGATTCGTGAGAGGAGACGGGATTGTGCGGGCGAGAAAGAGAAAGCCGATTGCGGCAGAGGGCACCTCGCTTATCCCCGCCCCTGCGTTCCCCTTCATCTCCCCTCCTACACAATTTCACCCAATCCGACCCTGCTCATTTTCCGAAGAGAGGCTTTTGAGGGGAGTGAGCTCCTCCCAAGAAGGGGCAACGAGCGGATGCGGGAAGGGGTGTTTCGGATGGAACGGAGTCGGTGACCGAGGTGATGGGAGTGGGGATGCGGTTACTGGAATGTGGCGGGTCTGCGAAGCCCCATCTCCATGCAGTTACTGCGCCCACACATTCCCCGACGCTCTCCAAATAAAAACGAGTGCAGAGCTGGGAGGGAAAAAAACGGAGACGAAATGCCCCTGTGTTTTTGTGACGGGGTGGGAGTGGATGGGTGGGAGTGGATGGGCGGGAGGGAGGCATGGCCAGCTGGGTTTGGCATTGCCGGGGGCGAGGATGGTGTCGGGCACAGATTGAAGTCGCCGGCGTGCTGCCACCCTCCGCCAGCAGGCAACCCACCTTCCCTCCCCTCCAGGGTCGACATCCCCACTCACATAATATCTCCGCAACATTACCACCCTTCCCTCCACACTTGACCTCCTCCCTCAATGTACCCTCCACTAACCATGAACAACGAGACTCGAGTGTGTGTTTTCGGAGAGAATTTGTAGATTATATCGTGTGAAAGGAAACATTCGTTGTTGAAGTAAAATTTGAAGTGGCATTCAGAAGAGTACGTTGGGGAGGATAGATAGAGTCATTACAGGTAATAGGAGAATGTACATGTCAAAGACTCCTCAGGTGTGTGTGGCGAATAGAGAGTCGGGATGGGCACCGTTAAGAAGGGTAAGTTAAGAGAGTGGCATCCATTATAATATGTTTTTTCAACGAATATTTGGAGGAAATTATGAAGGGGCATCGAAAGTATTGGAGATAAAAGAATTAAAGTGATACTGGATATCCACAAAATTAAGCCTGAAAACATCGAATTTATTATAGATAGGAATGAAAGTCGTTGGGAGATACATAAAATCAGTCAAGGTTGCTGATGATCAAGCTTTAGGTAGCCAGTCAGCCAGGGGATTAAAGTCACTACAGAGTGCACTCGAAATTCAGCGTGTTTGGTATGAGGTGAGAATCAATGCAAGACAGAACGAAGGTTATGCGTTAGGCGAATGTGCTTTCACACAGAGGGAATTTATGACTAAGGCTTTGAGAAAGAACATTAAAAAAAGAATAATAAAAACTTTGGTATGGAGCGGTTCGGAAACTTGGTCATTGAAGCAGGATGACAGGTATAATATTTTAGGCTTTCTAAATATGGGTTAGTAGAAGGATGGAAAACGTAAATTGGCTGTGGAATAAATCAAAGGATGAAGTAGTAGACATGTCGTTGGATAGTTGTTGGGAGAATATCAAAGAAGATAGAAAACATGGATTCAGAGGGAATTCGACGTTTTTAATCCGCTTGCTGGAATTGTCCGCGGAGACTTTCCGAATGACCACCTTCAACCACATCGTGGTGATCTTGTTTCTTTGATTAGTTACGGCCGCTTATGTGGTGTTCGTGGAGTGGGACGAAAAGTCGCATCTGTGGAAATGAGTTATTTGAAGTTATTGTGTGAAGCGTTGCTCAATGAGATTCTGCGTGAAGCTCTGTAAATCCTTCACGGGAACTTTTAAATTATTACCAAGGTTTATGACGAGGATGCCATGGAATGTACCGAGTGTTATGAGTCGTCTGATTTAAAAATAGGCGACAATCAGTGGAAGTCGACGAGTGTACCGGAAGACCATCAGCGTCAACTGATGACCCCCCACATCGAGAAAGTGAACGATCTCGTTCGTGTAAATCGACGTTTGACTCTCAGGAAACTTGCACAAAAGTGTGGTACCTCGATTTGTTCGTGCTATGAAATCCTGAATGAAAAATTTCTGATGAATAAAATCGGCGTCCAAGGGGTTCTACCTACGAAAACACTGCGCCCGAATCGTAGATTCATTGCCAAATTCCTCTTGAATCTTTGAATTAGTTTCAGGTACACTTTTCCCGCGGTTAAATCAAAATTCAATGCACAGGCAATGCTAATGTAAGACCTTCATTCTCACCGACACAAGAATTTGTACAGCAAGTGTTTGTCAGCTCAGACAAGAATCACTGCTTGCGGATAAAAGTCGAGATAGGGCCACGAGCTAAACGATGTTTTGTTTCCAACAGACGCCGCTAGAAGGAGACACCTCACTGATTGTGGACTGTCAAGCAGCTCGCGTATAGAAAGACCAGTGTCACTTTTGTGCAGACCTTGTAACATGGTGTGAAACGAGGATTGGCCATTTTACCATGGTTTTTCAATATTAATTCCTAAATGCTTGCAAAAATCGAGTTGAGAAGATCACGCATAAGCAATGCTTCCCTTTGAAAGAGAAAAAATATGTACCTCTACTGGGACAGAGGTGTAAGAAAGATATTAATAAGAGAAAAACATTAACTTCACGCAAATAACATTAAAACTTGCCTTTTAATTCACAATCCGAGTGATGAATCCGAGGCTTGAACTGTAATTATGCACTAAGTAAACACAGCATATATTGGTGTACACTTGGAATTCACTTAAAAGCATTTAAATCGTAGCACGCGGTTCTGGATGGAATGTGTGAAATGGCTGGAGATGCTATGAATCATCATCGTCTAATTCCGGGAAATTAGTTGAATCGATAATCTGGTATGAGAAAGAAAAAAGATAAATAATTTCCATTCTCATATTCCCCTCCTTCGTGTTAATGAACGCCAGGAAATTTCACCTGCTGCCAATACGAAAGTCCTTTTCCCGAGAAACCTGAGCAAAAGCTCCTTTGAAAATGTCTTTCCCATTCAACGCCAAGAAAAATAAAGAAAAATGACGTTATGACGGCTTTCATATGGCTTCCGAGATAGCATCATTTATTTCGAGCCTATAAAACTCCCCATCGTTCTTCTCGATAACTGAAAGGATCCTCGGCTTGTTTATATTTCATCACTGATCGGGGACATAATGATGTAATGATCGCTTCCATCATTCCTGGGATAGCGTTTCACGCGATGGGAGAGGGGGGGGGACAGAACTTGAGGGATTGAAAGAAAATATTTGTTGGAGGAGTGAAAATAAACACGCCACTGCCCAAAAATTACAGACTTAGCTGAGCACAGAGAAGAGTGGGGAGAAAATAGAGGAAGAAAATCGGACAGCGCGGGAAGACAGACGACTGGGCGATGGCAGAGCTGAGAAATGAATACGCTGCTGGAGATTGAGTAACCTCTAAATGATTAAATCATTCTCAGAAAGAAGTGACTGTGCGGAAAGCTACACCAGGTTTCTTTAGCAACCAGCTCGGATGGTAGCAGACGTGTTTCCCGTGGAAGGTCTACATTGATTAAAATCTAGAGTATATCTGATTCAATTGTCGCCTCCAATTTAACAAGCAACAACGTTTCCGAGATTTAGTGCTTATGGCGGAAAGGCCTTCTTCCCTAAATGGTTGAAACGGTTTACTAGTGATTGGGAGGTCCTGAGGTCTGAGGTCAAATTCAATGGAGAAAATTGAAAGAAACCTGAAAATAACTTTGATCATACAAGATTTGTAGAGAAAGCATTGGCTAAACTTGCGGAAAATATATTTATTTCAGATATTCCTTCAATGTCTCAATGTTCTTCAAGGTGCATCTCTTGAGCGTCGACGCACTTTTCCAGCGGGTTTCCCGCGACTCGAAGGTTCCCTCGTAGGTGTATTCCGGAAGGTCCTTAATGGTACGCGACTAAGCTGCTTTGACGGCACTTACTGTCCCATGTTGGTGTCCTTCGAGAGAGGGTTTCACTTTTGAGAATAGGAAATAGTCAGCTAGTGCCAAGTCGGGACTGCAAGGGGGTTGGGGAATCGTCACGATGCCCTTGCAGAAGATCTTCGAAACCTACTTCTAGTCATCCATCTAGAGCTTTGGAACGAGTTCAGCGCAGATCTTCCGAATCACCAAATTTTTAGTAATAATGGTGTGCACTGTCATCTTATCAATGCCAGTAAGATCTGCGATCACGCGCACACTTTAACAGACGGTCTGTACCCAGAACTTCACACACATATTGCAAGGTGTCGTCGTCGACTGCAGTACAGCGCGGGGCTCGTCCTCCATACTCGCGGTTATCTTTGAAGATCTTGTACCACTTAAAAACTGCAGTTTGTGACATAATTTCATCCTTGGCGAATCATGCCAAATTTTTTTCGATGCAATTTTCGCTTTCCCCGAGTCGCTCGACAAGGGTTCACTAAAAACATCACCTAGCCTAAACGAGCGCTCGCAGACAATTGGCGCTTGGCGTATGTTGAAGATCAGACCCCCGCCTTTGTGGTGCGAGTGCGCTGCGACGTACCGTACAGTTACGTCAGAACATAGTTGTTCCCGATACTTTGTATACAACCCTTGTACGTTGGAGAAATTCATTAAATGTCCACCAGGGGATTGTGTAAAGGAAGAAAACCACGTACCCGTTACATGCGACAAAAATAACGTCAATGTCTAAATTTAATGTTTACTGAGTGTTTACGCTGGTAAAATAATAGCGGAAAGGACGAGAAATTCATCCAGAACCCAGTAACACCGACCGAAACAACAAGTAGAAAATGGTATAAAAACATCCCCAATGCATGAATTCAAATTAAGCCAGGGTTTACAGTAGGTGGGTAACTACAAGAAGGCTATGTAAATTGGCCGATCAACATCTACACAGTACCCCGCAAGCCGCCGCATCGCAAGGACGTGTGGCAGGATGGTAGGTCACCAGGCATTCCTACTCCCTGATCGCACCAAATGTTACTTTAAAATGTTGCTCATCAAGTGAGGTCATGCTATTTGTGCCTCGCGATTGAGTGATGTGCCAACTTATGTCCAACAGTAAAGATGTAAATGAAGAGGAAGCGATCACCTATATAATACGATATCAGCACCGTCAATATGTTTGTATAATTTAATTTTATGTTACTTTTACCATAGTGGTTTCATGTCAATTCCCGACAGTAGTTCTGGAATACAAGTAATAAGATTTGAATATATCAAATGCAAAAATAACTGGAAGAATATACAAAATAAGTTTAATATTGTTAGCTATAAGGTAATTTACTTCATTTGGGAATGATTATCCCACCTTGATCAGATTGAGTATTGGGAAGCCTGAGTCCATCAGGGGCGGATCCGATATGTCAAGAGAAAGAGCCAGGTTGAGCAGCAAAACAATACGCATTTAGTGGATGAGAATGAGTCAAGCAACTCGAAACAGTTACCACCGTGTGATTCTAAACACTCATGCGACATTCATCAGAAGAAAATGCACGTTTGACGTGAAGAAATTTGGCTTCCTTTTTTAAGAAACGGCATATAGGACTTAAAAGGAAGTTGAAATTTCCCACTGCCGAGACTTCATTTGAATAATTAAGTGTTTATTCTGGATCCTTGGTAGCTGTTAGTTTAAGGTATCAGAGTGGCTCCACAGAAGATCGGTTCGATGTGCCAAATATATTACGAATGCCAAGAGTGGCGGGATTGCCCGTGTATCTGCGAAAAGAGAGCCCGATTAGGTTGCAAAGATAACGGTTGAGGAAGCAAAGGTTCAAAGGACACTCGAGTTGGCATGAGGCACCAGAGAATGATTTATTAAGCACCAACTCGTACTTGTTGGCACTACCTGAACGGGCGCACGTACTTTAAATGTGAAACCCCTGTTACGGATATATCACATTCACCTGCATGTGAGTAATATAGACTTGCATAAATACCCCTACCAAACACTGATGAGCGGGCGCACAACCAACGTAGTCATTGTCTACGTGCATTTGCGAGCATATCCCTGTGGTGCAAATAGTTTTATTAACGTAACTCCATTGCTCTAGTAAGACCATTAATAGAAGGGAGGCTCAAACACCATCACAATGCTTAGCACGGCACTAAATATTTCGTGTTCTTATACTGCATAATCTTTTTACCCCTTCCCATTCCGTCTAACATGCATAAAACTACTGTTCCTTCTTCCTCGCCTACATACAGGGTTCGTCCGGAAGATAAGTGCACTGAGCTCAGGAAAAAAAATTTATTACACTTTTACATATCTTAAGCTAATATTTCTCAAAATAGGACCCTTGTGAGTCGATACACTTGTTCCAGCGGCGTTCCCATTCCTGGAACGCTCCCGCGAAGGCATCATCGGGAACCTCTCGAAGACACGTCGTCACGGCCTCTTTGACGGCGTCCAAAGTCCCGTATCGCGTTCCTTTCAAACTCCTCTTTATCTTCGGGAACAGAAACGTTCTCTAAAAAATGTGGATCATTTTTGCAGTGATCCGCAAGTTGTGTCGCGATTTCCAAACGATTGAGTCTTTGATCATCACTGAGCACTTTCGGCACCGACTTTGCACAAATTTTTCGCATTTGTAATTGATCCCTAATAATCCCGTGCACTATTGTTTTTGGCACATTACACTGCTCTGCTATCATCCGAACACTAAGACGACGATCAGAGTTCAGTACATCGCGAAATTTTCGCACATTTTCGTCGGTGAGTGTCGTTGATGGGCGTCCAGGCCGTGGTTCGTCGTCGACCTCTTCTCTGCCCTCCACGAACACCTTGTGCCAACGAAAGATCATGTTTCTGGACATGGCTGACTCCCCGTAAGCCTGGTTAATCATACCGACAGTTACGGTAGACGATTTCCCAAGCTTTACCGCAAATTTGATGGAATAACACTGCTCCAAAAACTTCGGCATCGCGTTCCGTGACGTGGGTCGAGCGTGGAGGTTCGCGTTAACAGAGCTCCTCACTACACCACAGCTCAGAGCCGAATGCCTTTTTCAGCGTCGCTTGCCAACATACCCACCCCCCTCCAATCGCAGTCCGTCAGAGTGGTGCTGGGCGCGCCTGGAGCGGCGGGAAAAAATCAGTACACTTATTTTCCGGACGAGCCCTGTACATTCTTCCCTTTCTGTATCCTAACAATCTTTTACAGTCTCCGGTACACCTTCAGTAAATTACAACTGTGTGATTCCCAGAATCTACTGAGAAAAGGGTAAAACATAGTAATAGAAAATACCACTGAATGACACGTCGCAATGTTCACTGAGAGCTCTGGGTGCTGTCTCTCACCCCGTCTATCGAAACGAGCTTACATTAAGTGGGTAAAGTGGGTGGGTGGGTGTTGGCTATTTGCGTTGGTTTGAAATTAAATAATATTAAAATTAAATATTGTAATTTAAATAAAAAACAATAAAGACACTATAGGAACCGTTAACAGGAAAAGGATAAGGAAACCATAGGTAACGGATGAGATGACTGCGAAAATGGATGAGAGAAGAAGATGGAAAAATGTAAACACAGAGTTAGGCAAAATGAAGTACAAAGAGTTAAACAACAAATTGAGAAGGACCATAAATAAAGCAAAAAAATAATGGTGGAAAACGCAATGCGAGGATATGGAAAATTTACAGAAGAAGGGTGAAATTGGTGCTCCATACAGCAAGGTTAAGTTATTATCGGGAAGTAAGAAGGCAAGATCTGTGCTAACAGTTAAAGATAAGTGGGGTAAGATAATAGTTGAACCAGGAAAAATCCAAGAGAGATGGAAGGAATATATAGAAACACTGTATGGTAAAGAACTTAGGCCGACAAGGTTAGACATAGAAAAGGAACATGACGTAGAAGAAGAGAGCATAGGTCCAGGCATACTCGACGATGAAATAGAAAGGGCATTTAAGGAGATGAAAGCAAATAAGGCTGTGGGGGTGGACAATACTCCTGTAGAAATGTTGCAATGTTTAGGGAAAGGTGGGAAGAAGGCCATATATGGACTGATTCGTAGTATCTATGAGGAAGGAATCTGGCCGGAAGATTTTGAGAGATCGGTGTTAGTTCCTATTCCAAAAAAGGCAAAGTCTATATCATGTGAGGATTACAGAACAATAAGTTTGATATCCCACGCAGCTAAAGTTATTCTCAAGATCATCAACAAAAGGATAGAGAGTAAGGCAAATTATTACTTAGGGGATGATCAGTTTGGGTTTAGGAAGGGAAGAGGTACGCGTGATGGCATTGCAGTAATGAGATCACGAATTGAGAGGAATATAGAATGCAACCAGGACGTTTTTGCCTGTTTTGTAGATTTCGAAAAAGCGTTTGATAGAGTGAATTGGGAAAAATTAATGCGTGTATTGCAGAAAATAGGAGTGGATTGGAGGGACAGGAGACTGATCCGCAACCTGTACGTGTCTCAGACTGCTCAGGTGCGAGTGGGGAACGGATAGTCGGGATGGGCAGTGTTAGGAAGAGGGGTAAGGCAGAGTTGCGCATTGTCAACGGTGATTTTCAACGTATATGTGGAGGAAATGATTAAAGAGGCATGGGAAGAACTGGAGGAAGGAATGAAAGTCGGAGGAGAATTCGTAAAATCGGTTAGGTTTAATGATGACCAAGCATTAGTTGCTCAGTCAGCCAAGGGGTTGCAAGCATTGCTGAGTGAATTGGAGGTTCATTGCGATAAATATGGGATGAGAATCAATATTATTAAAACAAAGGTTATGCGATTTTCCAGAAAGAAAAAGGCTAAGCTAAATATTAAAATAGGCGGGGAAAGAATAGAGCAGGTAGAGCAGTTTGCCTGCCACACTGCCTTACTCGTACGAACCAACCCACATCCCCATTCAATATCTCTTCACCTCTCGTTATCTCGCCTTCGCTTATTGCGTAATGTGATTTGGACCGACATTCAAATGATACCCCGCCGCTAGAGTGTGTGACAGGGGATTTTTCCATACGAGGCACGGACATATATATTCAACTATCACGTAAATTTACCGACTGTCTTAGAAGTTTCAAATTTCAAATGACTGGGCAGAACCATCAGAATTCAGTACAGTAATATCGATTCCCTTTCTGTGTATTCGAGACGAACGAACAGTGGTTGATCAATGGTTACGAATCAAAAAGAGTAGGAGAGGAAAATGGCCAGCTAGGGTAAAATGACTCCAGAGACATCGTGGATGAATAGTATTTTCCTCCCTTGTCCTCAAGGTAACACCCGTCGATTTTACGACGACTAAATTTACTGATGATAAACTTAAAAGTTGCAAAATGGGAATCGTAACTACTCATGCGAAGAGAGAGAAAGGCTAAAGGAAGCTAGAATTGACCATAACGGCAAATATTTCGTAATAATTGTCCCAATCAATTTTCGGATTATTTAGGTCGCTAAGTAAGCTACTGTTGCCATGTTTGGTAAAGATTTCGGAAATTTGTCCATCGAGTTTTGAGGGAATATATTTTGCACATTGGAGTCAGGTCGTCTGTAAAAGAAAATATCCATAAGCTCCTATGATAATTGTATTTAACTAAATACCGAGCACTTTCTTTATCATTGTTGCCACAATTATATCAAAAGTTAGTGAATTGTGACTTAACTGTAATGAATACTCCTCCACGTAGTCTTTTAGATTTCTCTTTTCTTTAGATTATGAAGTCATTTGGAAAAACCTTGCTGTTTACTATATCTTCTGTACGACACTGTTTCTATCAACATTATAAGCTCCCTCTGATTATCGTTCCCAATTTTTCCTTCAAAAAGGACAAAATACAATCCTTTATAAGGTCATTGTTATAAATATTATTCAAGTTATACCTAATTTCAGTAGTTCGCTATCCCTCTATGTTTACAATCGACCACCATGCATTCTTAACCGAAGGATCCACATTAATCGGAAAACTATCTTAATCATTTATGATTTCAGGAACCAAATTTTATCTATCTCGCCTACCTAATTAAAATTTAGGGTGTAACAAAGTAAAATAATGCTAAGAATGACTTCCATAAAACTATTCACCATGGCATACCTAATAATGAGAAATCATAAAATGTATAAATTGGTGTATTTATGGCTCAATTTCTGAAACTACTTAATGACAATTTTTGGAAAATATCTTTCATGAAAGTGTAATTAGGTTCTCTGCATTAATATTGTATTTTCTATTTGTTAGCTGATATGTCCTTATTCTCTTCTAAGAATACCTATATAAATTTGTCGCGACTTTTGAAATCAACGTTGGAAATCTTCTACGTCTTTCCTGTCCGTGAAGCGGGAGTACGCCCTTCAAAACACTGCAATCATTAGGCAAGCAATTATATTTGCTATGAGTGAGTTTAGGCTTAGTAAGGTTCTTCAATAAGCTGCATGAAACTTCAAAGGGCGTAAAAAAATGTTATGACCGATGGAGCTACATTTACCTGTTCAATTTAAGCCCTGGTGCTCCCATTGCATCAAGACTCACTTTATATTATTAACGATATCCGATTAATTTGGACGGAGATAACACAGAATATGCTATGCATTCCGGTGCCAATTTATAGCAGAATTTATTATTAACTCAGCAGTCTTTGTTACTTTAACGACTTTTAAAGTATAAAAAATGAAACACTTATGGGAAGAACATGATTATTTTAAAATATAAAACGTCTATAAATGTTACTACTATGTCTAATTATCCATTATAATCGGATTGGTACCATTCACTAAGAAAATTGATGCATTGAAGATCTAGTTTCTGTGATTCAATGAAGATCGGATGTGGATTAGTTCAACTCTGAAATCCGTCTTATATCCCCGGTCTACTAATTAATGCTAGAAATTATATAATATGCCTTGAAGTCTAAAATGAATAAAAATACTTTCTGGAAAATAATATGAAGAGACTTTTTTTATAAAAACTTATATATGAAGGAAAGTCGTCGATAATTAAATAAGGTAATGCAAAAAGAGGTGAAATTTATAACATTTTACATATTTAAGCACCTGTTAAGCATTGAACAAGCCACAAATTAAATTTAAAATGTTCACACTTTTTAATGAAAATGACGTTCAATAAATGTTTAATTCAGGCCAATCAATCGGACACGCTCAAAGAGAGAGTTCCCATTAACGCGTTCGACTTTTCCGTAATTCTGAGCGGAGGAGGTTCCAAATCAAGAGATCAAATGTTAAAAAAAAAACACATCCGAACAGAATAAAAAATTTGCCCATAAAAATCAGCCTACACTATGGAACTGGTAAAAAATCATCTTTTTCTATTTTTAACCAGATTTTAGGTGCGAGCTAGTAGGTATTTGGCCTCACCGTGGCCAAACCCTCGGGGTCGAAGGTCAGCTACCCCCTTCCCCGTTCGCCGCGAAGAGCAAAGGAAGGGGGAGGCTTAGGGAGAGAAAGGGGTGGAACTGCGAGTGGAGGCCACACACGCGCCAGGGGCAACCACAGGGGCGCCTGCCTCTCCCTCCCGCTCCCCAACCCCTCGCAGCACACAGACGCACAGTACACGCCTACGATTCGTTTGGCATCCATCCGCCTTCACTTGGCGGGTTTAAGAAGGGGAGTCGCGGTGGAAGGGGGTGGTGGAGGGGGTGCGGGTAAGGAGGAGAGGGGGTAGAAGGGTGAGACACCTGTTCGTTCCCATGGAGCCGATAGGGCGGCAAGGGATACCCCTCGCTCCCTCTTCCCTCCCGAAGTTCCCTGGGAATTCTCTCCTTTCATGCCTCTCCCATCCCTCTCTCCTTCCTTCTCCTCTCAGCAATCCACATGGCCGCGATTCTGCGATATGAGCACATGTCGAGCGTTGGAGGAGCTAAAGCGATGTAAAGAGATATTAGCAGTCACCGTCAAAGCATTGTGGAGAAGTCTACCCTCAGCAACGCATGCAAAAGAGCAGTAAAATAAATCTCAATTTCTCGTACGTCACGAGGGATGTGAGCGCACCAACACCTTTGAGAGCACGAAGCCGAATTATGGGTCCGTGATGAGAATGAGAAGAGACCTTCCACAAAAGAATCAAAAATGAAAATTAGACACTTTTGATTGCATATTTTGGATAGTTAACGTTTGCCTCTTTTGTGATGGCGGGTTTCGAGAAACGAACGAGTACAACAACAACCCTGTGCCCTGTGAATAAATTTGCGAGGAAAGGAAGGCGAGGGATATTATATGCGGGACACGGATTGGAACTCGTGATATGGAATTAAGTTTCGAAATTGTTCCACATTTGTAAAAGAATGGCATGTTGGTATGAAAGTAAAAACTATTTTACGTCATCGACGATCTCTCGTTGAAAATCTCGTTCCCGTGTTTTGGTATTAGAAGCCACCATCTCATATTACGACATCTCCGTCCATTTATTACCCTATGATTTAATGCAACAACAAGTAGCATGCGAGTAGCGATTTCATATTGAAATTCCCGACGTTAATCGGAATCAACACAGGAACTATGATTAAGTTCCTAATGAAGTTTCCTTCTTTATCATAGATTGAGTGTCAGAACTTTGCTTGTCGTCAAAAAAGAAAACCGTGCGCTCAAGAATCACATTGCTGGGTCTCGGGAGGGCAAAAGTGAACCCACGTCCAATCATCGTTTCGTGCATGATTTTTACGATCCATTTTTCCTCTCCTCCATCTTTATTTTCCTCCCAGGGCGTCCGTCCATCACTTCGCCCCGAACGCGTAGATAGGGAAATTTTTGCAGTAAAAGGGTTTCCCACGTCAAGATGGGCAAAATATACGAACCGACTAACTTGGCCTTTTACGCACTCCGACGACCTTGCCACGTACCCCGGGAATACACTTCTCCACTTGTCCCTTTG
Organism: Hetaerina titia; assembly: GCA_037158775.1. Lineage (NCBI taxonomy): Eukaryota > Metazoa > Arthropoda > Insecta > Odonata > Calopterygidae > Hetaerina > Hetaerina titia. The sequence goes on along the minus strand of CM073773.1, from coordinate 96,414,050 downwards.
CTCTATCCCTCCCCCATTCCCTCAACCTCGCCCACAACCTCTTTCGCCCCTACTCTTTCCCCACTCTTCTCTCCCTTTCGACACGAGTCCAACGCTTTCATTCCACGCAATCGCCATCTAGTGGTGTTAGGTGGTGTTGCCAGAGTGACTCGAGTGAAAGAGAATGCATGATTTAGTCGTAAAACGTTTGTTGGCATAGCGAAAACGTCTCCAAAAGTCCGAGGTTATCATTCTTCATGACTCGGGTTCAGTTCGGTTCATTCCATCATTTCAAATATAGCTCTCTTTTAAACTAACTAAAATCTCCACAATTCAGTGAAAATGTATATCTTTGTTATATCCCTTCTTGACTTGCATTTATCGTCCTTTAAACGTGGTCCATCTTCATCGTAATTATTCCTAAGTAAAAATCCTTAAAAAGTCTACACGCCTCAATTTAAACCGTCTAACATTCATGATTAAATTATCCATCTTTTTCTTTGAGAAACTCATTAACTTCGTTTTCTTTCCACTGACTCTCATTAAATGCCCATATAACATACCCCATTTCCTCCTTTCTTATTTTCCAGTTCTGTTTCACCTTTTTGGCATGGTTGAGGTCTCTCGTATAAATGGTGGACATTCATTTTTACTACCTCAATTTTCATATATCAAACTACTATTATATTGAATTCAGTTAACACTTGTTTTGAACTGAGTTTTCCGCCAGCATGTAAACAAATTTGCACAGTTTTTCGAAGTTTTTATTGAATGTTGTCGCCCTTTTCCTTTCCTCTCCCATATCCTCCCTCATCCCTTACCCCTCCCACCTAGTGCTTGCACCCCACACCTTTTTAAGCAAATCGCTGGGTACTTATGTAGATTTAGATATATTTAACGCGATCAACGATGATTGCAATCATTTGGCTCGCACGTGAACTAAAGTTCGATTATCCGTAATTCTGACTTCATGAGTTCACCATTTGCTTACATTTCTGTCTCTATCTTTTCCCATGCCTCTTTTCCTTACCCCTTTTTGCATGCATAAAAATACACAAGGAATTGAACAGTTCTGTTTCACCCTCTCTGCATATTACAGTCCTCCCCGTATCCTCATCCGCAGTGCAATTGAGAGATGTATTCAAAGATTTTCGGTAACCCCACTAAGCTAGTAGTTTATACTAGCATTTGAAATACCAGCATTCATTGCAGCCAATTTACTCTGTCGACGTTTTCCTAGAAATGCACGATGCAACGAAATTCAAACTGATCGTACTCTAATTTGCTTCATATTAGTAACTTCATTACAGGTATGACGTCACTCATTTCTAAACTCAAGATCATTTCTCCATTTTGTAGTCATTAGCTTTCAGCTTAATCCTTGCGCTGATTATCCCAAGTCCCACCTTGCGTTCGAAATCAAATTGGGTCATATATTACCCGGCAATCTGCCACTTTTCCCTTTTTTGGGATCAGAATCAATACTGATTAATCGTCTCTTTTGGCCTAATTTCTCAATGATAAATGATACGGACGAGCCCTTAAAATCTTATTCATTCCCATGAGTAGTTCTACAGGGATATTTTTTTTTATCTTCACAGACGTATTCGTGATCACTTCTTTTAATGCCTTCAAACATTGCTGTGAAATACATCTGACATTACATACTTCATATAAACTTTCTATGTCTAAGCTCACTGGCTTAGTATCTCTACCATTTAGTTCTTCTATGCATACACCCCACCCATGTTACCTTAATATCTATTATTTATCCTCCAGCAGTCTACTCGGCAGTCAGATAAAAAAATCATGAATTTTATCGACATTATTAAAAGACGTATGATAAATAAAAGAGTATATGAAATAAACCTTGATCATTTGCCGATTTACTATACAATATCGTGAATCTTACAGATGTGAATTGGCTGAAAAACAATTATCTATAATTAGATATTGATAAGTCTTTTGGTAAATCACGCAAATTCACGTGTTTTTACATTTGTTTGTTTAATTTAGTCTCGCCTAAATTACGCAAAAAGTATTTTTGGCTTTATCCGTATCCTACCTATGGAGCAAACACAAATAGGGCGTTATATGGGGTTTTAGATCACCACCAATGTAGTTACATGATGATTTTTAGTAAAGGGTAACATTTTCGGGTACCTCGAATCTTACAACTCAATTATTTAATCTAATTTTCAATGTGACACCAGGTAAAATGAAGATAACCCAATCATAAAATTCTTTACCGCTCTCGCAATCCCTGCCATCTCAAGCAAAAGATCCGGTTGGAATCTTGACCTTGTTCACCATTCTCCTGCGAATATTGGGGCACGCGTGGAAGTTTCGCACTTCAGCACCCGGAGTGAAGGCTCCCCATGGAAAGATCCGCATGAGGCTAGAATAATTTCAACCCAAGGTTTCCCTGCCCCTTCAAACCGTTCTCCTAGCGCTCCAGGAATCTCCATGCACAAGGTACTAATCAACCCGAGAAATTCCTTCGGGGTGCGAAAATATTCCCGAAAATTATTCCGGTTAGATCGAAGCGCTCGTAGCCGGGAAATTATGAAACTGTCAAACTGTTTGGAATCTGTACAAACTGTATGGTACTATCTCAGATCAATAATTGATTAAGGAAACATTTTTGAAAAGGGATAAAAGAAAAATTGGTCGGCCTTACGGCGTCAGGGTAAGATATTCGCATAACTAAGATGTCAACGCTTCTGATTGTTTAAAACGGTGTGTCCATTGCGGACATTGAATTCTTCTTTTATATCGTAGTTGAATTAAGTAGATCCAACCTAATTGCAATACAACCGCTAATTCAAAGCTTTTTAAGTCCATGCTGAGACTCGGACAAAATTTTTATTGCAAGAGAGCGGATTATCAATCGGCTACAATATTTTAAAAATTTACTCTGCTGGAATTTTTGGGCATGTTGAATGAAAATTAAATACTTAGGACTTCTTATTCCCTAAGAAGGGATAGCTGCTAGAAAAGTGAAAACCAAAATCACAAGAAATTAACATTGCTCTCTTTTCTGTTATCTGTATATTTTAAGAAAATCTCGAATGAATTGTATTGAGTATAGATAGATAAATATGATCTTGATATTTGCCTAATCATTGATGATTGAGGAAATATTACGAACAATATATTAAAAAAAAACAAGCCAAGAGATGTGGTCGCTGGTATGGAAGGGGTTGAAAAGGTCCAGTCTGTTCCGCTCTGACATATCTTTCAATCCAGGCCATGAAATTCTGTAGATTAAAATGAAGGGAGATGATTCTATGATTTTTATAATTAATTGAGTAAGACCAACACCCTTTCAAAAGAAGTAAACCCATGGAAATCATCTAATATAAAGGCTCACATTCTATGTGTTCGAAAATAATTGTTTTCTCATTGAAACCACACTGAAATCCCGATGAAATCTAAGTAATTAACGACCCAGACTTCGAGCGCGAAAAACATACAAATCCGTCGTCCTTTCGTCGCCCATATCGGTTAGTCGAGATGCAAATAATGGTCGCAGGAATGCTCCCCAAGGTTGAGGAATAGTCTACCTAAACGTGCCAACCGAACTCTTTGCAATATTCGAATTTCAATGCCACACTTCTGTATAAATAGTCTATCTCAAAATATTTTGACTCAATGACGTAAATGGACGATATTGCATATTATATTAAATTAAATACAGTATATTTGTTGCGTTTTACCTCATATCCATATTGCATGACATATGGTATGGTGGAAATCTACCGCATAAATGGTCGTGGTTCATTTTTATTTACCCCCTTTTTCGTGTACCAAAGGACTTTTTGGTGGGTGAAATAAACAATTGTTTGGAACTAAGTTTTCCGCCAGCATGTATATGGTTTTTCAATCTTTTGTTGAGTTGAAACTGAGTTTTGTGGTGAATATTTTTTCCCTTTTCCTAACCAATTAAATACCACCTCCTTATCCCTCACCCATCTCATTTGATACTTGAAACCCCTACCACACAAATTTTTGGTGGATCGCGGAGTAATTACATGAATGTGGAGATCACGTATCGTATGATATCGCAAATCACATGATAAAAATCATGGCATAATATCGCAATTGTGGGTCGCGGTGGTCTAGTGGGTAGAGCGTTGGACTACTGACCGGAGGGTCCCGGGTTCGATTCCCGGGTAAGGCACTCTGGGTACCTGCAGCTCCACCAAAGCTAGTTGATTTTTCGGGTACCAGATCTTCCTGGGAAACCATAACCGGCACAGGGAAAGGAACTGGCCCCCCTACTCTGATGAGTGAATATTCATACGCCATCGGGCTTGGTACACGGGTGAGCTCTACCACCACCTACTAAACCGAACTTCGGGTTGATTACTGTGTTTATGGTTTTTAATATCGCAATTCCGTATATCTCACTGGACGTGGTTAAATATTTACATAAATATCTACATAATACCCTGCAAGCCGCCAAAAGGGCGTAAGGCCGGGGATGTTAGGTCACCACCCGTAAAAGAGAATAAAACCACATGAAAAACCAAACAAAATCTATGCCAAAAATCTAATATCGCAATTAGACATCAAATGAATATCGCATATCACAACACACATCGCATTATCGTACAGCCCTGCTACCAACAGCAGTTGTGGCGGCCAGCTCGGGAGGAGGACGGAACATGGTATCTTGTGATCAAAAAAATTTGAGACTCCACGGTTTCTGTCCGAGGTGATCCCCAAACTTGGAACGCGAGCTTTCAAGGTAAGAGCGGGTGAATGGATAAATGGATGGACGGGGGAATCGCCCAGGGAAGCTCAGGAAGGAGTGGGGTGGGGCGAATACACTAATGAGACGTCGAGGAAGCAATCGGGGGAGGGATGGGAGGTGGGGAAGAGATATTTCTCAAGGAAGGGTGCGGTGCATTCCTGAGGAGGAGGCCTTGCTGGGGGCCTACTGTTGGGCGGAGTTGGCTGAGGAGGCATTAGGGGTAATGGGACAGGCAGGAGGATTCATGGGCGGGGGGAAGGGGGACGGGTCGGGGTGAGACGATGGGTATCTTTAGTGAAAAGAGGGGAGGGAATAGATGGGAAGAGTGAGAAAAGAAAGGGGTGGTGGGTGTTGTGCGAAAAATATGGCTCGAGCCTTTGTATTCCCATAATTTATTCTGAAAGAAGCCAGCCTTGATGCGTAGAGTACCTGGCAGCAGTTCCTCCATTCTAAAGTGCGCCGCCATTCATTTTACTTATGTCGACAGATTTCTTCGTGGCCTCAAGCATTGATGCTCGCGGAAGCCCCGCTCATGAAAACAGATCCAATGACTTGGCCTAGCCGAGTACTATAACATTTGCAAACGAGGAACCAGAGAGGAACTATTCGTGACTAATAGTATTGTAGTGATCGCAAACCTTCTCTAATATTTTTCGCAATACGGCTAATCGACTCATTGAAATAGAACATCTGATCGCTTAGCTATACATTTTCTACTTTTCTCGCTGTGTGCCATAGCTATACAGACAATAAGACCAATTTGTAAGCTCCGGGCCCAAGAGATCTAATACGGAGTAAGTTTTAATGGCAGTAGGACCGTTTACTTACGATGTCAATTGAAGCACTTATTTTTCGCACTGTATCAATGAAATCACCTCTCAACGACTTTTAGAGTAATGTATTACCATACTACTAACATTAATGTGGTTATTTTGATCGGCTAAATAGGTATAATAATTAGAACATATTTTCGATCGGCAAAAATACTTTCAAAAAATTCAATATGGGTTGTGAAAAATTCAATATACCATATTTTTAACCTACTAGGTCAAGTGTGCTCAGCTACTTCAGATTTTATTCGGTATCAAGCACTGCCACTGGACACTCCAAACTTAGTCGTCTTCTCTTCTGAGTTTTAGAACTCTTGATGAGGAACTCAAACAAGCCCTTGATGGAGAATCGCAGGTGTTCTAGCAGACCTGAATGTGTGAACTTCAGCAGTCGCTGGCTCACTTAAGTGGGAGCCTCTTGGAAGGGGTTACCCTGGGGATATCAACCATGTCGTTGGTTACTGTGTGGTTGGGTGGTGATATCCCCTGGCGATAGGACGTGGTCTTGGGAGGTGAAGTGCAACACTTCAGATGCGGTACTAATTCTGTACACTCTTGGTAAAACCTTAAATGCAATGCGAATTTCGAAGACGTGGACATAATTTCAGTTAATTATTAGGAGGATCTAAAGGGATATTTTGCATATTATACAAAACACTGATCCACTTCATTCAATTATTTTAACGTCTGCTTAAACTAAAAGAAATTTTTATCTTTAGTTAATTAGTACTCTTCGATCTTTTTTATTTACTTCATTATATTATATATTTATTGATCATTATTTTCCAATTCTAACTATTGCATAAATTTCTTACTGCATTCTAAGGTGCAATTATTTGTCAGATGATGGCATATGGATATTATTATACATTACATGCGTGTAGAATGAAAGGATCTTTGCATGAATGTATACGCCACTGTGGGTATAGTTTCGCATGCGTGTGCTGATTTTGCATGTGGTTTTGTTCCTTTTTACGGGTGGTGACCTAACACTCCCCGCCACACGCCCTTGCGGCGGCTTGCGGGGTATTATATAGATTTAGCTTGATGTAGATGTTTCGTTGACGCCGGTGGTCAGGGCAATAAATGATTGGCTTGACAGGACTAGAAGAGTTATCTGAATTTTGTGTATCTTTCATTTTGTACATCATTCTTCAATGTAAATACTTGCATTTGAGCAACGTAAAAAATATGAAAAAGAAGTCTTACTTATGGGTAGGTTTTTGATGTATCAATGGCCGAAGCATTGCTTCCCATCTAGACTCAGTCCAATACCAGAGTAAACATTCCAGCAGCTAAGGCTTCAATAAACCAAACTTGAACTCCATCTTGCTTCCCTTCATTTTGTCTAATGTATCTTTTATCTCTACCTCCGTTATCCAATATTCTCCCTTCTATCAGTCTCAAATATGCCATTACACCGAATATGCACTGCATCTCTTCCGTTGGCAATGAATACAGCTAGCAAATAACATCCAAATTCGGAATCAATATTTAGAGAAGCCCTCCCATGACAAGACATGATAAGAAGACAAGATCTGTGCTAACAGTTAAAGATAAGTGGGGTAAGATCATAGTTGAACCAGGAAAAATCCAAGAGAGATGGAAGGAATATATAGAAACACTGTATGGTAAAGAACTTAGGCCGACAAGGTTAGACATAGAAAAGGAACATGACGTAGAAGAAGATAGCTTAGGTCCAGGCATACTCGACGATGAAATAGAAAGGGCATTAAAGGAGATGAAAGCAAATAAGGCTGTGGGGGTTGACAATATTCATGTAGAAATGTTGAAATGGTTAGGGAAAGGTGGGAAGAAGGCCATATATGGACTGATTCGTAGTATCTATGAGGAAGGAATCTGGCCGGAAGATTTGGTGAGATCGGTGTTAGTTCCTATTCCAAAAAAGGCAAAGGCTTCGTCATGTGAGGATTACAGAACAATAAGTTTAATATCCCACGCAGCTAAAGTTATTCTCAGGATCATCAACAAAAGGATAGAGAGTAAGGCAAATGATTACTTAGGGGATGATCAGTTTGGGTTCAGGAAAGGAAGAGGTAAGCGTGATGCCATTGCAGTAATGAGATCACTAGTCGAGAGGAATATAGAATACAATCAGGACGTTTTTGCCTGTTTTGTAGATTTCGAAAAAGCGTTTGATAGAGTGAATTGGGAAAAATTAATGCGTGTATTGCAGAAAATAGGAATGGATTGGAGGGACAGGAGACTGATCCGCAACCTGTACATGTCTCAGACTGCTCAGGTGCGAGTGGGGAACGGAGAGTCCGGATGGGCAGTGTTAGGAAGAGGTGTAAGGCAGGGTTGCCCATTGTCACCGGTACTGTTCAACGTATATGTAGAGGAAATGATTAAAGAGGCATGGGAAGAACTGGAGGTAGGAATGAAAGTCGGAGGGGAATTCCTAAAATCGGTTAGGTTTGCTGATGACCAAGCATTAGTTGCTCAGTCAGCCAAGGGGTTGCAAGCATTGTTGAGTGAATTGGAGGTTCAGTGCGATAAATATGGAATGAGAATAAATATTAATAAAACAAAGGTTATGCGATTTTCCAGAAAGAAAAAGGCTAAGCTAAATATTAAAATAGGCGGGGAAAAATAGAGCAGGTAGAACAGTTTACATATCTCGGAAGTGTTTTGGACCAACACGGTCAAAGTGGTAGGGACGTAAGGAGAAGAATTGCGCTAGGCAAGGAGGCTTTCTCAAGGAGGAGGGAGTTGATGACGGGGACGTTGAGTAGGGATGTTAAGACAAGACTCGTAAAAACTCTGATATGGAGCGTAGCTATGTACGGCGCGGAAACGTGGTCGCTGAAGCAGGAGGATAGACGTAGATTGGAGGCTTTTGAAATGTGGGTGTGGAGAAGAATGGAAAAGGTGAAATGGACCGAAAGGAAAACAAGTGAGGAAGTACTAGAAATGGTGGGGGAGGAGAGGGTTTTGTTGAGAGAAATCGTATGGAGGCAGGAAAAATGGATGAAGGGCGTATTGAGCGGTAGTGGAATGTTGAAGAGGGTAATAGAGGGATGAATGTTGGGCAAGCGAGGTAAGGGTAGGAACAGGATAGGGATGTTGGACGAGATGAAGGGAGGAAAGAAGTACACCGAGATGAAGAGGGACCTGATATAGATTAGTTTGCTAGGTGGGGAGTCACAAAATGTTTATTTGATAGTTGGGTCCATCCATAAACCTACCTTAACCGGTAGATTACCTAAAAAAAAAAATTTAGAGAAGATCCAAATTAGATTATACTATGCCTCTGACTCGCACTTTGTGAACAGGCGGCTCTATTTGGGAATGCAACGATAGAGTTGTGAATCGAGGTCATACTATACCCCATAAGTCAGACCAAGAAGCGCACATGCAGTGAAGCATTTGAGACCGAACTCGCACAGCATTTAATCGAAGGCTGAAGCAATTAAAGCAACAATACCTCAGAATTTGTGATCAATAATGGCCTTAATGGTCAGAATGAATTCCAATAAAGCCTTTACCCGATCTGGCGCACGAGCTGCTGAAGTCAGGGAGGAATTTCAACTAATTCTACTTATCACGTCGATTTTCTTCATTTTGGACACGACGATGATGAAATAAGCCAAATGACATACAAAACAATGGTAGCACCGACAAAAAAATGAAATTATTGAGAGATACGAGACTTGTATATACTCTAGGAGAGGTGGAATGAAGGTTTTAATATTCCATGATTAGCACAATATTCACGATCAAAATGGAAAACAGCTCGAAAATCGAAACACCTAAGAGCAATCCAAAAGCATGGTATCCAAGCAACTTTTCGCGCAGCCATTTTTTGCCGCCGCTTCCGGGGAATCCTTTACATAAATGTTAATGTAGATCAATGGTCCTGGTCCGACCTGCCAAGAACATTTTGAATATTTGGGCAAAGCACTTTTAATTAAAACTCGTTGTTGTTGCACAAGCCTTTGTCGGACATAGTACAAAACTACTGACGCATGCGTATAATGGAGAATAGTCTAGTAATAAAGTACGTAAATGATATTACCTCTTCTCTTCCACTGAGGCATGTTACTTCGCGTATTAGTTCTACCTACTTCCTCTCTAAGTGAAACACATCTATCATGATAAAGGTTTTCTTTGTGTTGCAGTCTCGAAAAACCAAAAGTGAAAGATGATTTTTGAGAAAATTGCTTGCTTCAAAATAATGCGTAATCAGTGAATTGAAAACTGGGAAAAGAAAACCAAGATAATGAGTTTTTGACGTCCAAGTTACTGCTGTCATTTCGCTAATTAAGATAAATGACAAATTTAAAAAATCAAAATAAAGACGCAAAGAATTCGAATGAAGCAGGGACTCAGCGGGGCAGGTTAATCAATCAATATTTTGAAAACACCAAGAGGGAATGATGAGAAAAGGTGTAAATTCTAGAAAAACAGACTTTCCTGAAAGAGTGCACTTTGATGAATGGAATTCGGTAAATTTAGAGCGGGAGATGGGAGAAGAACCAAGGATCTAACCGGCCCTGGAAAATAGCGAATCATCCTAATGCATCTGAACGACTGCTTCGCTTGAATTATCACCCACATTGACATAAGCTACTTTCTATTGACACGTACATGAACATATCAAAGCTTTCAGAACGCCAAAATCTACGCAGAACAAATACTTATTCCAACAAATAGCAAAAATCCAATTACATTGGCTACTTCACAAAAAAACTAATATTGCTAAATAAAATAAACACTATTGGAAATATCTGAAAAAAATCTCGATCATGCGTCTGACAGGCTCGAAAAAATTTAACACTGTTAGGTCTCTAAATAGGCATAACGTAATTCAAGACATTGAAACATGCGTAATAGGATAAAAAGAGATGTTTATGGCGTGAATTGGTGGAATATCATGATTAATTAAAAATAGCAAATTTCCAAGAAATAAAATTTAATGCAACCGGTTTCAATGTTACTACACTATCAAAACCTGATGATGATGTAGTAACATTGAAACCGGCCGCATTAAATTTTAATTTGTGGACATTTGCTATTTTTAATTAATGTGTAATAGAGCCTCTTCTGTTCTTGATATACAAAGATTACTTAAGCACACACGTTAGTAGCAATCTCAGGTTATTTGCGGACAACACGGTGGTATACAACACGGTTGTATACAGAAAAATAAGGAGTCAACTAGATCGCAAGCTACTCTCTAGAGACATAGACACAATCTCGGATAGGTGCAAGAAATGGGGATTAATGCTTAAGGATATAGATGCTTTAATATAGAAAAATATGCAGTTTTGAAATTTTGGAACAAATTAGCAAGCAGAACATAAACTACGAAATAGAGGGTTCAGTACTAACTACGGCTAAACAAGTTAAATATTTGGGAGTAGTTCTGACACCACGCCTTTCATGGGGAGCACAAATCAGGACAATAAGCGGATCTACATTAAAGAAACTGGGCTTCATTAAACGGGTGGTGGGGAAATGTAATGAGAAAGTTAAAGAGAGGGGTTATTATGCTCTAGTTAGACCATATTTGGAATATGCCGCAAGTATTTGGGAACCTTACGTACCCAACACGTAAACCTGCCATATGGCGAATATATACTCATTCACATGGAAATATATGGTTAGAGCATCGGCAAATCGGAAGATTTGGTGTTCAAGTCTCGGCCAAGGAAATATTTTTGCACTTCTGATCTGCTCGATTCCACCTTCCCCACCTCTCCTGTGTTTGACTTTTATAATTCGCGTATATGTTCGCCAAATTGCGGGTTTTCGTATATATATATTTTTTAAGGAAATCCCGGATAAGGAAATATTTTTATATTTGAGATCTGCTCAAATCCGCCTTCCCCACCTTTCCTGTGTTCGTCTTTTATGTTTTCCTATCCCCTTTCGTTATGTCTATTTCTATGTGTGAAATATATATATATATATATAAATTCACTGATAGTCATAACAAACACAGAAAACAAAACACACAAAAGAGGGACTCACTGGTTCTCGAATTTTCAGTGGTCCAACCACCTTTCTCAAGAGGAATTAGGAACAGAACTCATGTATATATATGTATGTATATGACACGGGGTGTAGGCAAACGCCATCTCGCTCCTTTGTTTCAATTATAATTATACATATATATGAATACATATATAATTATATATATATATATATATATATATATATATATATATATATAATGAATATTCCCCTTTCCTTATCTCTATTTCTATGTGAATGAATATTTGTTCGCCGTATGGCGGGATTTCGCGTTTGAATGTATATATATATACACACACACACAATTTAAAATAAATACATCTGCTTATAAATATATATGTATACTAACACACACAACGTATCTATTTTTGTTGTAGACAAGATATTTCGTGAAATATGATTTCACTTCTACTTGAAAAATAACCGAATAGCGTCATCGTTTTCTTAAAAATTTCCAATGTAATATTCATGGAAGTTTAAAGACGGGGGAGCTCTCAAGGTCTAAAATTCACACGAAACAATTCCTTGCATCCCCGCTACTGTACCTCTGCCCGAAGGGCGGCGGATGTTTCCTCTCCCTCGCTTTATTCACAAGGAGGGCGGTGAAGAGGTGGAAAGAGCTCCCCCTAAACGCGTGAAACCTGGCGAGGGAAAGGAAGAAGCATTATTGCGAGCCGGAAGACCCTTTCCGATCCTACCATCCTCTGTACTCTTATGGGGGGGTGGGAAGAAGGGCCCTTGTGAAAGGTCGAGAAGGGTCAGAAAGGATGGGGCAGGATACAGGGGCGTTATTAGGAGAGGAAAGGGAGGGAGATCAGACGGGGTGGAATGGGTGCAGGGAGCAACAATATGGAAGTTTGTGAGGAGGAAAAGGTCGGGCTGATTTGGGCAAAGGAAGGCGTCACGTGTTTGGCATGTGGGGTGGAAGAGGAAGGGGTAAATTGGGGGGAAGGAGAATCCCTATTCCCAACAGCCCCCTTGACCCCCCTTTTGGAATCCACCTGCCGGCCAGGTCGACCTTCACCAACCCACGACCTCGTAACAGGGCGCTTTTGAGTGGCATATTCCCAAGATGCTTTGCTAAGCATGAGTACGAGCTCACCTGACTTGGGTGCTCTTCTTACCAGTTACTAGCAAAGGTAAAATTTCTTCCCAAAGTGACCGCCACTTGATAATTAGTGTGGTACCTGATTTGAACACTATTATTTATTATTGTTTATTATAAATTAGTCTACTGTTATTTAGTTATAATGACCACAAATTTCAGAAGAACGATATAAATGAACTGGAAACAGAAGATGGAAGACGGCAGTGGAAGGAGCTTTGAGAGAGTGCAGGCATTCTCAGTTAATAGGATTATAGCTTGAAGAGCCTCTACAAAGTAATTCACCATTTGATAACCATTGATGATGAAGATGAGTCCACAGTGAAATGAAGTTTTAGATGGAAAATTAACTAACATGATACATGCTAACATTCTAAGCTTCGCCTTCAACGACGCTAAAAATACCCGTTAAAACACCGACATTAAAAATAGCCGTTTTTCAACTTGTAGTTTTTGCCAAATAAAATTAATTATATTATTTTAAAAATTAAAAGAAGTTATGTTAACCATACTTTTTTCTCGAACGTCGGGCATTTTGTCTTTTTCTACTTCGGGTACGAAGCATATCGTGATTTCGCCAGTTTGGCGCAAAGGCGCGCTTCGTGGGAGAATTAATGCAAGTTTAGTTTGAGTGCTACGAAGAGGAGCGTTCTACATCTACATAAAAATCCTGCAAACCATCAAAAATATGTGTCACATAAGTTCCAAGCACCAGGTGGGATTGACACGGTATAAGGCAGAGGAATGATGTTTCAACGTCTAAGAAAAGGGAACAAATATTCACTAAAGCCCAGAGAAAACGAGCATATCCATGTATATGTTGACGGAAATCTTCGTTTCAAACAAGTGTTATTTTTAGCCATTAAACAGTTATTTAGGATACATAAAAGAGGATATAAAAATTGACCACAACCATTTATACGACACCCCTCCACCATACCAAGACAGGTAATGAAAAAATAGAAGGGGAAATTCTATTAATTCATGTACATACAGGTAGAAAATGTGACATCCCGCTGTTGGCAACAGACGGTGTCACAAAATACCCCCATAGGGAGGGGCGAGAAATGAAAGGTGGAGCTTGAAAACAACACATCTGGGTAGGGAGTGTTGTCGCATGCACGACGTTAATTGTACGTCAGTCCAATGCTGTCACGTGGAAAGGGTATTGGAACGTTATACTGAAACGCTGGGACATTAAATTGAAAATCTATAGTTTCATCAGCAAAAGTAAAATTAGGTTCGAAAAAAGAGAGAGATTAAAAAGAGAAAGAATATATAAGGGAAGACTTTACAAGAATCAACGAGGGACAAAATAGTTGGCCAAATAAAGGAGGAGGTAGGAATACAATGCTGTCCGGACGTAAGATACGAGTGTTCAATGTTGGATAGGGAATAATGTTTTTTGACTATTCACCAAAACTCGAATTGAAAGAGTAATGCAACGTGATATTGATCGAGATTTCTTATAATCGTGTCGGCATTAAATTATTATCAACAAGCTATTTAAAATCCCTCGCTCGTCCCTCTCCGTAGGGGTGTTACCTCTCACCGTCCGATGCCAACAGCGGGGTGTCACATTTTCTACCTGTGACTTTAGGGGCGGGGAAGTTGAGTTACATGTACATGTATTAATAGATTTCCCTCTTCTTACATTCTATCTCTGCTTGGTCTATCTTAGCATGGTGGAGGTCTGACGCATAAGTGGTCATGGTTCATTTGTATTCTCTCAACTTTCGTATACCAAAGAAGTATTTCATTAGGAGCAATGACATTTTCTTTGAACTATTTTGCGCCAGCATGTATATAAATTTGGCCGCCTTTTCGAGGTTTTAGTGATTATTTTTTCTCTTCCTATTTTTATTCTCCCTTATCTCTTACCCATCCCACCAGGCGATTTTACCCACTGCCAAACACCCTTTGGGTAGAACGCGGGATATTTATGTATGTGGTTGTAAAATAATAAGTTTTAAGAATATTCCACACTCGACCTTGTCTTAGACACGTAATAATAGTAAAACCTCGATTTCGAGCAATGCCATATACTTTTGTACAACCTACCTCTTCAATCCTTTGCTACATTCTTATCTTTTTCTTTGCTCTCTTCATCCTGTCTTCCCCTCTCTCTGACATCATCATCCTTAGCCACGATGGGGAAAGGCTGCAAGGATACCTTTTAATATGCATAAAATCTAATCTCTGATGCGTACAGCAATTGGTAAAGAAAAATTTTCCTTCCTCCTTCTTATCAGCACAACAGAGGTATCTAAGACTCACAGAAATGGGTCCATTGAATTCCTTCATGATATCGATCCGAATACAGGAAAACTACCGATAATGCGATTTCCATGAAATCTTCCAGCAGCATATTGAAGCGAGGCTATCCTAAGCGAAAGGATATGACGGACTCCGTGAAAGTCACTCAGATTGAGGATGAGAGGGGAACGATGAGGGGAGGGGGTAAGGACGGGAGGGGAGACAGGAGGGGAGGGAACGAGTGGTTGGGGTTGGGGCAGGAAGGGAGACGGAAGAATTAAAAGAGCAACCACCCCCTTCCTTCTCTTTCCCGTCCTTTCTTCCACCCTTTTGTGCGCTCCAGGGTGCTCATTTGTTTTCGAAGCCATTGTTTACATCATCGCCATCGCCGCGTCGCTAAGGCCGGGCCCGCTCGCTTCACGCATTCATGCCCAGGGAATAGCCTCCATCCCGTGGGCGGGAGAGGCCCAGCACACGGCCCCCTTTCATCTCGACCGCTCTTCCGAGCGACCGACCCATCCGACCTCTACCCTCCAACCCCTCCCTCCATTTTCTCCCTCCCATCCCCTCCAGCACCCACTCCCACGAATATCCCAAAAGATACGGACGAATGATATTAGAATTTGAATATCGCACTGTGATGTTGCAATTGCATATCGCGAATGTGTCGATATTTTGAATTGTTTGAATGGACTTAAATTACGCCTGATATGATTTTTTCGCCTCGGTTGGCGTCGCCGTCGCATGATAATCCAAAGTTTCGATTCTCGTCCAGACAGGTCCCACCTAGAGCATGTTGTGGGCGTATGGGATACTAACTAGGTAGGCTTAGATTTAGAACTAGATCTATAGCAACGTAGAGCAGCTTGGTTAGTGAAAAGTTTTTATGAACAAGTTAGCAATGTCACGACCCTATTGGGAAAATGAGGAGGACAGTAAATACTTGACCGTAGGTTGAAATACAGGTTAAATTAACTGCGCAAATTTAAGACAGGTTACATATCTGAGGATGCCAAAGACATATCACAGACCCCGCCAATCTATGGTTGATCAGGTCACGTATGTAAAATCAGGGAGATAGTAGCACGGATAGATGTAAAATATTATTTTTCCTCTTACCATAAGAGATCAAAATAGATATAACCGCAGCCGTGAAAAAGATAATTAGCATTGGTAATACACATTGTTAGTCAATATCCTGTGTGTTTTTTTAAATAGACCAATCTGCCATAAAGATTCCTTTTTCTATTTCTTTCAGAGCAAGATCAAACTCATATTTGTGTAGACTTGTCATTGTGGGATTGTGCATGCATGGATGGTGACCTAACGCCCCCACCCCATGCCCTTACTTCGGTTTGCGGGATATTATGCACATATACATTTACATCTACTTAATACCCCGTAAGCCGCCGCAAGGGCGTGTGGCGGGAGGTGTTAGGGCACCATCCGTAATTAAGGAATATTTACCGCTTGCAAAAGCCACAAATTTATACAGTCCAAAAACAAAACATGGTATATGCTCATTCAAAAAACCTTCCACCCTACACTCATGGAAACACAGAAACTCCTATCTAACATGTACATGCACCTGAATTCTTTGCAATGTTAAATTTTGTTCCGATTTGTACAGTAAATGTTTTTGATATTTTGAAAGCAACTTCGTTTCTTAGTATTATGATTTCTGATTGGTCTGAGAAATAATGAGTATTTTAATGTATTTGTATTGGAATATATCTCTCTTATTTTATCTTTGTGGTCTGATCTACCTAAGTAGTGTGCGGCCATTGTAATTCCTTTGGTGTCCTCGTTAAACTCATTGGTTCTCAATCTTTCTAAAAGTCTTATTCTCGCTTGTTCTTCTCGTATTTCAAGTGGCTCCCAGCCTATATCCCCTAAGAGACCTGTTACAATTGTGTTCTTATTATAACAATCTTTAACGTATCTGGCAGATTTTCTCTGAACTTTATCTAATTTTTTTGCCATATTTTCTCCCAAGGATGCCAAATACTTGAGGCATATTCCAAATGAGGTCCAAGTAGAGCAAAATAACAACTCTCCTTAACTTTCTAATTACATTTCCCCGCCATTCGTTTGATGAAGCAAAGCTTCTTGAAAGCGGATTCGCATATTGTCCTGATTTGTGCTCCCCATGAAAGGCGTAGCGTTAGAACTACCCCCAAATATTTTACTTAGTTGGCTATGGTTAGCAGTGAACCCTCTATTTCGTTGTGTATGTCCTGTTCGCCACTTCCTTTGCTCCAAAATTTCAGAACTGCACATTTGTCTACATTAAGCATTACTCCCCTCTTCTTATGTGTTCCCCAGGTGGGTGTGGAGGATAGTTAGGTGTGTTTGTGTATTTATTCTAGACGCTCTGGAAAAATTGTTTAAAATATTTGCCTTTTTCATGCTATCTGTAATAATTTCTCCGTTTTCCGTCTTCAAAGAATGTACAGTTGGAAATTTACCCTGCATTTCCCTAACATAGGACCAGAATGACTTTACATTTTCCTCAAGATATTCGCTTAGCATTTTTGATTTACAAGAGTGTAGTGCTCAGCGTATGATGATCTTTTTAAATTTTGTCTGTAGCTTTCTTTGCCTTCTTAATGCCGATCTGACTTGTTGTACCATCTAGTATCCTTACTGTCGCATTTAAGATTGGATACGATGCACGCCTTCATTCCTTCGCGTAAAATATTTAAGAAATATTTCCAAGTGTTCTCTGCATCGGTTTTCAATGTTTTTGCCTTGCATTCTGGCAATTCTTTTTTAATATTCTCGTAGTCCGTTAAAATTTGCCTTGTAGAATAAATATAATTTACGCTTTTCTTTTTTTAGTTTGCCTTACTTATCTGTTAACACTACAAAAATAGCCTTATGGTCACTGATTCCGTCCTTTACTTCAATGTTTGTAACGATTTTGGGCGTAGAAGTTGCGAAGGTATCAAGTATGCCGTGGCCCCGGGTTGGTGATTTAACATTTTTTTCTAAAGAGTGTTTTCCTAATATATGAAAAAGTTCTAGGCAAAAATTACTGTTTTCGGCAGACTTCCCTGCGCAGTACGTGTCCCAGTCAATTAACGGTAGATTTGTATCACCAGCGATTATAATAATACTGTTGCATGGTTTGTTGCTGAGAGTGGATATTTGGTCGTTGAGGTTGAGTAGAATATCTATATTCGAACCAGGGGGTCTGTAAAATGAGTACAAGAATAGGCTTCTGTCGTTGCAGTCCTTTATGTGGCACCAAACGCTTTCTATGTCTTTTTCGTCGCATTCGCATCGTTGGCTACTAAGATGTGACTTTACATCAATTAATACTCCTCCACCCAATCCATTAGGTCTCTCCCTTCAGTAAATTGTGAAACCGCTTGGAAAAGCTTCATTGTTTGCTATATCTCCCGTGAGCCCACTCTCTGTTCCAACTACTATGTCTGTGTTTGTACTTACAAAGATGTGATAAATATCGTATATTTTGTTTCTAATTGTAGGGCAATTTAATTTTATTATTTTTATTTGGTAGATTACTTTTGTTGTAGGGTTTTATATGTGGTCACAAAACCGTCTCGTGACGATTCATGGTTAATTCATATTACATGAATACCGCTCTCGATCATGAAAACGCGATCAAACATCGCCATTATTCTCAGCACTATTAAAAGATGAATTATCCCCCACAGCACTGCAATAAAAAACTTCTCCTCCAACAGGAAACTGCATTCTACTCCTGAGGGTATTTACGTATTTGTGGACCACCGCCGACGCTCAGATTCGGGGCCAGATTGACCGACAGGTGCGAAGGGCGGCGTCAAGAAAGAGAAAAGTCGTGGAGTAAAGCTCTGCTCGCCCCCGCTTGGGCTAGTGAAACAAACTACAAAAGGTTTAATCCCACCGCCGCCTATCTCCAAGGAAGCATCACAACCTCTGAATATGTGAACAAGTGCAGGGAAAAAGGATAATTTAAATAGTACTAAGATAAGGTGACGAGAGTTTAAAAGAGCGACGGTAATTTTCTCTATTTAGCATGCATTACAATATTTTTTCAGTACATTTGGGCTTCTCAAGAAGAGGGTTTGATGACTGAGTAGAATTAAGTAGATTAAACTTAGGAAAAAACTGTACCTATAAAACTTTGTACGATAAACTTAATAGTTTATCATAGAAATTCTTTTGGAATTACAAACTGACCGTAGGAAAGTAATGATAAATTTACATAAATTACTAATCTCGCAATACCGCATGGGGTTCACATACATTTAACGTAGTTAATGTTACACCACTATGTACTCTGCTTTGGGGAATTTTCACTCTTCTCCTTCCATCCCTCACCCTTTTCCGTTAGAGTTGATTCCTACTCCGATTCCTCGAATTCCTCGTCCGCTGCAACAGCGGGTTGGGGACCATTAGTTGCTTGTCCATGGGTTAATACAACATTAGCATTAATTAGGTGTGTCTGTAGATGCATGTGTATGTTAGTTGGCAGTTTGTTGATTGCATGTGTGTGGCTTTTAAAGGTTTTTGCATGAATGTATACAATGTTTTTTGTGGATTCTACGAATTTGTGGCTTTTGCGTGTTTTTTTAATTACGGATGGGGCCCTAACACCCCCCCGCCACACGCCCTTGCGGTGGCTTGCGGGGTATTAAGTAGATGTACCCTTCTTGCTTTCCAGTCCTGCATGACCTGTATTGATAAGATGATTGTTTATCGTATAAGTGATAGCGGTTTTTTTTATTTCCTCCCTTTTTTCGATGAAAAAGAACTTTCACAATGGATAGAATGCAGAAGAACTTTTTAATAAAACTTATTTGGACACAAGTTTTTCGCTGGTATGCATGTGGATTTGCACGCTATTTAAAAAGTTTTAAAAATATGTTTCCCTTTCCTTAATCATTCAACCACCCTTTCTCTTTCGTATACCTAACCCATCCCACTTGGTGCTGGCATCCACTGCCAGACATATTTGGTGGATCGCCGGGTATTCATGTAGATGTAAATGATGTCTACTAAAAATCCCAATTATTAATAAATTACAATTTTTTATATGCTTGACCGCAGTAGGAAGTCGTGTAACACTAAATACGTTAATTGAATGTGGGTCCCCCTAGTTAAGTCTTCAGTGATTGTAACACAATTATACTACCGTATCAACTGCTTCTAAATCAACTCCAGCTAATTTTTAAACAAATCCTGTGGATCTTTTAAAGAAATTTACCACGAAACATTTATTAAGATTTAATGGCAATCCCCATTTGAACACCGTTTAGTAAAGGAATCTAGATCATGCGCTAGAATTAAACGATCCTCATCCCCAGATATCCCTCGATAAATTACCGTGTCATACGCGAACATCCTAATCTTACTTTTCACTTCGCGGTTCAAATTGTTAACTAAAAATCAAGAAAAACCACGGCCTGATTACACTTCCCTGAGTTACCCCCGAGGTGACTCGTACGCTGTGGGGACTAGTGCCGCCAAGGATTACCGTCTGTTCCCGCTCTGAAAGAAAGTCTTGAACCCAATTTATTGCGCCCTAGTTTGTACCTGCGATCTTTAATTTATAAATAAGTTTACCATGGGGAACCTCATCAAATGCCTTTTAAAAATCTGAAAAGATCGCACCTACTTGCCTACTGTTGATAAATGCCGGGAACCACTGCCTGATACCGGAAAATCTCTACTGTAATTATTCTAGAAATCTGTTACTAGTCTCGGCGCACTACAGTCGAAAATATCATTAAAATGGTAAATAAGGATTAACCGTAGAATGAACCAGTTTAAAATTTAATATTTCCGCGCACTATTCTGGTCTTGAATAATTGTAAAAGAAAGGGCTACGGAAACAATTTTTTAAGCCAAATAGGCTAAGGAGCCACAATTATTTTATCTAGCCATTATTTTGTTGTTTACCTTACCATCACCGTTGCATGCATGGAGTAAAAGTTTTAAATTAGAACCGTAGAGGAATTAGTTGTTGTCGAATAATATTATCATAACAAATGGATTTTATATTTTCATTATAAACTAATATTTGACCGAAATTAAGCTTCGATGTTTTATCTTTAACATGTAACCACCCACTGCCACACACCAGCGGTGCCTTGATGTGTAGGTAGAATTGCATATAAAGCAGTGCCCTGAGTAAAGCATTGCACGCTCTGGGACCCATCAACTCTGCCGGCTCCAATCCCCTCTCTCGCCCTCCACCCATTCTCCCAAGAGATGCCGCCATGAGCTGCGGCGACACTCAATACTCGTCCCCCGGTGTTGCAGTCACCGATGCCGGTGATGAAATGGAAGGGTGGGTGACTTCAGGGGGCGGTGTGGGGCCTCCCGGAATGTAAAAGGCGCCATTCGACGAGATTGAGACCCCGCTTCGTAGTGTTTCCCAAAG
The DNA here is from genome assembly GCA_037158775.1 of Hetaerina titia. NCBI lineage: Eukaryota > Metazoa > Arthropoda > Insecta > Odonata > Calopterygidae > Hetaerina > Hetaerina titia. The sequence goes on along the minus strand of CM073773.1, from coordinate 96,392,724 downwards.
TAAGCAAATGTAAGGCAAACGTCATACACCGCAGATCTCATCTTCTGACAAACCGCAGTCCTAGCGAAACCTTTCGATGGAAAAAGAAACGCAAGAAACCACAAGGCAACGACAGTCATTTCGCTTTCCTAAAAACTCTTTGGAATAATCCTGACTCAACCATTTCATCTCGAAAGAAAAGACTATGTATTCATGATCAGAAAGTTAGATTGCACGACGGACAGGTTTGAGAATTGACAGTTTTTTTTTCGAGAAAAATATGAGACGGACCAAGTTGAAACCAATTATAACTGACTAATAACGTATCTACATCCAAACTATACTCTGCAATTCGCCACAAAGTATAGCAACGTGGGGTAGGGCACGAACTTTGCATGCACAACTCTTCTACATCTACACAATGCCCTGGAAGGGCATCTACACCATGTCCGCAGGGACGTATGGTGTGAGCTTGACGTCGCCACCCGTAAACTAGAATAAAACCACATGAAAAACCAAATCTAGTTACCTCTACACAAATATTACTTTACTCATTCGCCAAACAAACCTTAATCGCACGAAAAAAGTACTTGCATGCAGCAATATTTAATTACAGGATACCTACATTCAAATCTTGCTGTAGAACTGTTCGACGTGCAGGAAAAAACATGCAAGGTATCGAAAAAATATATTAACTACCAATTCTAATTATCTCCCACGTGATTTCTGCCATTTATATTATGATCTAATGGTACAAGGAAAAAATACATTATAAATCTTTCCGTTCTACAATAAATCTCCCTGATTTTACGGTGGTGATCTGATTTACCACAGTAAATGGGGGCTTGTAATATATTCTAACGTCCTCAAATAAGTAACCCGCCCGAAATTTACGTAAATCATTTAACCTGTTTTTAAACCCCGAGTCTGCTAGTAACCCTTATCCTATTTCTTCCAACACGATAGTGTCATGAAACTGATAGGATTTTCATAAAAGATTTTCACAAATCTAGCTCCGAAGTTAAGCATACTTCAAGAGGATCCCATACACTTGCAACATACTCAAGATAGGGCCTAACTAACGTGAAATAATAAAGCTCCTTTACCCTTTCATTACAATTTCAAAATATTCTTTTTATGAATCCTAACTTTATATTAGCTATTCCGCAAATTTCACGAATGTTTGCCCCAGGATATATCCGTAGTTACCATTTCATCCAAGTATTTTACCGATTCCATGTGTGTAATGTTGATTCCATGTATAGTGTGTGTTTTCTGTTAAAATACTTCTCCTCCAAAAATGTATCGAAACATTTATTCAAATTTAATTCTAGCTCCCATGTCTCGCACCACTTTTGAATTGCATTTAGGTCTTTCGCCAATGATTCTCTATCTTCATGAATGGATGTTTCCCTATACATCACAGCATCGTCAGAAAATAGACGTAGTTTGGTGGAAACCAGAGACCCGATGTCATTAATATATAAAAGAAACAATAGCACACCAATAACACTTTCCTGTGGGACACCCAATGTCATGCTTACTGTGTTCCATAATACCCCGTCTATTACAACCTTTCACTCGCGGGATGCTAAAAGGTTATTAATTCAATCTATTACAGATTTATCAATCCCCTAACTTCCAAAATTTAGAAGAAATTTTCAATGCAGGATTTTGTCGAATGCCTTTTTAAGGTCTAGAAATAAATCCTGAAAGTTATTTTCTCCCGTGACCAAAATATTATGAACAAAAAGTGCCACTTGGATCTGACAAAATCTCTTCTTTTGGACACCGTGATGGTTGTTTTAAGTAAATTCAGAGAATCGAGATATGTCATGATTGAACTGACAAATATGTGCTGTAAATTTTGCATGAGATGGATATGAGAGAGATTGGTCGGTAATTACTCAGATATTCTCTGTTACTTTTTTAAATATGGGAGTGAAAGTGGCTATTTACCAGCCTTGGATACTGCGTGATCATTTTCGGATTTATTAAATATTATTTTCAGGATATGACTTTTAATAATCAAACCACTTTACTTTTCCACATAAACTTCTAAAAAGGCTAACCTGATGATGTTATGCTATAACGAAACCTGGGTTGTAAAAATCAAAAATTTTATGTGGAAAATTAAAGTGGTTGGATTATTAAAAGTCAGTAAGAAGATTTTCCACCAAGTTACGCCAGAAACTGTTTTATTCAGGAAGGGAGCTATTTCTGAGGCCATCATTTTGGAAATACGAAGAGGGTTTTGATCAGGGCCTGGCGATTTGTTTGGACTGACGTCTTTAATTTGGCGTTTGATTCCTATAGAAGATATTACAATCGCTACATCAGTGATGATGATGCGCAGTATCGAAACCATGGTCTTATTGAATTAAAAGTTGTGGAAGTGTAAAGTTTTTCTTTTTTACCCTCACCATGAAGGAGAATTCCACAAAGCTAAGCCTGAAACTGTTAGCATACATGAATACATACATGAATGCATACATACATGAATTAAAAAAATTCATGTATCAACAAAAAATCTTAAACTATTACATTTCTATATTTATAAATTTATTTTGCAATAATTAAATATTCGTCTCTTTATGTCCTTGTAGTGTCTCATTATTATAATAGGCAATCTAACGGTTAAGGTAGGTTTGGGATGAACTGAAAAACCGAAATTTTCTCTTGTCCCTCCGAACAAAACACAACCCAACATCCTAAACTACAATAAAATCTGTCTCGTGTGTGTGAATATGTGTGTAATATATATATATATATATATATATATATATATATATATATATATATATATATGCGCAAAACAGAAATTGAGTCCTGGCAACTGCGGGACTCGGCCCAAGGGGCCGTGTGCCGTGCCCGGCAGCGGGGGAGGCAAGGCTTCCGCGGTCGTCATGCCACGAAACCCTTGCAGGGAAGAAATAACAGCAGCAGGACAGTAGACGCAGAAGAAGACGAATGTAGTCAAAATAGGAACATTGAACGTCAGGACAATGTTGAGGACAGGAAAATTAGAAAATATTAAGCGAGAGATGGAAAGAGGTATTATAGATGTTTTAGGTCTCTGCGAGGTGAGATGGAAGGATAGCGGGGATTACTGTAGTGACAATTATAGAGTGACATACAGTGGCGGGGACGAGAGCCAACGAGGGGTTGCCATAATATTAAATAAAGGGGTAGGAAGAAGCGTAGTCAACATAGAGCAAGCGACAGATAGAATTTTACTCGTAGAGATTAAAGCAGAGCCGACGAACTTGGTCATTGTTCAGGTATACATGCCACCGAGCAATCACAAGGAGGAAGAAGTCGATAGGATGTACGATGAGTTAGAGGATATAATCGCGCGTGTTCCTGCTGGGAAACATTTGATAGTGATGGGGGATTGGAATGCGACGGTAGGCGAAGGAATAGATGGTGGTGAGGTGGGGGACTATGGGTTAGGCACGAGGAATGAACGCGGGGAGAAAGCGATTGAATTCTGCAGGAGACAGGGGTTAGTCATCACCAACACATGGTTTAGACATCACAAAAGGCGAAAGTATACATGGAAAATGCCAGGTGACTCAGAAAGGTATCAGTTAGATTGTATTATGGTTAGGCACAGGTTTAGGAAAAGTATGGTAAATTCGCACAGTTTCCCAGGAGCGGATGCGGACTCTGACCACAATTTAGTTGTTATGAAATGCAACGTCCGTTTCAAGAAGATAAGACAAGGGCGGAGGGTTAGGAAATGGAATGTAGAAGCATTAAATGGATTAATGAGGAAGGAGTATCAGTAGGCTGTAGAAAAAAAATGGATGACGGTAAAGAACTGAGTACAATCGAAGAAAAATGGGAATGTATCAAGCAAGGGATATCGGAAGCAGCAAAAGACACTATAGGAACCATTAACGGGAAAAGAATAAGGAACGTCAAGGATGAGATTATTGCAAAGATGGATAAGAGAAGAAGATGGAAGAATGTAAACACAGAGTTAGGCAAAATGAAGTACAAAGAGTTAAACAATAAATTGAGAAGGGCCACAAATAAAGCAAAAGAAAAATGGTGGAAAACCCAATGCGAGGATATGGAAAGTTTACAGAAGAAGGATGAAATTGGTGCTCTATACAGCAAGGTTAAATTATTATCGGGAAGTAAGAAGGCAAGATCTGTGCTAACAGTTAAAGATAAGTGGGGTAAGATAATAGTTGAACCAGGAAAAATTCAAGAGAGATGGAAGGAATATATAGAAACACTGTGTGGTAAAGAACTTAGGCCGACAAGGTTAGACATAGTCTATGTCTAACCTTGTCTATGATAGAAAAGGAACATGACATAGAAGAAGATAGCTTAGGTCAAGGCATACTCGACGATGAATTTGATGAAGTTTTTTATTCTTTTGGGTTCATGGTTTTCTAAAATTATATATATATATATATATATATATTTCTATATATACATATATCTCATTACTGCGTGATGCCATTGCAGTAATGAGATCAATAATTGAGAGGAATATAGAATACAATCAGGACGTTTTTGCCTGTTTTGTAGATTTCGAAAAAGCGTTTGATAGAGTGAATCGGGAAAAATTAATGCGTGTATTGCAGAAAATAGGAATGGAGTGGAGGGACAGGAGACTGATCCGCAACCTGTACATGTCTCAGACTGCTCAGGTGCGAGTGGGGAACGGATAGTCGGGATGGGCAGTGTTAGGAAGAGGGGTAAGGCAGAGTTGCGCATTGTCAACCGTGCTGTTCATCGCATATGTGGAGGAAATGATTAAAGAGGCATGGGAAGAACTGGAGGTAGGAATGAAAGTCGGAGGGGAATTCGTAAAATTGGTTAGGTTTGCTGATGACCAAGCATTAGTTGCTCAGTCAGCCAAGGGGTTGCAAGCATTGCTGAGTGAATTGGAGGTTCAGTGCGATAAATATGGGATGAGAATCAATATTAATAAAACAAAGGTTATGCGATTTTCCAGAAAGAAAAAGGCTAAGCTAAGTATTAAAATAGGCGGGGAAAAAATAGAGCAGGTAGAGCAGTTTACATATCTCGGAAGTGTTTTGGACCAATACGGTCAAAGTGGTAGGGACGTAAGGAGAAGAATTGCGCTAGGCAAGGAGGCTTTCTCAAGGAGGAGGGAGTTGATGACGGGGACGTTGAGTAGAGATGTTAAGACAAGACTCGTAAAAACTCTGATATGGAGCGTAGCTATGCACGGCGCGGAAACGTGGTCGCTGAAGCAGGAGGATAGACGTAGAATGGAGGCTTTTGAAATGTGGGTGTGGAGAAGAATGGAGAAGGTGAAATGGACCGAAAGGAAAATAAACGAGGAAGTACTAGAGATGGTGGGTGAGGAGAGGGGTTTGTTGAGAAAAATCGTATGGAGGCAGGAAAAATGGATGAAAGGCGTATTGAGCGGTAGTGGAATGTTGAAGAAGGTAATAGAGGGGAGAATGTTGGGCAAGCGAGGTAAGGGCAGGAACAGGATAGGGATGTTGGACGGGATGAAGGGAGGAAAGAAGTACACCGAGATGAAGAGGGACCTGATATAGATTAGTTTGATAGGTGGGGAGTCACAAAATGTTTATTTGATAGTTGTGTCCATCCAAAAACCTACCTTAAACGGTAGATTACTTATAATAATAATAATAATATATGATTCCCGGGTGCGATTCCCGGGCAAGGCGCTTAGGGCACCTGCAGCTCCACCCAAGCTAGTTGATTTTTCGGGTACCAGGTCTTCCTGGGAAACCATAACCGTCACTGGGAAAGGAACTGGCCCCCCTACCCTGATGTGTGATTATTCATACGCCGTCGGGCTTGGTACATGGGTGAGCTCTACCATCACCTACTAAACCGACCTTCAGATTGATTACTGTTTATGGTTTTTATATATATAATCTATATGTATATTTCTATACAAAAACATAGTTATCAAATATAAAGTAATATACCGGTATGGTAGGTTTTACATGGACACAACTAACAAAAAAAATATTTTGTTACTCCTAACGAAACACAACCCAGCAAGCTACTCTACATCAAGTCCATCTCCGTGTACTTCTTTTCTTCCTTCATCCCGTCCAATATTCTTATTCTGTTCCTCTTCCTTCCTCAATTGCGTAGCATTCTCTGCTCAATCACACTTGCCAACATCCCAATGCCGACCACTACACCATTGAGCCATGAGTTACCATTTTACGGATTTTTTCAATGCTGATTGCTTAGCCAATCTTATGAAAATATTCCATGTTTCTCAACATGTATATATTTTTGACGCGTCAATCTTAAATTTATTTGCAAAATATCACAAATGATATTATTTTTAGCCTTTTGAGTAACACACTAACTACTTGAAAAAATTAATTCGCAATTATATGGAGAACACCTAGACACTTCTGAAATTTTGCAGTGGAGGGCTACGCAACAATAGGATTCTTGGACTCATTTTAACTTTTATATTTACATTTAAGAACGATTAAAGAGAAGAATTTTGACCAGCTCATATAATAGCTTAGTTAGATTCGTTAGTAAAAATACCAACGGCATCGCCAGATGGGTTGATTTTGCTCATGCGTAAGTAACTGTCTACGGGCCTTGCTTACGGCTGGCACGTACTCTTGCTCTCACCGAATATCTCTTTTATTATTTGCCCGACGAATTTCAATCATTCATCGGGTCCATCCATCATTTTATTCGTTTGCCGATATCGGAAGACAACGCTAACATGCACTACCAAGCCGGTCATATGTTAGTGAGAGGCCATTGAAGAACATTGCAGGGTATCCTTCCTATCTGGACAATCGATAAGAGCTGAAACACTTCGTTTGGATTGGCAGGACGTTTCCGAGGCTTCCGGTTGTGCCAGATGGACAGGAACTTTGCATGATATATGTAGATGTAGATGATACAACAGAGGTGGCGCGGTAAACCCAATTTAAACCTTGACTACATATTATTAAGGTGTAATATGCAAGAGCATTTCTTCAATAAAAGACGGTATATTTGGCCCACTCAACCACACTAGAAATGCAGAATGTCTTCGGGGGAAGGCCGCCGAGCGAGTTAGGGCACCCAGGTGTGAGAAAGTTCAAGAATCAATTCCGAATGCTGGACCAGGAACCTCTAACTCGAGCAAACAGAGACCGAATTTCATCGCGCTAAAGTTATGCGGATTAGCAGGCAGCGGACTTATGGGCCTCATAAGAGTGTGCTTGCACACTTCACCTCGTAGGGACCGGTAAAAATATGCGAGTTGGGCGGTGAAACGCGTCCCATTCTATTCAAAAGCCTTCAACAGAAGCACACATACAATATTATTTTTTCTGTGCTCCGCTGGATTACTACAATATGCTTTACCCATTTCAGAGAATTTCCCACTCCAGATTCATACTATGTGTATTACTTATTTCACTTTACTGCTACTGCTTTATGAGGAATTTATCCCAACGATCTACAAAGATAACATCTTCCAAGTTTACTACACAATACGGGTAACATGATGAAAGAAGACACTTTACTTTTCCACATAGAATTTGTTTTATTACGACCTAGATTTCGTTACAGCGTAACTCTTAAGGTCTGTCTGAAGATATTACGCTGTAACGAAACCTAGGTCGTAATAAAACAAATTTATGTGGAGAAGCAAATTGTCTTCTTTCATCATGAAGGATTTCCACCATGTTACGCCTGAAAATATGCCATTTACCGGTAACATATTTATTCGTGGTGGAATTCTTTCCGTTTCAGCTCCGTTGAGTATTTTACTAGAGAGAATATTTTTTTTCTGTTTCTAATTAACACTAATTTTAACAATTTTTTAATGTGTTTTTCGTAATTAAATGACTTTCCAGCTCCGTGATGTGCAGGATATTAGGCCTAGTAATGCCTTTTACGCACACCTATAGAACAGATATACGATTCAAAGGCTGATGTTGAAAATGTTAACAAATATTAAGAATTTTATTGCATACAATAATAATGGAATACGGACAGGAGGCTTGGGCAATATCAGTCTATTTTTATCGCTTAGAAAGTATAATGGCATCAGATACCGTATATTTCCACGATTATTTCTCCCGTACACTCCACTCCATTTCAGATTTTCTTAATTCTGGGAATGGTTCTTCTAACTGGTGAATTCCCTTGATTTCTCCAGAAGCACTCAAGGGAGGGTCCATGGGGGCGATCGTGAACCGGGAGCCGATGAGTTCGCGGCACTTCCATTAGATATCTTCCTCGGTGCTGGAAGGTGAATTTCATGGCGTTTCTATTTCACGTGGATCAAACATCAGCGGACGCCTTCCGCTACCTTATTTTAAACGGCCGCTTTAATGTTTCATTCCGTTCGGTGAGGTGCCTTTGGGAATCCGCCCCTTGGGATTTATCTCGATCTAAATGGGAGAGCGTGCGTGAAATGCCTACAGTGCTCCTGGAAATAGTGCTCCTCGCGGAAGCACGTGTACATGAACCTCGGCCTTTCGCTCTTTTCACGTTGCATTTTTAATGAGAATATAGGTACTTTTTCAAATGAAAATTTAAATTGAGACATCTATGACTATTTTTCCCGAACGAAATAATGCGCACATCTGTTTCCTGGCATCACTAAAGATGACCATTTAATGTTGAAGATTGGGTTTATTCAAATTTTTTGTGTAACGATGTTTTTCTCGTAAACGATCGTTTGGGAATAAAATACAACTGCATCACAATAGTATTTTCAAAGAACGGTTTGAGTTCTTGGACCAAAACACTTGAAACCCGTCCGATTAGATATATAGTATCCTTTAGACTTCGGGATTTTAAAAATGAATTGACAAAATGATTTTTCTGAAATTGTTTTGTAATGTTTCTACTGACAATTGTTTCCAGAAACGGAAATCATACAAGTGGATGAGAGACATCGTTCATATCTACTTATTTCAAGCATGGAGTCATTTCCAGAAGAAAATTTTCCTCTGTCAGTTACGAACCGGCGATAATTTTATACGTCTCCTATTATTGTCTCCGCTGGCAGTGACAGCCTCCAAAAGCCGCCTCGCACACTCCTGCAGTGCCACCTATAAACCACAATGACCTTCGTAGGCAAGTGAACTACACGGTTGACAATGCTATCCGTCAGTTTCACATCCCCGAGGACTGAATGACCAAGCCGTTTACTTTACTCTCAACGGGAAACAGTGCTGAGGATTCGGAAATCCTGCTCCAGCTCGGAGTCCCCATATTCCCTTTAACAGCTTCGCCTGCGCCAATTTACCGCGCTTCCAAATACTCACTTGTCTTTTAGTTTGGTGATGCAGAATGCATGAATTTATTTAACTCTTACTCGTAAGATTGGTTAAAATAAAATAATTCTTTGAAAATATTAATATAAAACGAAATCTGGTAGAGTTACGAAATGAAAACAGAATAAATGCACATTCGATTACCTGATTAGTCTCTGTCAGGCTAAGTCATGCTTCGCATATCAAGTAGCACGGACAAACGGAATCAACCTTGATTGTAATTGCAAGAGTAGTCGATGAGGATTCACTGAAATAAATTAAAATTTTTCCATGTCGTAAAGATAGAACTTTGCGACTCTCACATGGCGAGTGCACATTGATAATTTATTCATTTCACTCCCTTGAGTTGAAACTCAATTATAAGTAACGAATTTATTCTTCAAGTGTAAAATCTCAACCGCCGGACTTCCTATTCGTTGTGCTCATGAACACGTGTTTGAGAAAGTCAGCTGTAAAAGTTAACTCAAACAACTGTTTGATACAGTATTTTAAATTCAAATGCATTAATATTTAATGAAAATTGTATAGATTATGAAATAAATTTCTGGAATCTAATTATGGTGAACTTTTAAATCTAACTGTAAGCTATATTTGCAAAAATATTTTTACTCTTCTGAAGGTACATACAAGGTGTGATAAAAAAAACCGGACTGCTTTTATTCTGTGCATACCGGTAAACGGATCGAAACGAGACACAGTGCGCCATCTAGCCACACATTCGACGAATAAAACGAGAGGTATTGCGTTTGTTTACGTAGAGTCGTTACCCAGCAGCAGCGGTACGTGTCTTATCCTGTTCGTCGCCGCTTGCAACGGCAGAAATGAGGGAGCTAGAGGAACAGCGTGTGTGCGTGAAATTTTTGTTTCAAACTTGGAAAAAGGGTCACGGAGACATTTGGAATGATTCAGCAAGCCTTTGTGAACTAAGCTGAGAGTTGAAGCCACTATTGTGAGTGGTACAGTCGTTTAATTGGTGAACGATTTTATGCGGAAAAATCGCAGAGTAACTTTAGAGAGCTAGTACATACCAAACATTTGCCTTGCTAAAAAAATGAAGATGCTAACGAAGAGCAACCTTTCTCCAAGGAAGTAAACAAAATATTTCCTTGAATTTTTATCGTTCCATCTCGTGTTACCTCACAATAGTAACAACCTAAAATGTATAGTATGATCATCCACCTTCGCCGAAGGAATTAAATTTCGACGTGTTCAGATTTACGTCCAGAGAAAAATAACTCAAGGGATGAAGTTAAGAGTTACTAAAAATAAATTACTTTACGAGTATATAGTGGGTTACATTTCCACGTGCCAGTACCAAGTCCGAATAATAACAATCAATTTTTAAAAAATGCGAATCAAAGCACAATTTATCAGAAAAGACCACAAGGCAAATTTAAGAACACAGTTTTGATCTCATCGCAGATAGAGATAATAAAAATTTACTTGAAATTTCATCTCTGCACAATGGAAACATAAAATATTTGTAATTATCTTTGGAATCGGTGGATATTTCCACTAAAATGTACACAAATGTGCACATTTTAAAACATTTTTATGGAATGTTTTTTTCCAATTTACCTTTCCCTCCCTTATCCCTTATAACATAAAAGCCCCACACCCCCCTGCCACACACCTTTTTAGTGGATCGTGGTGCATTTATGTATGTGTACAACTGATATCTGTTTTTTTTATTTCGCCATTCTTCCCATCACTGCCAGTGATACGCGTAATGTGTGTTCTGGATAGCGTCGACCAGTCGTGGAATCTGCCCCCGTGCCCCCCCTAGCGGTGGCCTCCGGTGACACAGTGCACAAGTGACGCGTGGCCTTCAACCTCACCTCATCCCGCCCCGGCCCCCATCCCCCGCTCTCCCGCCCCTCGTCCCGCAGGGAGGCTGCACGCACGCACCTGGACACGCACCCTCCGTCTGGGCCGCAGAGCCCCAAGTGTCCCAAATGTTATCGATCTTAAAAGCTCCCCTTTCACGGCCCAAAAGTCTCCCCGAAGGCGCGCACTCTGGTGGTTGAGGGAGCGGGAAAAGCAATCGGGGCTGGCTATTTTTACCCCATCCCACATAAACCCGGTTCTTTCAGGGGCAGCGGCGATGCGATCCGCGGGGCGGAAACAAATGATGGTATACTCAATACCCCGCAAGTCACCACAAAGGTGGCGATAAGACCAACGACGCAGAAGTGCACAGAGAGAGTGGCAGCCAGTCTCTAGAGATGCGTTGGGTAATTAATTACCTTGAAGCTATTCAGGAATGGTACAAGTTATGGAAATTAGAATTAAATCTTTACAAAAGTTTTGTAATTAACAACCGGAAACGAAATTTTTCTCCCTATACTGCTTACAGCATTAATATTAGCGAACTAATGAAAGTAAAATCTGGGAAATATCTAGTCAACACTGCTAGCATGATCTCTCATAGGGAAAACATGTAAGACATATATGCGAAAAAGATAACCGAAAATTAGGTTTTGTCTAGAGGTTTTTGGGGAAATCCAATGAGAAAGTGAAACAGTAATTTTACTTTTTGGTCCAGGATCTACCCTAGATATTTACCTTATCCAGCACGCCGTCCGTTTTGGTCTCAAGATATTAGTAGAGAGTCCCACACAAATGTGTGGTCGGGAAGGAAAATCTAAAGATGAGTGATACTATTGGGGTCAGTGAAATTGTTCAAAATATTTTTCATTTCCGAGACCATTAACTATAATTAGAAAACACAAGGGCGAAAGGGAGGTGCCTCTCATCAGAAAAGTATCGCCCTGCGTCCTTTACAGAGTACTAGATTTTTTGCACCGATGCTGGAAAATTTACCTATTAGAAATCCGAAAGGAAAAGGACTTATGTTTTAATAGATAAATTCTAATAAATACGACAGAGGGAAATTTTCTGAGGTTATGGGAGGACGAGGCAAGATGCATTAAAAGTAGACTGCGTAGCCACAACAGATTTTTAGTGCAATTAGAAACATGGAAAGGAAGCATTTGAGAATATGCTGTATGAAAACTATATTTTCCACCATGTTCCAAGCATGATGATAATACGTTTGTCATGAAATTTAATCTCTATTTTAAAAAGTGTGGAGGTACGGAATCGCCGGCTCAAGGTGGAGCACTTTGTCACAATCCGGCGTGGAAGGTAACTAACTTCGGCAAATTTCAGAACTCTTATTCGTGAAAACCACAACTAGTTATAGAAGAAAGTTCACCGTATTCGTAAGGGTATTTATTTTTCAAGTACAAAGTTTTGAAACCCTACGATAAAATGACTCAAACACACAATTGGTACTTCAAGTTTAACTCTGATTTAATTCCTTTCTGAGATAAATTGCATTCATATGGCATGATGAAAGAAATAGTGTAGAGGAAAGAAAGAGAACATTTTCGCGATTTTTAGGAGTTAATAGTCGTTAGAGCCCGTCTAAAACCCAAGTCTAGTTAGATTGTATGAAATTATTTAATATCAAGTCCAAGACTATAAAATATAAGACAGAAAATCAATTTGGGCGAATATATTTTAATTTAATTTCGAGATTTTGATAAATATTTATTACTTTAGAAGTAGTAATGGATTCTGTCTTGCATCAGATCAGGATATTTTAACGTATTGTTACCATAAAGACTCGATTAATGGATTGGCGTTGTTATGATATCCTTAAGGATTGCCTTAGGATTTAGCAGCTTTCCAATTTATACCCTGTACCCTGCCAATCTTCCCATTCACCCATTGTGTAATCGGACCAATCACACACCACAAAGGTGACTTTCAGGGTACTACATTCACGGTAATACCTGCATGTAGATAGTGGGATAGATAACTCATTGAACCGAAAATACTTTTACGAGTTCAATGGAGCAGGATATTAAAAATGGGCTTCATTCATGTTCATCAAAAATTTTCGCTCGCTTGAAAATCCCTGATTGACATCGGGATTACTCTTCCAGAGCACGGAGCTTGCAAGTTGGGGCAGGAGTTGGCTTTCAACACTTGGCTTGCAAGGCGATCCCTGCGTGTCACGCGGGAAGGGGTTCACTTCCCGTCAGCCGCCACGAGCGCCCTCTGGGGTGGCGCGGTGGGGGTGGGGCGTAGACTAAAATTACCATCCCGACTTGATTCCTTCATCAAACTGATTAACGACGCAAATATCGCATCTCTAATTGCTGGAATTTCAGGGGTAAATTTCATCCGGGCGAGCCACCCCCCCTCCCACACCCCCTCCCCTCTCTAACACCCTCTTACCCCTTTTTGTGCCATTTCATTCCAGAGACCTCCTCGGGCTCTCGGAAGCGATGTCGGAGGAGGGAAGGGTGCGAATAATGGACCGTGAGAGGGGAGGAAGGAAAGAGAGTAATGGGCGAGGGGAAGGAGACGCGTGGGAAGGGGAGGAGGAGGGAAGGCAAGAGGGAAATCAATAGCCACACGTCGCCATGATATATATTGTTAAGGGCCCTCCGATCAACGGAAACGACTCCCACCAAATAGCATTCTTTCAGACCACCGTGACCCCAGGAACGCGTCCGCAGCTTTCATCCCAGCCGATAATAACACAGCTTTAAAGAATGGAATTCCAAATTTAAATGAAGGAAGAGTCGTCGCCCACAAACGGCTAACGGTGGTCATTAGGGAAATCCCCTGAGACTTCCGTGGATATTTCAAGCGGCGTTGCACGGGCAGAGAGGACGAGAACATCTGATTGAAAACATGAAGTCATTGCGTGATTAGCGAAAGGCAGAGAGTGATTCATATTTCACATTCGAAGAGAATGATTACGGTTTTCGATCGCGTTTTTAAAGATAAGGAAGAGAGACTCCAGTAAAGATAAAAAAATATTTGCTTTTTCCTTAGAGAATCAGGAATCATATTAGTAAGAAATCATTTTGGTAATAGTAAGACAGTTGAATTACAAGCGAGGATAAGATTAAACTATTCGCAGACATCTGGTACATTCATAGGTGCATTTCCATGTGTATGTTAGTAGCTATTGCATGTATTTTCATGTGTGTACATTAAAATAGGTTTTGCATGAACATATGCGTCAGTGTGTGCGTGTAAATTGGAATACTTTTTTTGCATGTGGTTTAATTATGTTTTTCGGATTGTGTCCCAACCTCCCCCACCACATGCCTTTGCGACGGCCTGCCGAGTATTGCGTAAAGTTGCCAACCTTTCCCTTTTCAAGAGAGCTTTAGAAAATTTGCCAATGTCTTAGGAACAGTGATAATGGCAAATTTGTGTGTTCTCATCACTGATATTGTTGATAAAATATCATACAATTTCTCAAAATGTACGCTGAAAAATAATGCGTCAAAAAAGACAATATATAAGAATAACTTTTAGGGGTGGCGGTCATATCAAAATATCCAACATCGATGTAATGTTAAATGGCATGTTTTCATGTTATAATATAGAAACAAAGAATAAAAACAAAATCCTGGTGTTAATAGTTATATTAGTTTATCATTTCAATAATGCCATTCATATATAACGGCATGTTCCAAGTTTTAACACGGTTAAGCCTAAATATTCAATAAATATTAACAAAAACATTTGAAATTAATAATTTCATATTATACATACTGCACGTGTTTGGCTTATTGCGGTTGGACATATGGAATTTAAACTATTTCGAGGTCTTTTTAATAAAGACGTGGAACATCATGCTGTGGAGTTTTTTATTAGACATGCTGAAAAATATATGCCGGTGATAAGTACCGTAAAGATAGAAAATATGCTTCTGAGTTCTTCATTCATTTGAAGATAAATAAAACTAATTTACCAAATTGATAATTTAGAGTAACGTGAAAATACTCATTTTAGATCAGGATAAATTTTATATACAATACGGATTTGGATATACGACTCTAGTAATTACTATCTGTAGTCAAAATTAAAAGAGGATATTATTCAAAATTGTTAACTAGAGCGTCTGAAAAAATTCCGCCTCGTCGTGCTCTTTGAATTAAGACTATGAAGAGAGAGTCTTTCGAGTTTCTGTGAGTAAAAGAGAAGATGGAGAGAATTAGTACAATAGAGAGAGGAGGGAAGGAGGATGAGGTTTAACGGAAGGCTGGAGCTGGAAGGGGGAAACACGCAGCAGCCGGGGGAGCGGGTATAAAGGGGGGAGGGAGGAAAGGGGGTGGCGGGTTGAGTCAGCGACAGCGAGGAGAGGTAAAGGAATTTCGGGCGGCAACTAAAGAGGCGGAAGTGAGGAAGGAAAGAGTAAAGATGAACTCATGAGCTCAGAGTGGCTTTAAAATTCCATGACGATACGTAACAGTTTTTTAAGATCCTGTTATAACATATTAAAACATTTATGTTACAAAATCTTTTGCTCCGAAACGTAACGAAATATATTTATATATTGATTTACCATTAATCCTAAAACCGCCATTATTTGGTCTTTAAATCAGCTTTTATGGAAAATAATAATAAAGACAACTAAAAACACCCAGAAGTAGAAAAGCACACCTAGGAGGGACCCCTGTGATGTCGGGCAGAGAGGGTACCCAGCCACCATAAGATCCGTTTAGAAAACGCTAGAATTGCTTATAACCATTACTATCTCATATCAAACATTTATCTCTATCATTTAGACTCCATTGCCTTTCATTTTAATTTTATGACACGGGGTCCTCCCGTGGACTAAAACCTTAAAGTGGTGGATGGGCTTACAAGGGGATATACAATCAGTTAGAGGACATAATCGCGTGTGTTCCTGCAGGGGAACATATGATAGTGATAGGGGATTGGAATGTGACGGTAGGAGAAGAAAGAGATGGTGATGAGGTGGGGGACTACGGTTTAGGTACAAGGAATGACCGCGAGGAGAAAGCGATTGAATTCTGCAGGAGACAGGGGTTAGTCATCACCAACACATGGTTTAGACACCACAAAAGGCGTAGATATACATGGAAAATGCCAGGTGACTCAGAAATGTATCAGGTAGATTATATTATAGTTAGGCACAGATTCAGAAACAGTGTGATCAATTCGCAAAACTTCCCGGGAGCGGATGCAGACTCTGACCACAATTTAGTTGCTTAGAAGGGGAAAGGCACACGAGATGCCATTACAGTAATGAGATCACTAATCGAGAGGAATATAGAATACAATCAAGATGTATTTGCCTGTTTCGCAGATTTCGAAAAAGCGTTTCATAGAGTGAATTGGGAAACATTTATGGGTGTATTGCAGAAAATAAGAATGGATTGGAGGGACAGGAGACTGATTTGCAACCGGTACATGTCACAGACTGCTCAGGTGCGAGTGGGAAACGGAGAGTCAGGATGGGCAGTGTTAGGAAGAGGTGTAATGCAGAGTTGCCCATTCTTCCCAGTGCTGTTCAACGTATATGTGGAGGAAATGATTAGGGAGGCATGAGAAGAACTGGAGGTAGGAATAAAAGTCGGAGGGGAATTCATAAAATCGGTTAGGTTTGCTAATGACCAAGCTTTAGTTTGACAGTCAGCCAAGGGGTTGCAAGCATTGCTGAGTGAATTGGAAATTTAGTGCAGTAGATATGGGATGAGAATAAATTATAATAAAACAAAGGTTATGCCATTTTCCAGAAAGAAAAAGGCTAAGCTAAACATTAAAATAGGAGGAGAAAACTAGAGCAGGTAGAAATAGGTAGAACGAAATAAGTACATTTTCATTGAACCAGGAGTCATAATACGTACCCTACGTTCAATAGAAATATACTTATTTCGATGCCTATTTCAAGTTTTAGTTAAGCTTACAAAATATACTGGCGTAGTTCACTTGTGATTCACAGGATCATCTGTACGGGTATATCACAATTTAAGAGTGGAATAAGAATGAGAAAATTATCTGCTACGTGGGTGCCGTGATTCTTGGCGCAGGATCACAAACATATCAGAATGGAAATTTCCGAACGATGTTTGACCCGTTTTTAAAGCGACCAACAAGATTTTACGTGCTGGTTTGTGACCAAAGATGAAACTTGGGTCCTCTACTCTACCCCAGAGACAAAATAGCAGTCAAAGCAATGGAAACATGTTTATTCACCACCACTAGAGAAAGCAAAGGCAATACGGTCGGCCGGAATGGTGATGACTACAGTTTTCTGGGATGCGAAAGGGATTCTGCTAATACATTATCTTCCAACTGGTCAAAAAATCCTAAACAGTACCTCGGTAACTTTCTTCACCTGTTACAGCAAAATATACACGATGAAAGGCCAGGTTTGGTAAGGAGGAAAGTCGTCTTTCATCAAGGCAATGCTCGCTCACACACGAGTCGTTGCAATGGCAAGTATATATGAAATTGTCGCCATACCCTCCTTATTCGCCAGATTTGGCTCCATCAGATTCTGATCTCTCCTCCAAGCTCAAAATTTTCCACAGTGGACGGAAATTCTCTCCAAACAAAGAACTAGCAGCCGAAGTAGACTGTCATTTTGCAGACCCAAGGAATCTAATTTTCGAGATGGGATCAAGACATTGGAACATAGCTGGGTCAAGTGCAGGAAAGTTACCATTTATTAATATTTTGAGTAGACTATGATTCCACAAATTAGAGCCTGCCGTAATTACTTAAAAAGTAGGCACGTCTTCCGTCGGCCATGCTCTCAAACCAGACTATTTTGTCTGCCCAGAAACAATATTAAGTGTCTTATTTAGAAAATATTTTCCAATCTCATACGGCGGTGGCTGTAGATATGCTAGTACTCGTATTAACTTTAGAATCAGAGGAAAATGAGTTGTAACAGAAGAATTAGGTGGCCTAATTGGGTGAATACTAGGGTTTCACGAAGATTTAGAGAGAGAGAGAGAGGGGACTGAAAAAATCATTGAAAGGAGAGACCCTAACTGAGAAAATTGCGAGGAAAGAGAACTTGATGAATATGAATGCGCAAGACATGGTTTCAAGGGGATAAATAACACAGAAAGTAGCCAAGCGTGAAACGGGTAATGTAAAACGCGAGTGGCCAATAAATAGGCATGATAATGTGAAGACATTACTGGCGAGCTATGCCAACCCAGTCGTAGGATTGACGTCCAACGGCTCAAATGATTAACAACTTGACTGGGCTTAAAATCCTCCGAATACTTTTAGGAGTGCGTGGATGGGTGACAAAAAAAAGTAGAAGGTTCGCAGAAGGGCAATCACTTGGACCGTATGGGAATTTCGATCGATCGCTTGCCGACTTTCCACAAAATCCGATCTAACATCCTCCCAACGGTTCAATAGAGTTTCACAAGAAACGCCAAAAAAGGTCTTTGATGCAAACACTTTCTTCCTGCTATGTGGTCCACTCGCAATTAAGTCATTCAATGAATTGAAGCCATTTCAAATGGTCACACTCGGTACCTTTCTTCGATGCGAATACTCCCCGATTCAGCCTCTGAAGTCACGCAAGTGGCAACCGACAAACCATTTTTTTCTATATCTACGCATACCAGCATATAAAATAGACGAATACGATTGGCACATAAAAAGTGTAAATTAAAAAAGTTTCACTGGGAGGAGTCGTTTATTTCTATTCCATTCCGAGATTTTTTCAAATTATCCTCTTAAAAAAAGGGGTAACCCTTTGAAAATTATCCTTATTACTACGATATGATTTTATCAAATGTATTCCATTAGTAGGAAAAACCATTAGTATCGCTAATTATTATCGTTGATCATCTATCACAGTAACAACTTGAAATGATATTTGCCCATACATCATATTAAATACAACGATAAACAATTAGTAACGGTGTATTATGGACATTTCCAAGGCATCAATTAAACTGTCAGCCTATCTCAATTAGGAAGCAACTCTGGGGTTTGCAGGAATCTTACGATCATTAATCCGCACGACACTATATTAGGAATAGGAATCAATGACGTGGAAAACGTTTCCTCCCGGTGTCTGAAATTAAAAGTAAATGTTGAGAGAAAAAAGGAAATAATCAGTAGAAGAGCTTCTGGGCAGAAATATGGGAGAGTCAAGAAGGGATCACGGAAAGAATATTACGTGGAAAAAGTCGACTTGCAACTTATAGCAGAAGCATGGAGGTGGGTAGGCAGTTCATTCCAAAGAGTTTTACAGGGTTCTTCTTTATAGTGGTGGGGCATAGATATTAATAGAAACATAAAAGAGAATGGATGGAAAGCAATGTAAATGCGATTCTGTACATGCAAATACCGTGGAGTAGGTTGCTGGATTGTGTTTTGTTAGGAGTCACAAAATATTTATTTGGTAGTTGTGTCCATCCAAAACCAACCTTAACCGGTAGAAGAAGTGAACAAATTAAGTTAAAATTATTTTAGATTAATAAAATATTATTATTGGTATTCTAGGCTGGCATGGGAAATGTAACATAGACAAATAGAAAAGAAGCAGCAAACAGGGGATCATTGTCGCTGAATGGTGAGATACGCCTCAGGAATGTATGTAGTGCCAGGGCGACTTAATGGCTGGAGGTAGTAACTGCACGATCGCGGTCTCCTTTAAGGGCCGGGGGTGCCGAAGACATGGCTAGACGAGACTTGCGTTCTCTCGACCGACGCCCCTAGTTTGCCATCAAAGCGTTTCCTGAAGACTGGGAGTGAAAAAATGAATCCCTTTTGCCAACATTCATGTTAAGAACAACTCTTTTTTTAATTGTAGCTAACGGAGTGTGCAATGTTGCATTATTGTGTCTTCTTCATTTAATTATCTACCTGATTTTCAACGGTTTATTATTATAATAGTATGAGCTACTAATTACGACTGATGATTCCCCCTGCCACACGCACTTACATGTACTCTGCACCGCTCAGGTGTGGTCAAGGTTTATGACGTCCATGAACAAAATAATTTGATGGGAGGATGTTAAATGGTGAGATAATAGCGGGCCTGTGGCATCCCTCCCGCCGGCATTACACGTCAACCCCATCCTCCACCACCCGCATCCCTCACCAAACCCTTCCCTTTCCCCTTCACCATTTAATTACTCCTCCAAGGGGGTGGGGATGTTTTTGGGGATGGCAAGAGAAGGGTGCTGGGTTCTACCGTCTCACCCACCTCAGCAACAACCAGCCACTTACTGACCGCTCATTCACCCCATTTTGTCCGAGTTCCACACCCACGTCCAGAACAAAGCGTCAGAATTAGCGCACAGGTTCCTTTCTACTAATTCCTCAGAATAAACACCTCTGCTAGTTCTCTCATTCCAAAACAATGTTGGTGTCAGACGCAGGGTTTGATAGAACTAGTTACTTACAGATAAAGCAATACATTATGTACGTACGTACATATATATCTTCTTATGACAAACTGAAAAGCGTATCAAAATTATTTGAGGAGTAAGGTTGACATTTACTCAAGGAGCGAGGGTTAGATTACAGAATAAATCTCTTGCATTCATTGGAAGCACGTCTCCTAAGGAATTACGTTGAAAATGTATTGTTAGACCATGATAATATGGTATTAGAGATCATACAAATAAAATGAGATAGACTAAGTGTAGAATAGATAGATTTAAGATGTCATTTTTCTCAGGAACGGTAACGTTATCAGAATAATGCTGTCTGACCGCAGTTGGGAGAAAAGTAATTTGTGTTACAAGCAATCTTGTGTGCAATCAATCCCTGCCACACACCTTAGTAATGGCTTGCAGGGTACTATGTAATGTAATGTAAATTAGAATAAAACACGGAAAGTCATCATAACTTAGGAACATACCACTATGTTTATTGAATGACACGACGTTTGCATTGAAACGCATATCGTGCTATTCAATAATTCGTATACGCTTCTTCTCCTTCCATAGAAATTATGAAATTTCACAAAGTTGACACTACCACAGCCAAATTCATTTAACAGGACAAAATTTTTAAACCAAATTCCCAATGGGAATAAAAAAAGGAATGACAAAAAAATTAAATTAACCGAGATATAACAAATGAGATAGTTGCTGAAATGAGATAAATACGATACTGCATCTCCGGGAGGAAAATTTACCATTTGGGGCAATCGCAATCAATTGCTGAATGTCTCAAGAACGCTGTCATTCGAAGGGCGTCCAGTTTGCTCCTGTTCACAAAGATGTTCTAAGAGTGAACAAGGGGGTAGGCGAAAGCGAATTCTTTATGGATTCTTAAGGAAATTGAATAAGAAGTTGGCGATGTGATTGAAGTCTTTCGTATCATACATAGCAATCTCGAAGAAGGAAGACTAGGAAGTAAGAATACGTGCGTCGGCAGAATATTACGTCGTCAAGAGGCCCAAAGTTGTTCGATAAACAAAGAAAAAGGACGCGATCCAATCACTAGAATTAATGGAAATCTCGATTTTTCATTAAATTCAATTTCAATGGCAATTTTAAATTTAAGAAAGGTTTATTTTCGACTGGTTTCGATGTAATACATCATTTTCAAAGGAAGTTTTCAATTTACAGAGTCCAATATATACATGAGTATATTAAGTAAAGGATGTGGGGAAACCAGAGTGTCCCTAGGTTCTAGGAGGGGTCGTGGGAGAGAGGCGAGTGGAAAAACCGAAGCTATTGAAAAAGGGAAGAAAAACAGGTAAAGTGGGATGTGGAGATTGAAGACTTGTGGAGGGAGAAAGATAGGCAAAGGAGTACGGAGAGTTCAGTCGGTTGCAATGGGATGGTCTAATCCTCTTATCAGAGGTCCTTGTGGCATCGTCCCGTCTCCCCTCGGCGGCCAAGCGTGAGGAAAGGGTGAATGGCGTCCTGTGGTGTCGACTCTGGACCGTTCGCCGCTCTGAACGGTTATTATGGAACGATTCCACTAAATCACACCTGAATCTGTGATTTATAACTTTTATCTCAGTTAAAATATATTCCATTTACCTTAAAGTTTTACCTTATTTAAAGAGTTTATTTCGTAGCGCGATGCACAGAAAAGAGGACATGTTACTTGCCGGTGCGAACTACTATATGTTAGAACGGGCTGTTAACTGAAGAAAGAATCCTAAGAATTTGATTTGAGGAAATTGGACGAAACTGTAGTTATCGGTTATCCAACACCTCTTTGTGAAGCTCAATGGATGTTGATACGTAATCAGTGCAAGACTGGGCGTGAAGAGAAAGAGGGGAGTTGGAGGGAGCATGTGGAGTGAGAGAGAGGGTGGGTGGTCAAACGGGCGACATGAGGTGACGGGTGACGCAGCTTCCAGGACACTGACGGACGCACGGGAGATGGACGGGCCACGCTTACTCCAGGTGAACACTGCGCACGGGATGAACATTGATGGAAAGCTATAAAAAGTTGCCTACGGTCAATTGATACGCCGTTGGTTTTCCCGCACATTTTTATTTACACGCAGCGTATAAGTGAACAGAAAGAGTTGGTTATACGTTCTTATCTTTTCAAAACACAAATACGTTCCTTAAGATCATACACGTATTACCGAGCGTGTTACTATACGGGTGAGCACAAAAAACGATTGGTAATCACCGGAGCTAACATATTCTGAGC
Source organism: Hetaerina titia (assembly GCA_037158775.1). Taxonomy (NCBI): domain Eukaryota; kingdom Metazoa; phylum Arthropoda; class Insecta; order Odonata; family Calopterygidae; genus Hetaerina; species Hetaerina titia. Next base: position 96,370,015 of record CM073773.1, on the reverse strand, counting down.
GACATCTCAAATGAGACATTACCTATGATCATAAGTTAATGCTAATGACTTGAGTACCAAAATCGTTGAAGGGCTACCTGGGATTAACCACGCAGTCTGGCGAACACAAATATACAAATGTTTTATTTAATAAACCCATTTTTAAACAGTTCTTTCGCATGATTTGAATATACGCATCCTGTTATTGAATATTGTTGCATATAATTACCTTCTTTCGCGTGACTGACTTTATTCCAGTGCATGGCTAACCTAACATTTGTGTAGAAGTGCTTGATTTTGTATGCACCTAACAGCTCCCGACACATGTCCTTGCGGTGGCTTTTGGAGTATCACGTAGACGTAGATGAGACCCTGTGGTTTCGTTGATATGAGGGAGAATGAAGAAATGCTTATCAAATTCGAAACTTCCGCGTCGTGATTGATTCAGCCTTGTGCCAGTTTGCAAAATTCAACCTGAAGGAGAATCTCTGCGGAGATATAACTTTTCTTATAAATATAAATCCGATGAGAGACTGATTCAATTACAAATAAAATGTGGATAATACACTTGAAGATAGTGTAAGAAAAAGAAAACATTTTCCAGGAACATGCTGAGAAATCATAGCGCCGAGGGCCGGCTGGGGAGTCAGGTAGCAAGAAGATGGAAAAGGAAATTGAGGACTTGAGACGATGGTAGTAATATGAGTGAAGGGAAGAGAGGGGGGAAATAGAAGGGAAATTAGGAGGGTAAGAGGAGAGGGAAGGGGATATCGGGAAGGAGGGAGTGACCGGTCGTCAAAACCACAGCGAATGAGCGAATTCGTTTTCTTTCACTCCCGGCCATCCTTCTCACCCCCCTTCTGTCCTCCCAATCTCCGCAGTGGCGCAAGAGAATCGTCCCTTCACACCTCCCTTCTCCTCGCTGCACTCTCCTCCTCACCCCTTTTGGCTTTATCGTCGCCCTCGAAACCGCTCCTCTGAGGCAAAGACACCGCAAACCGCGTCCTCGCTGCCCAACAAGCAATCCGCTACAACCAGAGGCCCCGAAATAAACTCAATGCAATACGAAAGGGGACAAGTCATGCTTTACAAGGGTACAGGGTAGGGTTTATCACTGGACAGGTGCGAGGTGGGTAATTAGGAATGATTTACCGTTAGAGATGGAGCAATTACAGAGCCTTGATTCTCACCATATCTATCGTGATGGATGTAATTAATAAAGCCATAACAAAACAACAATTTAAAACTTTCATCGCATTACTAAAATATCACATTTAGACGTTTCTATACTCCTATAAAATGTGTTCCAAAATTCCTCTCAATGAAAGCTTTTGGAGAAAATGTGGCTGCAATTGAGTTATAAACCGTAGTTATCATAACATTTAGCTTTACCACTATATGATGTCTCTGAAAATCTAACACCAGTAGTCCTTTGTACCCTTTTAATTGATACAGGGAAATAGTTTCCATGAGGGGCGAGGTTGATATTGAAATTCAAAGATAACTACTATACCATATTCAAGTGAAGGGCGAAGAACGAGAGAAATTTAAACCGCTAGTTGCTCGGAAAATGAAATTAGGGCACAAATCCGGAGTCAATGGAGAGCAGAATGACAGACAAATAAATCATATCCTCAGTCGCACCGCCTTCGACCACCACAGGATTCAAAAGCAAACACGGCACGTTTTGACTGGAAAGTTATTTGGATAATTCACTGGTTAAAATGCCTTATTCTACTGTCAAATGTGCCTCACTAGCCAAAACCTCAGTGAGTAACCATTTTAATGAATAAGTAGACGGATTCAGTGGATGGATTACGAGGCATGCAGTTGGATTGCATCGAATTATAACCGTCCATTTCCTTTCGCCCAGCGTGAAAATTGTGTAGAGGTTAATGTGATAGCATGTGATATTTCTGTATCTGGTCAAGTTCTGAAAGACAGCTGAATAATTTTTTCTCCCATGTGAATTTCTTAAACACTACGATCGGCCAACAAATGTCTTAAGTGTTATGACTTAGCAATGAGAAGGTAAAAAAGATAATATATACCCTGTTTGTAAAAAAGACAAACACCGAATATTAATTTATTCAAATCAAGGTATTAGTTCTACCCAAATTCTTTTTTACGACATACCGATTAGTAATAACCTTTACGGATTTTAAAGCATGCGTAATCTATAGCGAAAATTTTAATTAACGTAAAGACATGAAAAAAACTAAGTACGTAGAAACTGATACATTTTTGGAGTTAAAAATCCCATGCAACAGTAATTACAAATATCAAGGCAATTATTTCAATAAGAAACTTGAGTGGGGAGTTCAATTTGATAGTCTGACGTGAAAGGTATTTGAATTATTTGCGAGAAAATAAACCGAATAAAAGTAATCCTTCCTTGGAAGTCAATTTGGGGATCATAACAGAGAACCTTTCGCCGCAACAAAATTTCGAACTAAGGTAAAATGCGAAGACACCAGAGGTGGGATTTGCCATTTTTGCGATTGGACCAGCATTTATTGCAAGGATTGAAATGAGGACTGTACAGTAAATGTTACCAAATCATAAAAATTTCTATTTATTCACAACGAGAAAACAGAGTGCGAACAACACTTCAAGGTGACAAAAGTAAATACTCCAGATAACAGCAGATGTCATACCTGGATTTGGATGAACGATTTGAGTTCAAAGCAGTCGTTTAGTCAGGGAATAGGAAAAATTAGAAAATATGTGATATTCGTTTACTTAAAGTGATTGTTTACGGGAATTTAAAAAATGATACTCACGGATCCCGAAGTCTAAATTCGAGCGTAATAAAACAATCATTCAAAAATATATCAAAAAGCAGCCACCTAGAGAATAATTTGGCTCTTCTCCATACGCGATATGCACGACCGATCAGCAAATCCACGGCAATGAAAAGCAGCCAACAGAAATAATACGACACATCGGTATTCAACCGACATCGTTGCACGCCTCACATAAAATTGGATTACCGCGTCCAATGCACTGCTTTATTTTCACAGTGAGAGCTCACCTCAATCAAAAATGTACTTTCCATATGCGCTTTCTAAAATTTCAGTTTTATTCGTTGATTCGTTAGATGACTTGAATTGTCAGCATGAAAAATTGAACCACAAAGATGAAATCACCACTGGGAATTAAAATTTTGGTTGCCAAAATGTATACTCTTGATGGATTTGAAGACGTGACTATAGATTCAAAATAAACTCAAAAATAAATAAATATATACACATGTATGCATGCATGCGATATATGAATTTTATTACTCTATTCTTTTGATTAACCGAAAATAATTCCGGTAACTTCATTGCTCTTCAACGACCAAATGATGAAAATATATGAAACCGACGAATACAATTGTATTTGAATATTTTCAACTATATGGTCTTTCCACAATTGTGGCTATTGAATTTACAATGAATTTCACGAAGCTTATTAATACTAATATTGAATTGAAATTGACAGATTGTAAATGAAGCTCCAATAAAGGCACATGGAAAGGTTATATTGAATGGACTCGATTTCCTCTTGTTTGATATCAACAACGACCCTTTGTGAATGAATTTTCCACCATAACTGATAAAGAATTCAATGCACCGTGTCGTTATTCTTTGCTCCAATGAAACATTTACACATTATGGCATTATTTGTTTTCATTTTTTTAATCTATTTCACCGGGTGTTTTCATCTCTTTAGTGTGAATTATTTGACGAACATTCTTATTTTTAGCCGATCTTTTGATTAGATTGATAGGTTTGTCCTAAATCAAGTGCCTAGGGGATTGGGATGAAGCGGTGGCGAACGTACAGGCTTCCCACCGAGAGAGCCCGGGTTCAAATCATGGAGACAAATATTTTTCAGTCATATCCTGATCCCTACTTGAGGTGTTTTTGGAGAGAACTTTGAGTGAGTACGACGTTGAACTGCGGACCCCTTAGCGTCTTTCGACAAGAGTAGGCTAATGCCGACGCCGGGTTTCTATCAACCCTTACTTTCAATTCCCATCCCTAATGGTGCAAATGGCCTTAGCTTTCGGTCGCCTCCCATAAAAAATCACAACCATTAACATCAAAAGTTTTCACTGCCACGGCACCGTGCCAACAAGTTGTCACGTTCATCCCATCTTCCAATAGGTTTTAGTCAACTCATGTAAATTCCACCTAGAATTTTATAAATATCCTTATTTGGTTTGTGTGAAAATACAAGCGGACGTAAACCCTAAAAGGGTGCTCAACAATCACTGCATATTCTCCCATGCTCAGGTCATTCACAGTAGTGTATCGGACTAGGGAGGGTTTTCAATGTACATATGCTACAATAAGTTCAGTCTATCATTAAACCTCATGCCTTTTCCTATTACCCCTAAAGCCCTTGTTAGGAATATTTTAATGTGCACATACATGTATATTTTAGTTTCTAGTATATGCAATTTCATGGGAGTTAGTTAACATGGGTTTTTTATGAATATATATGTCTCTGTGGGTGTAAAATCGCAAGTTTTTGTTAGTTGTGCATGTGGTTTTATTCTGTTTTACAGGTCCTAATGCCCCCCCGCATCCACGCAGTCATTTAACTGTTTTTCTGAATGGGTTCACCATGTTCAACGTAAACTCTGCCGCCAAAATCTCAAAAAAAGTAATTCATTGGTTTGAAATTAGCTCTGTTATGGATTCTACAAAAACATCAATCCCATATCTGGACGGAGAACCTAAGCTTGACCAACTTCAACCTACTACTTCTAACTTTAATGGGTTCATACATACCCTTGATTACCAGTATTTCGCAAAATTCTTGTAGAGCTTCAGCTACGTACAAGTAAAAATGTACGTGCATTCTTATATTGCATCCTTTGGTTGCCGCGCAGCACGACTCGGATTGTGATCAGGACTTGCGATTCTCGAACGGGTTTCGAATAGGCTACTACCAAATGTTCTGGTATCCAGCAATTCTTTCGCTAATATTTCTGACTCTTACTAGAATACTTTCCAATAAACAATGAATTCCGAAAAAACGTTCTACTTTTGGTCACATGACTTCAAATACGTCCTCTTTTCTCTAACATCTCTCCTCTAACAAAACCTGACCTCCAAGCGGATAGTCATTAGCCCTTTTTACGAAAAATCAATGCTCATTTTTAATACTGCATCTTACACGTGGAAAAATAAACTTCTTTACACTAACCACTCAAATTCTACCGTCCCTTCTTTTCTTACATTTGGAAAAAATTTCCACTGCTAAATCTCCTGGACAAATTTCTTATATTTCAAATCAATGGAGTAGCGATAAACTTCTCATTTCCATTATTTTCAAAATTTTGAGAAATCGCGATCGGATTTTAAGGACATTAAATGCTCCTTTGAATAAGTTTCCTTAGGATACTGTTGATTTCAATATTAATTATACCTACACTTAATGGTTGCACAAATATTTTAGATTCCGTGCTCAGGTGAATGCTAAAGTTATATCCTCATATATTTTCCATTAAATTCTTCACCAAATTCTCACCACATTGGCTCAGTATTTGTATTTCGATTCATATATTTCTCGATTTACGTTTATTCTTTACCATGATAGTAAAACGGACAACAGGTATTTGGAGAAGGGGAGAAATGAAAATGGCAATTAATTTTTGGATGATGTTCTCCCCCTTTCAAAAATGTACAATCGGAGCCAAAGCATCTCATTTAGACTTTTAATATCAATCTAACGATAAATAGAAAATTCCGAAGAAAATTATCCCAAAATAAAATATATAAACATGTGCAATTTGATATAGAAGGAAACAGATATAATTCTGCATTTATTGTTGTATCATTAACGTCGATCGTGAAATAATATTGAAATTCAGTTGAATGCGTGTTTGTGTAATCGTATTTTCAGTAATGAATATTCCTTTTTCGTACCGTATCATTTGAATGTACACTTACATAACAAAAACGAAGGCCTGCTTTTTTCCCGTTTCTCAAGCAAAATTACATGGAATATTTATTTGTTTAGCATCTCGGTAGATGGGGTTTCCCATTCAAAAATAAACATTACTTCGGTTGCCACAGGTTTCATACAGGACCTACGAATAAACATTTCCTGGGAAGTGTAAAATAACATTATTATGATTTATAAGTTTTTGTCAATTATTGTATGTAATTAAAACGGAGAGAAAGAGTCAATAGTTCACAAAAGCAGTAAGAGATGTTCTATGACACCAATATTATCATAGTACTTGTGTAACATTCACTATCAAATTATCCATTAGAACTAGATTGACCCACATCTCTCATTTTAAAATTAAGAATGTTTCCCATTCCACGGTGACCGCCTACGAACATTGAAACATTGATCCTGGAAAAGGCTACAGTGATTTTAGATTCAATGAATGAATGAATATGTCAGAGTACAGTTTGTAGGCCAACATCTACATCTCAAGAGGAAGGTTTTGAAAGGATGTATGGGAATGTAGAAAATATGACTGAAGGAGAAGAGGACTGCTGCATGATACATAAATTGGGGTGATTGGAACGCGCGTAATGGAACAAGAAAAAAGAGTGCTTGGGAAATCATTAAAGTAAGTAATGAACAGGTTACAAGGCGCGCGTGCGTACGCACACACACATACCAACCCATATATATATAACCATAAACACAGTAATCAACCCGAAGGTCGGTTTAGTAGGTGATGGTAGAGCTCACCCGTGTACCAAGCCCGATGGCGTGTGAATAATCACACATCAGGGTAGGGGGGCCAGTTCCTTTCCCTGTGCCAGTTATGGTTTCCCAGGAAGACCTGGTACCCGAAAAATCAACTAGCTTGGGTGGAGCTGCAGGTGCCCAGAGTGCTTTGCCCGGGAATCGAACCCGGAACCCTCCGGTCAGTAGTCCAACGCTCTACCCACTAGACCACTGCGACCCGCCATATATATATTCACACATCAGGGTGGCCCAAAGTGCCTTGCCCGGGAATCGAACCCGGGACCCTCAGGTCAGCAGTCCAACGCTCTACCCGTTAGACCACCGCGACCCGCATATATATATATATATATTCACTTTCTTGGAAAAGCCACGAACGTGCACAATAAAATTCACTAAATAGTCATAGCAAACACAGAAACTAAAACATATTAAAGAGGGACTCACTAGTTCTCGAATTTTCGGTGGTCCAACCACCTTTCTCAAGAGGAATTAGGAACAGAACTCATATATATATATATATATATATATATATATATATATATATATATATATATATACATACACACATTCAAACACTAAATACCGCCATACGGCGAATAAATATTCATGCACATTGAAATACGGATAAGGAAATATATATATATATATATATATATATATATATATATATATATATATATATATATATATATATATATACATACGGAGAATTGAGATCAACAGTAGTCACAGCAAAATATCCTTCAATCAGTAAAAAACATTACTGGGCAGCAATATGCAGTCACAGCAGAGCAAGAGATTAACGAATGTTATATGTGGAGCATTTTGATGCATGGAATCAAAAAAAGAGGGAGAGGGACAGAGGGGGAGAGATAGGTAAACAAGATCGAGGCTTTGGAAGTGTAGGTGAGGAGGTGATTACCATGAATAAAATTGGTGTACCGAATTACGAATGATGAGTAAAAATACCAGTTGAACGAGACTAGAACACTTTTGAACTCTATTCAAAAGTGAAAACTAGATCGGATATGTTATCAGAAGAAAAGAGATACTAGCAAGGGTTATTGAGGGAAAAGTAAAGGGAGAAAAAGGTGAGGGAAGAAGGAGACTACACTTCACAGATGATATTAAGTGAGGAAGAGGACGGATTATATTCTGCACAAACCGTTCAACGGATAGAAACGAGACCCAGTGCGCTGACCGTTGGTTGATTGGTGCCGTCGAAACGTCAACTACATATGAGTGTCGTTTCTTTGTGTTTTTATGTTTTAAAAATTATACTATTGCGTGTTTATATATTTATGCCTCGCCGAAGTTCGTTCCATTTCAAAGAGATATATATGTGTATAAATAAATATATATATGTATATATATGCATAAATATATACCTATATATATATATATATATGAGTGTGTGTATATGTATGTATATATATATGTATAAATATATATATGTATATATATATGCATAAATATATATATGTATATATATATGCATAAATATATATATATGCATAAATATATATATATATATATATATATACACACACATTCAAACACGAAATACCGCCATACGGCGAATAAATGTTCATTCACATTGAAATAGAGATAAGGAAATGGGATAGGAACACACATAAAGGACGTAATCCGATGGGAAGCCATAGAGATGGCAACTTACCCCTTTCTCCTGATTCGTGAATTTCACACGCAGTTGGGTTTAGTATTGGATGAACTCTACCATCAACTACCAAACTGACCTCCTGGCTGATTACTGCATAATTTTTTTTCTTTCAAAAATATATCAAAAAATAACTCATAGGTTCCCGATGGTGAAAGTAACTCCCGCACAAAAGCATGATAACCAGTGAAAAAACATTGATGACGCAGAGGAGGGCTTTCAGCGTCCAATAAGGCATCCTTAAAAGCGCAGCGGAGTAGATGAAGAGTGAAACATTAAAATGGTCGGCGTGAAGTTTTACTTATTATTCGATGATTGTTCGAAACCCTCCCCCTTGCATATTTCGTGGTGGGCTGGAGTTTGGACTGTCGTGACGTTACCTTATGGGAAAGGGGGTAAGGCTCCGCCTATCTGTCACAATATGAACCCCTTAAATAATTGCCTCACTCACAATTTCCGGTCGTATTAGTTGCTTCTGTCAGCGTATATGTTCCTTTGTATATATCTATCCTTAACTAGGGAAAAAAATAAAAGTTAGTTTACTATGGTTTATTCCTCACCCCATTCCGAACTTTTGGTCAATTGAGAAATTTTTTTCGCCTGCGAAGCGAAGTACACATGCATGATGTCACCACGGAATTAGCTATAATTAAACTGAACGTCAACCACCGCTCTAGTGAGAGGATTTCTGCAAAACTAAAAGAAGGAAACGACAGGTCAACGTGACGTCGCTCAAGGGAGGTATCCGCTCTGGCGTTGCGCCACATTGTGACAAGAGGGCGACTGAAACAGCGATACCTTTCATCAGAGTGATTGAGGGATGGAAATGAGGGGATGGAGCGTTCCCTCTAGTTATTCGCAGATTATTTCTTAGTGATGCGAGATCTCCAATACTATATATTTTCATTCGGTTGGCGATGTCGGTAAGCCATAAAATCAACGGTTGACGCGCACGCTACAAATGTCTATTAATTATTTAACAAACAATTTTTTCGAAGTAAATTCTCCTGCGACTCATAGTTCACCCACAGCGGTAGCGCAGCCGTAATTTTAATCATTCTTAAATTTCTGAGCGGAAATTATTAAATAAACTCCTCGAAGTGATATTTTTAACGTACAAGGGCCATTATGAAAGTAATGTGAACGATTTAATTGTGAATATACTATCCATGGCAAAGCGGTAAAACCAATCGGAAAATGTGGTGCGGGGTCTTCCCTTTCAACGAAGCTAGTTTTTAGTCAGCTCCAAGCAGTCTAAGCGGAAAGACGTACCTCCACGTGAAGTGTGTTTTTCGACTTTTTAACACGGCGCGATGGAGCACCCAGCCACATGCCCCCAGTCACACGTCCTTCATCGTTACCAACTTTCTGGCCCGGAGCACAACCCCGGTGGTGCCCCAGCTCCGTTACAGTCCCAACTTAGCTCCATGCAACTTTTTTTTGGTTTCCCCGACTGAAGAGAGAGTTGAAAGGAAAGCATTGGGAGACCGTGAGCGACATCCAAAGACATACTACAACCTTCTTGAGAGACATTCCCGTCGAGGAGTAACAGGGTGCCTTCCAGGTGTGGCAGAGCCGTCTCCGAAAGTGTATTGATGCAGGGTGGGAGTATTTGAATAATTTAAGCATTTTTACAAGCACGATCAATAAATCTATTTTTCTCAGTGAATGCGCATTACTTTTATATCGGATCCTGCATAAGGCATTTCGCGAACATGCTCCTCCCACGAAAATGTTCTCTTTTCCAGGGTACTACTCTCTATTCGATTCGCAAAGATATTTTGACGCTAATTAACGAGTGGTTACTGAGGCTACTAAGCGACTGGTGGTTACTATTTGCTTACGAGTACCGCACTTATTCATCAAAGGTATCAGACAATCCATATTTATCGTGTCCAGTCACACGATGTCTCATTTCACGACGCCGTTCATCCCTTAATGTCTGAGAAACCGAGTACTTGTGCGAAGGCCAACACTTTCTCTCTCTCCGACGAAGGGAGACGTTTTTCCTCACCATCATAAGCGGCCCTTGCTCTGAGCGCGGCGGATGCCATCAACATACAGGGAGAGGAGTGAGTCAGTGATCGTGCGGCTCGCTCCCCCGTCGTACCAAGCGGATGCAGTCGTTAAATCTCTATTGCCAACCGTTAGACGCCGGTGAACACGCCACCGTAGTCGTCGGACATTTACGGCTTTCTTTCGGTCACCCTTACTCAAGTGCCAGTGTTGTCATATCGTGACGCTCAATGGTTTGTGAATTTTTTATGAACGTTCGTACACAGACGAGCCCTTGACGATAACGGACGATATCTAGACCCTTTTATGTGTGTATGGGGTGGGAGTTATTACAAAGGCTGTCTATTACTCGCCTCGGGCGTTAAAGTACGTCGCTCATCCCGAGGCGATCAGGCTCTCCATTTGAAGACCCTTTTTCATGTTCTCCGAGCGGTTAAGCGCCGAAATATTGGCGTATCCTTAATGGCAATGATATAACCTGGACGAAATTCGGAGGGTACGGGTGAAAAGCTACGCTTTGACAGTACGTACACATATCCGCTGTCTTAGTCCAACATCAACATGTTCCTTGGAGAATTGGAAGAAAAGATCAATCCTGAAACAGTTGTAATGTAGAAGTCATCAATTCCAAAACACCAAATTCAAAGAGATGCGTTTCTTTTCTTGTTTGTTCATTGGTACATGCCGAAGTACCACCGCTGTGAATCAGGGTAAAATTACGCCGCGAAATAAAGTCAACTCCCTTCAAACATTTCTATTTTCAATCGGCACAAACCAAACATTTCATATGGGAATTCCATTTTTTTTGACAAATATTCACCTTACTCGCGAAGAATAACTAAAATTAATGTTATTCTGTCAAATGCTAAATATAAGGTCTATTCACGGGAAAAAAATTCTGGGTAGTCTGAAACGTTTCCGATCTAACAAAGATACAAGCTATTTTTTCTGAAATTTTCTGAGTCGGAAACTTTTCAGACCACCCACGTATATCTTAATGTGTAGACATGGGTGTTCTACTACGACAAATATTTTGACCTGCAAACATTAAATAATTTTGATTTTGACAATTTGATAATGTGTACAGTAACATAAATAAATTACAATATACGATGGCTGTTTTTTAGATATTATGATCTGGAGTTGGTAGCAATGAACGAAGTCAAAAATTCTTGTCTTCGGTGTCCCACAAAGTTGCTCTTGGTTCCTCGATTTTTTTTCTCCGGAACATTTTTCATATAATTGGGATCGTGCATGCATGGTTCGTGGCCTAACACCTCCCGCCACACACCCTTGAGATGGCTTGCGGGGTATTGTTTAGATAAAGATGATAGTAGATAAAGATTGATGTAGAATTGATAAAAAATAGATGTAGATATAGGAGATAGTAGGAGAGACGAATGCAGCTACTTATGCCCTAGCGGATGATCACAGTGAAAGCGTTAAGAAAGAGTTCCAATAACAATCAATTTGAATAAGTGTAACCCTGGTAAAGTAACTGTAGCATTCAAAGACAAGAATGGTAAGGTTGGTGATAGAAAATTTATCTCTGGAGAGGACACTTAGTGGATGGTGATTTTATTGAACGCGATGAGAAATTTGGATATTTTATGATTAAAACTGGGAAAATAAGAGGATTTGAGTAAGAAATAGATCATTATTTAGTTATTCCAACGGAATATTTTGGGAGGAAAGGGTCAACTAGGATGTAGAGACCAAAAACGCCTCCGATCAGAGGTCGAAAAACTGCGACAAATATTTAAGAGTAAAACATGAATACAGACAAGAGGCTAATCCGTAGTTGAATATGAAAATATGGGACAAATATATCAAAAAGGGAAGTGCGCTATAATAGAAATTTCACGCTTGGTAGAGCATGAAAGAATTCAATTTGAAGGTGCGTTGAAAGTACATGAAAGAAATATGAGATGGGGAGAGTCATAGTAGGTAGTTAAATATACTGTGTTGAAATAAACAGGCTTCTAAAAACAAGATTGCATAAATAATAGAGAGAGCTCAGAGAATAGCGCCTCGTGTGAGAAAAATTAAATAATAAGTAAAAAAATCTAGTGAAAGAAAATAAAACGAATTTGTGAAATAGGAAAAATTCAGGATAATAGTAAGACAAACGAAATTCTCGGGAATAGTTAAGGACGGTAAAGCAAGCAACGGACAAAGGAACGAATGTAATAAAGGACGAGA